>ML133502.1:1800000-2144876 GCA_003864495.1 Nemopilema nomurai
CTTACTGGTGATAGCAGTTTTGATAGGGATTGTTTTGCACGGCCGAGGTTAGTACTTCTGCAGAATTGTTCAAATTTTTGTCTGTTATAATACTTGAAGGAGATGCTGGTAGTGCATTGCAGGAAAACTTGCTTACGGTGCAGATCTCTCAAGTGATCCCAGTCACACTGCGTTGCATTTGCAGGAATATGCTCAATCTTGAATGTGGTCATCCGTATTTTCTTCTTTAATTTCAACTTCTATTCAAGTTTATTTGCACAGAATGAAAATTTTTTGTCAAGAAACATGGAACGAATTTTAATAATAATGCAATCATGCTTTTTGAGAACGATGAAACGTTTTCCAAGTTACTCTTTCGTGGGTGCAATGATCAGAATATTGCTAGTCCTGTTAAAAAACGATCAATGCTCTAGGATCAGTTTACCCTCAAAGTTTGCCATTTATCAAAAACCAAAATATTTTTAGTTAGCCAATCCTCAAATCCCGAGGCTATTTTCTTGGATTTAAAATTAACTTTGCGTTTTCATGGACTGAAGAATGATATGCAACGAGCTCAGTATTTCAGCATCAAAATATTCTAGCTAGAATGAAGCACCTTTTGTTGAGACCAGTTTTTAGATCCAGAGTTAGCTTTGCGTTCAGATTTCAAAGGTCTCACATGCATTGGTCCACTGCAATAGCATATTCTGGATTGTTTCGGGTTTACTAAAGATCTCCTTTCAATGATTGACTTAGCTGCTAGATTGCCGAAGCTTACGCTTGAACATTGCTCAACAGATCTTGTTTTTTGTTTTAAGACTGGGTCCTAATTTGATGCAACTTTGAGTTCTTTTGAGCAAACGGGTTGCCCAGTACAAGATCATCTAGGTACAATTTGATGGCTAGCAAGGGGCTCTTGAAATTAATACTGCCACTCCCAGATCTGCAAATGCTGATTCAAAGTGGTGACTTGAGACAATATGAAGTCTGCTGCCTACGCCGTGGAAGCCAAGCTAGTGGCCACGAACCGAGCCGCGCCTGGCTTAACTTGTGTAGTTCCGACTGAACAACCGATAGGCACGCAGCAAAGAACTAACAGACATTCCGTAACAACAGTCTGGCTGTCTACCTATCCGTGTCGCTAATACAATCAACTGCCAAGTAGCCGATAAGCTGGCGTAGAGTTGGTTGTTCGTATCATTCTTGTATCATCCCTCATCATCATCAACCTTACCATCATCAACCTTACCATCATCAACCTTACCATCATCAACCTTACCATCATCAACCTTACCATCATCAAAAATGGCTGGTTTCTCTGTTAGGCAATGCGTTTTGACTCTTGAGGGCTTGGGTGAATACCACCGATCTTTCCCAACTTCTACCAAGCATTGCTATGCGCCATTTATAGGTTTGGTTAATCCTTCTGTCTTGTAAAAAAGATCTAGCTAATAGATTTAATTTTTCTAAAGTGGAAAGGTTTTCAATAGAATAAGTAATGTAAAGAATTCCGTGGTTGTTTCACTTGGAAGCATGCTACATGAAAATGATTTTCACGAGGTTGAAATTAAACGCCAAAAATTTCAAGATATTTTGAAGTGGGTACCTTCAATTTGTCTGCTTATGATGTGATTGTGCAAATGCTCGTATTTTCTTTTTAGCGACTTTTATTCAATCTTGGAGCATGTTAGAACTGTAAAGAGAAAATTATTCCAGGGTAATAGTTACGATATAATTAAATTCGTTAGTTTGGAGGTTGAAATAATGAAAATGGAAAAGTTTGGAGGACAATTTTTGGCGGATTTTTCTGCTAGAAAACATTGAAACTCTCCGAAAGACGTCCTAGGTTAAAGGAATGTTTGGAAATTGGTGTAGGTTTCAGAAAGTTAATCATAGCTAGAGTTTTTTTCATAATGTATCCAGTCGAATATTTTTTACTTTGGGAAGTTATAGGAAGACTGATTCATATGCACCAGGCCAACTTAAGAGTAGCCCACCAATATGGCCCTTCAATGTGGCCCACCAAAATGGCCCTTCAATGTGGCCCATCAATATGGCTCTTAATTGTGGCTCAATCATATGACCCTTAATTGTGGCCCATCAATATGGCCCTTAATTGTGGCCGATTCATATTACCCATAAATGTGGACCATCAATATGGCCCTTGATTGTGGTCCATTCATATGGCCCATTAATGTGGCCCATCAATATGGCCATTAATTGTGGCCCATCAATGTAGCCCATCAGATGTTTTATTACCATAGGCAAGCATCATTCACCCACGATATTTCTGTATTGGCATTGTTTTCATAACATTGGTCCCGAATGATACGGTGGTAAGCAAAGCGGTAGCACAAGAAAAGTTGGAAGGTTCTCTAGGCGTGCATATTCTCTTGAAGTTCTAAACGTGACAAAAACCCGATAGATAAAGAACATAATTTATTGATTGATGAAACGGAGTAAGATTATGGATAATTGCCAACCCACCTACTCTATCAATCGACTAGAAAGTTCTTACAAGAATCATTCAAGGAGCATTAAGGTCCTTCAGAAAATGTCTCAGTGTTGTAAAGCTTTTAACAGTCTGTTTCACAGTGCACTCCAAAACTACGCCTATCGTCAAGATATGAAAACATGAAATAGTCATCGGGATGATTAGAAGTTTTGCAACAAAATGTTCTTGCTACTCTTCTAGAAAAGTTCACATTTTGCTTTGCAAACCCTCTATGTTTAGCCTATTTGAAAGCTTTTGTATATGACAACAGTATTATAAGCTGTTTCCTCCAGATAAACTGGACGAAGAAGAATTCAATGGAATTCAATCAAAAATGGAATTCAATCAAAAATGGAATTCGTTATCAAAGAGATGGGGAACTGAAAACGGTTTCGTAGGGAGAAGGGCGAGGAGATGGTTTGTGCGCATGACAATTCAACAGGGCCTAGATTGACACTCAATCGCGAACAAGTGTTGTTGATTTCGATTCAGCAGCAGATATTATCAAACAAACGCAAGTGCTAACATAATAACCTTAGTGAAGGTTTTGATTCAGGGTAGGAGACCTTGACCTGGTTTCAAAGCACACCCGGTATCATTACAATTGCTGACACAGTTGGCATTTAGCGATGGCTGGCAGCAGAACGACCTCTGGCCAATGGAGCGTGACGGTTCTTCTGCACACCAGTGCCTCGCCATTGGCCAATAACAATCCTTGGTCTCAGCCAATAGCAATCCTTGGTCTTAGCCAATAGCAATCCTTGGTGTTACGTTAACTCACGGAAGTTCTCACGGTGCGGTGCCTAGCCGCTCTTGCAACAGTCTGTGCAGGAAACTCTCGCAGATTTCTACCGTAATCTAGGTGTTGAAATGAACTATTTTAGTTTAGCACAAAATTGCCTGCAAATTCCCAAAAAGGCAATGCCCTTTGAAATTTTGCACTGTCAGCAAAAGCTAGTGAAAAGGCAGGACGCCGAAAACATAGGTTTCCTAGGCAACCTCCTGCTTTCCTTGTAGAAATAATTCACCAAAGAAACAAACTGCCACTCCACAGAGAGACACAGAAAGACAAATAGACAGTTAAAGGTACCAATGTCATCTGAGACAGTGGCATTTGTACTTGCAACGAAAATCAATCGCTGGTCACAAAACGGCAAGCGTTTGAAATTACGCGGATTGGAGAATTTGAAACGGAAAATGATTTAGCCATTTTTCTGGCTACTGAAAATATTTGCAGGCTGCGTGTGGCAAGGTGTGATCGAAAACATGACGTCCCTGTTTGCTAGCCATGTTGACTGGGCTCAGTGAATCCATCTCGCCGTTAATGCTGGTTATTCATCCTGCTCTGCACGGATTTCTGCTGGGCAGTTTAACTGCAAACTTGTCTGCCACTTAATTTCGTTTATGATTGACCCGGGCATATCCCAGCTCTAAGCTCATTCCTCATTCTGGACCCGGCTACGATATTTAAGTAGGGCCAAGACCCTTTTTCGGCTCGACAAAATGTGAAGGGAGATTTTCATAAAATCTAAGAGCCGCATTGTTTCCCTGTTGTACTGCGTTAACTATGAGCCTCGGTTTCGCGTTGCACCCAAGCAGTTTTGTTGCTGCTGTTGCGTGCGCGCGCCAATGAAGTGTGTAATGAGAAGCTACTAACGCGCTCTTTCCCTCAGACTTTCGTCGCTGCCAGTCGTGTCTAGAAAAGTCGCTGCCGTCTATTAGCCTTAAGTTTTCGCTGGTTGCTCGGTTGCTTCTGTTTGTGATTGCCACGAGAACATACTCGAATTGATTGAACTCTTGACTTGAACTAGCTTCATTTCGACTTGGGAAGAACATTTATTAAGTTGTTTGAAAGGTTAACTCAAGCAGGAAGTCGGATTAAGTTTTTCTTGAGAGTATTAAAATCTGCTTCCAATCAACATGTCCACGTGCGAAATGACACAATGACCAAAATGACCCAGTGGGCTCGTTGGCATTTCACCTGTAGGTCTCGCTGCGTCCATCCCCTTTTTTCTTAGAATAAAACCCCAAGTTGCAGATGCTTGTTGTATTTAAGTTGCAGCTGAGTTGGGCAGTGCGTTTCGCCTTTGTCATCGTCTTCTTGACATTCTAGTTCTGGCAGAGGAGCAGAAATGTCAACAGCTCGGCAGACTGAAAGAGAGAGTCACCTTAACGGTGAAGGACAGAAGCGCAAAGCACTCGCTAGGACCAGCAAGGTCGCTCAAGGACTGTATCGTTTTGTCCTGCAAAGTTAGCGATGCAAATTACGCAGTTCTTGAGGGTGGCAACTGCCATGCACTCCGCTGCAAGAAAAATACTTGCCGGATAAGTGAAGATGCTAAATCAAAACAAAAGATTGTTGGCCTCACTAGAAGTATCAAAAGGAGATCTAAGCACTTCAAAAGAGCCGGCTCCAAGAAAAACCGCAGCAAAGGTACGTTTTCTTGATCAAGTTTATGATGTTTGGCCTAACATGTACATTATTTCCAGGAAATTATCATGCTTAGGTATTTTGCCTCTGCACGCACCGAAGTGCTTCTTGCTGCTGAATATTCAAATAACGCTCCATATTGTCTCACGCGCCACCTCAGAGTTATACAACGCCTTCAGTTCATGGTCACCGTGATTTAGCGCACATCTTGTCAAGAATGCCAATATTGTATTTCTAAATAACCTGTAGCTTTCAATCTAAAATCATCTCTTCTCGTTTCAGTAAACACTTTGTCGCGTTCGACTGAGGCTAAGAAGCCTCTCAAAGCTGAACCGCAGACTGCTACGCCATCTAATTGGACGTTGGCTTTTTCAACGGTCGTTGTTCCCAGTAACAAAACGAACCCTTCGCTAACAAATGATTCCGAAGCTCATTCCAGAGCAGCAGCACATAAACTAAAATTGACACCTTCGACGAAAAGTACTGCGAAAACTTCCAAAATTATAAGGAAGTCTGTTAGTAAGATAAAGCAAAATGTAAATAAAACCAGAATGCAGCCAAACCTTCACAGGAAGCATTCGAAGAGGAGGGCAGGGTCGGACAAAAGTCACGGCAAGACTCGTTTTTATAAAAATACTGTAAATAATACTCCTAGACGACTAACGAGAGACTACCCATATCAATATTATCAGTACCCGTACCCCCCTTCGGAAAAGTCGTATCCGACTCAAGAGACTGACTGGAGGCGAGATGTTATACCGTCGGTCGAACAATCATACGGCGGATACGACAGCATCGAAAGGCAGCCTTTATATGCGACTCAGGAGGACTTGCCCTCAGTCGGCCAGGCTGGTCTGAGCGAGGTTGACTCGGATAGTCCAAGCGACGGCGTATTCTCATTGCCGATTGCAAGTCTTGTCCGCAAGGCCGAAATACCCGAAGGCACCCACCACATATCCGCTGTGTCAATCGTTAACGACATGCTGCCATCTAGGTCGGCCTCGAGCCAGTACCTAACAGACCGCGACACGATTCCAATCTTATCCCAGTCGGATGATCGTGCAGCATACATGTCCAGCAACAATGGTGATTTACAGAATTCTCTCGACAAGACAAAGCTCTACAGCCTGACAGCTTTACCCGCACAGTACCAGTTGCCCAACCAGGGCTATGCATCCGACGTGTCCAAGCCGTTTGTCGCGTCCGATGGAATGCCTCCAGCGAATCTGGCAATGCTTCCCTCTGGCATCGATCGCTACCGGAATTTCGTGTCCAATGGTACTGGAGTCCCCTTGGGAAACTATGCCGCACTTGCACCAGTGGAAAATGTTTTTCAAGAGGACCAGTCTCCTACCTCTTCATCAGTCATTATTGGCTCTGATCAAAGCAATGTTCGTCTATTGCCTCCACAAATCGGAAAGAGTTTGACGGGGAAACAGAGCAACGAAAGCGCCACAACATCAATGGAAATGGATCTAACTGACCCTGGTCATGCCCCCAACTCTCAGGAAGCGTTTGAATCAAACATGAAGAAGTTGGCAAATATTTCTGCGCTAGCAAACGTTTTGCCTTCGAAGGAAGTGGCCTCCGTCGCTGATCTCCCACGCTTTCTTTCTTCATCTTCCAACTCCCAGCTTGCTACCACCATAACGATTACTGAAATGCCGATGGTTCGGCTTTTTCTGCACCCAGTAAAGAAGTTGTCAGCCGTGGAAGTACATTGTATTCTGCTTTGAGTGGTGAACAAGTCAAACCTACCGAATCCTCAAGTGTTCCATTAGCGACAGTGTTCCCTCCGTCGAAAGCAATCAGCGAAGCATCGTCGATCGACTTCTCGCGGAATTCAAAACTGCAGGTTAATGACATTGACGCACCTGTTCAAAATGCCATCCTTCCCGTGGGAGGGAAAAAGGAATTCAACACCGACTCGTACTCCGGCGATGGACAGTTGCCGAAAGCAAGGAATGCTACCGAGGAAGAGAAGCATGTACCCGGAGTGAATATGGATCTGCCGTTTCCGACCAGATTGAAGTTGCCCGCGCCATCTCAGAGCCTTGCAAATGTGTTATCAGGTTTGTCTACTGTTATTTTCAGCCGACCAATAGCAAATGGGCCGGTGATTGAGCCAACGATACTCCCTCCAGTTCCCGTTTTCGCATCGTCTTCGTCTACGAAGGAACTGACAGAGCTGCCACATTTCACAACACGACTTGAGTACGCCATGACTCCAAATAGCGATCACAAAACTGACCTTATTGCTCCAACAACAGTGACTGACTACCAGGAGCGAGACACTCCATTTTCCAGACAGATAGATGACGTGACACTCAGCATTAGCCCAATCCCGGCATCCTCTCTTGCTCTTTTGAGCAGTGAAATCCCGTCTAATAGTTTACCGAGAATGAGTTCGATGACAGCAACGGAGAATGCATCCGCGCCAGCTCTAAGAAATGGCCTAAGCGAACTGCAAAGCAAAACCGCGATCTTTTCCGCTGACGTTATTGGAAGGAACAAGACGACGAGTAAGGACAATGACGCCGTGCCATATACTGAGACAGTTCTATCTGACAAAAACCAGACTTACGAAATCACTTCAGACATGAATACGGACCCTACTGGTGGAAACTTGACCGAAACAAAGTTTTCGGATCGGGATGCACCAAAAGTCGCTTCAAATGCCACCGCCCAGACCAACCCGTCCAACGTTGTCGGTCACATTTCACCAGGCACTAACCTTTCACCGAACAACCAAATCACACATTTGTCACCCGTTTCCAAGCCAAAATTGAAGATATCAGATAACGGAAGAGTAGTCTTGTTGAATAACAGTACTGAAGTGACGAATCGACCAGGCATACAAAAGATCTATGAACAATATCAATTAGAAGCAAAACGCAAAAAAAAGTTGAAAAAGCAACGACTCAAAGTGTTTAGAAAAGGAGATGGTATGTTTCTTCGACTCAAGTGGGCATTCTTTGCCTGCTTTTCTCAAGTTGATTAAAAGTCATTTGCGATATTTTCAGACAGAATATTTTTTCAACACAATTGCAACGGTGTAGGGTGTGATCACCACAGAGAGAGAGAGAAGATAACACGCCTCTCCTTCAGAACCAACCTCATTCGAGTTGGCCTAACAGCAAGATGCATTTACTGCTGCTACTCATCCTGTGTTGCTATGATCATAAGCGATGATCACACAATCAACGACCGCTGTCAAGTTGCCTCTACATCCTGAATTTCTCTGCATCCCTATAGAAGCATAACTGCTTTTCTATATAGAGAGCAAAACGCTGAATGATCATGCGATCAAATCTCGTTATTTTCTAGCAGCAGACTTACAGTTGCTTCTTTTTCAATCTCAACAGGTTGCAATGAGCCACTTGGTCTCTCCAATGGTCTGATCCGCGACTACCAGCTTACGTCATCTTCCTATCTGTCACCCGAGTATGCTCCTGCCAAGGGGCGGCTCGGTGCGCAGTCAGGTATAGCATTCACCTCATTGATTAACCGTGATCTTTGACATCGAAATGCGAAGTATGTTTTGCTGTTATCGGCCTCACCGGATGTCATTTCGTACAAAGTCAACATCGTGGATCAATGCAAACAATTTTTCGTGAATAGCCAACATTTTTCACTTTTAATGTGATATAATTACAAGTCTTTATCCTGTTGCTTTCCTAAGATTATTTTTGTTCATTTTTGATTGATGTAGGTGCTGCCAATGGCTGGTGTGCCGACCCCCGGTTGAATAATATAACCCAGTACCTTCAAGTAGACTTTCAAAACGTGCAGGAGGTATGCCGAGTTGGTATGCAAGGCCACAAGAAATTGAGGAACTGGATCTCCCACTACAAGATTGCCTTTTCTTTGGACGGCAGACATTGGTCTATTTACAAAGAAGGAGGCAAAGACAAGGTTTGTGATATGACATGATCCGTTATGTTGTTTTATTGATTCTTTTATACTGTTCTAAGGGAGTCTTTTTCGGGGAATACTCGATTAATGCTGAACACTTCATGCTGACCGGCCCCGCTAGATTGGCCGCTAAGAAGGAGATTGCCGTTGTAGCTTTTGAAACCAATGAAAGTGTCAGTCAATCACGCAGCCTTTTCTGCAACAGGTGATTCAAGGAAACATCGGCCAGGACGACTGGACGTCGTACCGACTCACTCTTCCGATTCGGACGCGATTCGTGAGAATCCTCCCCATGGCCTGGGATGGCACTGCTATCTGCACTCGTGTTGAGTTCTACACGCAAAGTCAACAAGGTACGCTCCTCTCGTTAATTTCGCATTTTGTGTCATTCAGCCACGTTAGCCAGTCACCAAATGTCAATTCTCGGAAACACATTCAACCTTAGGCCATTGAGTTGGTAAACGGATTTGCAATGTTTCCGCGCGTTCCCGGAATGTCACCCTGCCAAGTTGTGCGTCTTTGCGCGCGAGTCTCCCTCAGTCAGTAAGGTTTTGAATGACTGATTGAATCATTTTGTTTTCAGATGGCGAAGTGCTCTACAGTCGCTCAAACATTCCCAGTGCAATGCAGAATTTGGTTGAGGACCTCAACTTTGAGAAAATCGACAACGAGATCGTCTTTGACAGTTCGCCGCTTGGTAACAATGCGTACCTGAACAAAGGCGCGGCGGTTTATGACACGCACGGTAAATGCCGTCACGCCGTGCGGATTGTGGAGGGCTCTGACGTTTTGCTTGATGGAAGGAACATGCGAGTTAAACCGCGTGAAGCCATCTCTATCAGTGTCTGGATCAGAATGGACCGCACGGACGGCGTGCATTCGATATTTGATACCGTCGGCGCGAACTCCCGCCATATCTTAGGGCAATACCATTTCGAGATCGTGGGCGGTGCGGTACGGTGGTTTCACCGCGATGAAAACGGGACGCAGATATTTTCCGCCATTACAGGTTAGTTGGCACTTTTTAATCGAAGCATGCTGCAACATGTGCTGTGTCTGAAATGGAATGTTAACTGTTAAACATTGTTGAAGACATTTCTCTTTCCTCCTACACTGTTTAAGAAAGTACCTTGATCTATAGTGCACGGGGAGTTTTGCCAGCCCCAATGATTTTATAATTTTTACTATGGGCTGTTGCTTTTTAGAGCCAAACTTCATTACCCCACGGGAATGGAATCATCTTGTTGCCTCTTACGATTCTCAAACCGGTGAGACAAAAATTTACGTCAATGGAAGCCGTGTCATGGAAACCAAAGGAAAAGGGCTCCTGTCGCAAGACTGGGGTGGGCGCGTAGGCCTTGGGAGGCACAAGAATACACGTGATCTCCAAGGCGACATCGACGAATTCAGGATCTATAATGAGGCTATACAGGGAGAGAAGATTCTGGAGCTGTCGCGGGAATGTGACTTCGATAAGTATTGTAAGTTGAGAAGTTCTTGTTAGGGTTAGGGTTAGGGTTAGGGTTAGGGTTAGGGTTAGGGTTAGGGTTAGGGTTAGGGTTAGGGTTAGGGTTAGGGTTAGGGTTAGGGTTAGGGTTAGGGTTAGGGTTAGGGTTAGGGTTAGGGTTAGGGTTAGGGTTAGGGTTAGGGTTAGGGTTAGGGTTAGGGTTAGGGTTAGGGTTAGGGTTAGGGTTAGGGTTAGGGTTAGGGTTAGGGTTAGGGTTAGGGTTAGGGTTAGGGTTAGGGTTAGGGTTAGGGTTAGGCTTTGTTTAGCTTCTTCTTGCAATGTGGATCCTTAGATTCTCAAAGGAAGTTCCTTTAGAGATTGAAGATCGTGTTACCAAGAGGCTCGCTAGCATTTTCCTGCTCTTTCTTTCGATCTAACGCTGTATGTTTTCAATAGACTGCGGCTCTGTGCTCACCGCGGAGCGTGGCATGCTTGTCACTCCAGACTACCCGTCTCTCCACTACGGACCCGTTGAGTGCATTTGGGAAGTCAAAGGTATGCCGGAAGAGATAGTTGCCATCGATGTCAAGGAGTTTGACATCAGGAACTGCAACGCCTCCAGACTAGAAATTCGGGATAGAGACAACGATACACTTATTGGAAGCTACTGCGGAGGAGTCAAGCCGGGAAGAATCGAATCACACGGAAGCCAGATGACTGTGAAGTTTACAAGTACCGGGTCACGTGAAGGGGAGAGGTTCAAAGTGACTTATCAGAGAGGTAGCTTCGGTCGTCAGTGTCTACTTTGAAGAAGAATTTCGCAGCAATTCAAAGTGCAATATTCAGTAGCAAATTATATGTGATATTTTAGCGTTACAAAAAGTTGCATCATAAGACAAAATGGATCTTTTTAGACGATCTTGTCTATATTTTCATGTGTTACCTTGCTAGTTGAAGTCTGGAATCTTTTTTTGAAATCTCTGAATCTTTTGTTGCCATTGTTCCTGAGCTCTTCTGCCTCATTGTTTGCTGTGTGCATGTGTCTGAAAACCAAAGCATTCTTTCACAGAAAAGAAAAGAGCAACGAAGAAAACGATGAGCAGCGTTTGTCGCAATTCGGATTTGTACCAAAATGTCACATTAGTCGGCGGCTCAAAAGCTGGTACTTTTACAGACCTGGGACACACAGATGATATGCGTGCCTGCCAAGAAAGGTCAGTTTGTGCCAGATAACTACGAACATTATCGGTCCTATCGTGGATCTATCCCGAATACAATCATTTCCACTTGAAAACCATACCATCTGTACTTTGACGTTCTTGAGTTTGTTGCAAACTGAACTGGATACCATATGATTACAAATGCAGTTCTTTTTCTTTTCTTCGCCTAATGAGACGATACTTTTGTTTGACATACAGAGTTGTTTTGGATATGAAAGTCCACTGTCCGATTAGCCATCTTAGCGATTAGCGAGCATTGCAGCCGTCATTGAACACTTTTTGGCTGTTATGCACGCTCGCTGCTATTTTCATGTTATGCATGCTTGTTGCTATTTTCTTTGCTAGATGTTGTGACAAGGAGACGTGTGAAATCGCTTTCATGATTGACGGCAGTTGCTATGGGGTCCGTTGTTACGACCAGAACCTGTGCAAAATCAGAAGAGCTAAACACACCAAATTGAGTCCCATGCTTTCGTTCATCACAAGGGTTGGGATGAGTAAGTGAACATAATTTGCGTCGCTGTTTAGTCACCTTTGCAGGTTTTAAGCTCGCATGACAGTTTGCTGGTTTGCCTTTAATTTGATGTGATTCACGAGTTCCTCTTCTCGTATTTTAAATTCTAATTTCATTACCCCAAATTGCTCAATCTCGTTAACCTCTAGCCCCGCGGGTTGTTCCCATGTTTGCTGAAAAGTCCGCGAGCGACGCACCGGCTGCTGCAACGAAGAACGCAGGACAAGCAGCGAATACACAGGTGAATGCGAAACAGGTGGAGAGGCCCAGCATTCAGCCTGTGAAAGCAAGACGCAAGTGCCTAAGGAGCGAGACCCACCATAACGTCACAATGGTGAAGGGCATGAAGGCTGGCAATTTTACTTCGCGCGGCATTGTGGATGGCTTCGACACGTGCTTCGACAAGTGCTGCGAAGATCTTAGCTGCGATGCAGCCTTCATGGTCAAAAGGACCTGCTTCACCATCAAATGTCGTGATGCGGATTCGTGCAACTTCAAAACTGCGAGGCCGTCTTCCTTCAGCCCGACTTTGGCTTATGTGATCAAGGAACATCCCAAACCAAAAGGTATTCTTTCATCCCATCGACCTCTTTTCATTTTCCACCTTTCCACCTTTTCCACTGAAGCCGAACAAATTAATCTTTATTTATATTTTGCAACTAGCATTCTTGAGGTATTTGAGGTATTAGTAGTTTTTTTTATATATTTCAATAATTTTGTCATCCATATTATCATATGAAATTAAGTAAATATACCAAGAAAAAGTCCATCAGCAAAGAAAAAGGCAAACGTAAGCTAAAGCTCTGAATTAGAGCGCTTAAAAAGACATTGTTGGGGTTCTGTGAAACTTTGGAGAAATTATCGTTAGGTAAACGCAAACAGTCTACAACAGGTCTACAAATTTAAGAACCATCTTGTAAAAGTCACGTGATTCTTGAATTTTTGCTGTTGCAAAACGAACTCAAGTAACCTAGAACTAATGGTGAATATGGGTCGCAGATTAAAATTGTTATATTTTAATTAATGTAAGTGGTCGATATCAAACCGCCTAATTCCATTAAAGTTTTTCACTCTGTTTAAGAAGCCGTATTTAAAGCGAATCAACTGAGTTCCCATTTTTATTGTACATTTGCACATCCTTGACTTTGTTTGCACTTTATTCCCTGAACCTGTCCGGCACTTCACCTTACTCGTAGAAAGACAGCATCCAAAGCAAATTTCTCTTTTTGCAGTCGAGGCCACAGGGACAGCCAAATCCGCTGTAGTCGAGTCGAACAGCTGCACGAAATCGAGGGTGTCGAAGATCTACCGAAACGTGACACTTCGCGATGGCATCAGCTCTGGCGAATTCGTTGACCGTGGCAGCGTGGCCTCGATTGATGATTGCGTCAAGCATTGCTGCGGGGACGACAACTGCAACTTGGCCTTCATCATCAAAGAGACCTGCTTCACTGTCAAGTGCAAAAGCTACGAGACGTGTTCCTTGAAAAAGGCGGTGTCCAACTTTTACAACCCGAGGATTGCGTACGTTAACTGGAGTCCCCCAAGAGATAATCTCGGAGAAGGTAAGCAATTATTGTTGTCGCCACATCACCTGGTAGACTGTGTCGCATACCTAAAGGCACTAATTGCATTCTCCGCTAAACCAGTATGTGCTCTCATTACCTTTCAACATGATGTGAATCACGACATCAGAATAATCTCTTATAGACAATGGAATATTTGAACAGGATTATCAATATTCTCCAAGAACATGAAACTGGGCCGTAGATTGAAATGTTGTTCTCTTCATTAAGTTTCACGAGTTTTGATATAAATCAGAAATCAGGTCTAAAGTGTTTTAACGATTACTGATTTTTGTAAAGGATCTGAGGTCAGTGTTTTGGCTTAAAACTTTCAATCCGGGACTAAGTGGAATTAATTTTTGTAGAATTTGAATCATGGTAGAATTTGACTGTTTGCGTTGAATCATATTCGTCGTGAATGCTTTTGTAGGTACCAACAAGTATGATTACAACGGATGCTGGAGAGACTTTGATATGTCCGCATTTGCGATTCCGCTTTTGGAAGGAACCGATCCACTGTTAACGGGCGTGTACAAAAAACGAGATGATCCTGTCAATGATTGTGCCACTGTCTCCCAGCATCGTGGCTATTCAGGTCAGTATCTTCAACCTTTTCGCCTGCCTTTTGAATCTGCAACTCGATTTTGCCTGTAAATGGGTTAATAGATTATTGGAACTATGACCTATGCGTTTGTATTGGTGTCGCTTCGTCTTACTTTGCGAAGAGGATTTTGATGTGTTGAACTGAAAGCAATCAAGTAACGATCGTATATGCGCTAATGAATCCTGTTTTGGATTAGGATTTCGACAGAACGTCGAAAAGAAGCTAACAGCACCTTAAGTATTTCTTACTTTCCGCCATTTTTAATGCCAATAAGCTCTGATATACCACGGTAGTAAGTTCTTTTCTTTTAAGTTTTCTTCTATTCTTTCACAGTGTTTGCGATTCAAAATGGCGGTGCGTGTTTCAGCGGACCTAATGCAGTCACGACCTACAAACGTTATGGCCCCTCCGAAGCCTGCAAGGGTGGTCGCGGTGGCGCATTTGCCAACAGTGTATACAAGCTGTTCGATGATGGTATGCATGACGTCATTTTTAGTGTTCGGGGTGTAGCATTGAGTTGACACCGGTCGATATAGGGGTTCATTTATGAAAGGGGGACAGATGCGAATCTTTCAGCTAATGTTTAGACGTATGCTAAAATAGATTGAAGATATAACCTCGAAGGACAGACCTAATTACAATGCGTTAGAGTTTAAAGAGTTTTTACTGAGCTAGGGAGCAATTAATCTATGTTAAACTGATGTGAGTGTGAATTCCTGGTGGTTGTTGACTATGGGGCGGGTTTCAGTAGACTCTGACAATCTTCCAATCAAGTGTTTGGGTGGAGTGATTGGCATCACCAGTAACTGTCTTGTTTCCAGGGTCAGTGATGAGCCTGGGCTGCTGGGCGGACTTGCAAGATCGCGCGTTCAGACGCATGGAGAAGCTTGACAACAGCCTGCAAGACCGGTATCAAGATCGGGCGGCGCCCATCGATGTCTGCGCACTGGTCGCCAGAAGGCACAACTCGAGTGTGTTTGCTTTGCAAAAGGGCGGCCAGTGCTTCATTGCAAAGGGCAGTGCAGATGCATACAAGAGGTACGGCCCATCAAGGAAATGCAAGTATGGTCTAGGCGGACAAATGGCAAACGATGTGTATACTGTTAGAGGTAAGACAGATTTCAAGTTGTTGTCACAATCTGAGAGCTGCCAAGGCGTTGTAAAGAGATGTTTGATAGTTGCCACTTCATGGTCTTAATCTGTATTTTAATCATTTGCAGGAAGCAATACAGATTTCATGCAACCTCAAGTTGCTAATGCAGTGGTGAAGAATAGGACTGACAGTGAAGAGCTAGAGGACCAATCGAAACCCCAGGAATATCTGTCCACAAACCCAATGCCAACCAGCACTACGCCTCCACCACCACCAGCAACTACTGCAAAACCAACAACAACAACAACTGCCGCGCCGTTGATAACAACAACAACAACAGCAGCAACAACAACAGCAGCAACAACAACAACAACAGCATCAACAACAGCAACAACGACGACGACAACAACCAAAGCTCCAGAAACCGAATCGACAACAACTCCAGGCATTATGTCAACGGCTACAGCTAACACGGAGGCGATGCCAAGCTCCGCGCTGCAGACAACTGTAGCTTCAAATGGCAAAGCGAAGTCCGCAGACACCTCAACGTCCGGCCCTGACCAGCTGCAGCCCGGCGAAGTTGTTTACAAGGAGCAGTTGACCGACACGGAGCGTATAAAATTCATATACAAGGCCGATGCAGTTGTTCCAAATGTAACTCTAGCGGCCGGAATAAACTCCGGTTCTTTTGTAGATAAAGGTACTATCGAGAGTATGGATGACTGTGTCAAGGCTTGTGGACAAGCGAGCAACTGTGATGTCGCATTTAAGCTAGGTAAACAGTGTTTCGGAATTACGTGCAAGAGTCCGGACAGCTGTCAAACGAAACCGGCTTTCTCGTCCTTTTACAATCCGCAAATTGCGAAGGTAAAACACCGAACCATCAAAACGCTGCGAAGAAAAGGTTTGTTCTCAGTGCTAAATCATTTTTAGTAAAGGTAGAGCGTTGGCAAGCCGACATCTTGTTTCGTTCCCCGTTGTAAAATCTGATTCTGTTTTATTGCCCATTCAAGTCCTTGATGTCATTGTCGTAAATGTAGCATTATCGATTACGAATGTCGATTTTCGCGAGTTGAACTGTTACTAACTAGCTGTTGCTCTTTGCCTGATAGAGGAGACCCCGGTGGACAGCAACCCAACAGAGCGCTCCTTGTGTAAAGCAAAAAACACGACCAATAATGTGACCCTCGTTGACGGAATCGGAGCGGGAAACTTCACCGATCTAGGCCACTCCTCGAACATGGATGACTGCATTTCTCGGTGCTGCACCGACTCGAAGTGCGAACTCGCTTTCCGCATCGAGGACGACTGTTACGGGGTCACGTGCTTCAGCGAGCATTCTTGTCGGACCCGCGCCGCCCGCAACGCCATCAGTCTGCGTCCGATGATTGCCTTTGTCAGGGAAGTTGGCAGTAGAAAAGGTCAGTTCGTTGTTCTCATAATGCCAAACATGGGCAACTTACAAATTAATGACAGCAGGGTTAGTCGGGGAGTGTTGCTGGTGGCTGAACATATTACACGATGTCTGTGTGGGTTGAAGGAAACACGCGAACCAGAGCTTCTTCCACCCAGCTTCAAAAGTCAGGCCACAGTCAGGCTCTTGCTGAAAGGCTGGTGCCAATTGACGCTCCCGAGAGTGGATATATAGCACACGGCTACTCACACATGAATAGTAGTGTTTCTTAAATGAGAATTATATTGCACAAGTTGGACAAATTTAGCTAACCTTTGCCTCGATTCGCAACGTATTTACATCTCTTGTAGTTTTGATGCAAAGTGAAGCCAGTAGTGGGGAGAAGAAGAACCAAAAGTTGGCATCGGGCAAAGGGGCCTCTTGCAACTCTGATGTTTGGGAGGGAGAACGACTGGAAAACATGACCCTAATTGGCGGAATAAGTGCTGGGGAATTTACGGACCACGGCCAAACGGATACATTTGAAGAGTGTATGGGCTATTGCTGTGAAAGCAAGGAGTGTGATTTGGCTTTCATGATAGACAGCGATTGCTATGGCGTGCGCTGTAAAGACCCGTCAATGTGCAAAACCAGGCCGGCACGCCCTACAAAGTACAGGCCCATTATAGCATTCAAAAAGTCTTCCGCAGCAGGTGGGTTTACTGTTTTTTCCAGGAAACTTTTCAGCATCGTGACGCAAAGGTTCTTTTCATTTAAGCTGTTTCCGACCTTCATTATTCGTTTGCGTAGACACTTTTCCTTCTGGGATTCTCTTCGCATTGAGAAACGCTTCCTGTTTACCTCAAACTTCGACTGGAGAATATCGCTTGAGTCCAGGGCGTTTAAGCACTTACTGCACACCCTTCTTTCCACCCCCCTACAATCTTTTTCGCTCTGACTGCTAATGTGATATTTAATGTGGCATTAGTTAAGTCTAATGTTTTATTAGAGAATTGCAAAAATGCTATTTCCCTTGGCAAGCAGGGGTTTGTTTCGTATTAAGCCATTACTTGCAAAGCACAAGTTGTTTTTCAATTCAAGGAGCCAAGACGTTTGTATGGTTGAGGTACTTTCACCCACTACCCACAACTTAACGCATATGTGCCATTAAACGTTCCGTAAGCATTTATACTAATCGTGTAATCGTTTTACGTAGCACATTGGCCCTCTCATTCTCGCTAGTTGTCTTTGTGCTGTGAGAAGGCCAAATTCACTGCGGAGGCGCTTTCGTACTGCTATTGCAAAATTAAACGACTAATAGAGAAGTCTGCACTAACGCCAGCTTTAGCCAGGGTGAGAGGGTCAGCGCTCTATTTACCCTGCCACTAACCCTTATCTTTCCTCCCTCTGGAAGCTGTCGACAAAGCCACAACTAACTCTGATAACCTGGAAAGCCTTTCCTTAACAACTGAAAACATTTCCAACAAGGCGAACCATTATGGCACAAGCAAGGCAGAGAGTAACGGCGGGATTAAGGGTCTTGGACGTAGGATTGGTGACGATGGTACGCGAATAATGAAGGATTCAATTTCATCTCTTTTGGAATCTTATTTCCTACTAACTGAAAACAGCCCTGGCTCACTAGAAGTGAGCGCGCGACCTTGATAAAACGACTGCTGATCTTGACTTCAAGACGCAGCTAGATGGGAAACGAGGTAAAATAGACTGAGGCAAGAAAGGACGCGGGAGAGATTATGGTGATAAGCAACTCAATGAATCCACGAGGACTGTAGCTAAGATCGGGTTAATCCCGAAGAGGGGACATAAACTAAGTCGGTCACTGAAAAGTGCCAACCAACGGGATATAGAGACTGAATTAGCAAATTGACTGCCATTTTGAATTACTAGACATTAGCCTTGCTCTTTTATATGTGTAAATAGAATTTGTACAAAGTGGTTAACGTTATGCAAGGCGCATTTATCCGACCAGACTCTAACATGGACTGAAACATCAATGCAAATGACTATGGGCTGTTTTTTATTTCCGAATTGCTTAACGCTCTCTATATATCTACTTCGTAATTAAAACAATCATAACTTTTGACTAATTTTTGTCGACATCTTTGAATAGCAGTTAGGTTCTGACGGCAAAGGAATGGTAATACCTAAAGTGCCGATTTTTCAACTAGCGCACCACAAATCATTGCGAATGGATCTTCGTACATTAAAAGGACGCTGAAAAAAGTAATTAGCAAAAATAGATTAAGAAGAACAGAGAAAGAGAGCATCGCCTAGGGCATAGAAATAGAATAAAAATCCAGTATGCGAATGTTGAGTTTACTCGGATCCCTCAGTTTCATGAAAGCTGTAGTGAAAGGTGTTTTGCAAGAAATTTTGGTGGAAGATCTAACCGAGCTAAGGAACATGGCCCGCAGAACACCAAGGTTAATCGACGACAGTCCCATGAAACTCTTGACGGTTTACATAGAGTGACATTGCAGATTATGACAAGGAAGTGTCAAGTAATTGTCCGTTTTCATGGATATATGAGAATAGAGAAGTCGACATAGCCTGTCAGAGGGGAACACACAGTCACAAGACACAAAACTAACCCAGGAACCAACAGAGCGCCAACAGATGACATGTCATTCGACTTTCAGAGAAAAATAAACATAGCGAGGATGAAAGTCCAACCAAACCAGCCTACCAGAAAGGAAGACAGACGTTCGAAAGACACGAGTTTACCCCAGAGTCTAGCTTATGACGCCCTCAGACTGCCTCTAGTAATGGATCTTGACTGCAAGGTTTTGGTCATTTGAAGACAGACTTTGTAAAGCCTTTATTCTCACGGACGACGGTTAATGATATGGACCATCAATTGGAGCTCAGCCCCTCCGTAATCTAGAAAAGTATTCAGATGAAAAGCAAAGAAAGGCTCGCAGTTCAGAGATTTGCTGCTTTGAAATACCAGCAGGCACTCAAGTTTTTGTTCGCTGTAGAAGATCAGAAACGAAAGTAGTGACAGTTTTCACTACAGATATTTGTGAAGGGTCCATACACCCAGAGAGGGGGACCAGGGTTGCCAGAACATCACATGGTTGCCTATTGCAGTGCTACCCACGTGATGATTGACCAATGTTCCTTCTGCAGGGCCACCCTATTTCCTAATGACTTCTTGACCTAACATGACTAACAAGACTAATAGAAGCACTTATGTTTCTTTATGATCAGGTATTGGCGAAGCAGTGCAACGGGTAGTTCCCATTGTTAAATCAATGTTTAAAGACCGGACGACTGTTCAAGACAATACAGAAGACAATGCATTCGCGGTTAGAGCGTATTACTCGCCGTTGACAACTAACTCACCTAACAGACTAACAACCGCAACAACAACTGCTAAGACAACTATGACTGTGATTCCTCGCCCGCCAGGTAACCAATCTACTAATAATCGTGAACTAACAATAATAATCATGAACGCTATTTACTTCTTTACTAAATTCCTTCTGGCGTCTTTCAATACTTAAAGTGGAACGACAAGTTAACAGAATTGACTTACTGTCTATGCTTTGCTGTCGAGCCACAATACGACTTTGCTTTGCTTTTCGTACACTTCAAGTGTAGGAAGGTCAAAGTTGAAGGTCTTTCAAAACGGTCAAATGTTCATTATGACAGAAATTTGTCTTCGTGAAGTCACGAACTCCACATTAATTGAAATCTTTCGGTCCAGGAGTCAAACTCGTTCTTTATTTGACTGATTGATATTAAGCACCATAAAATTACGTTCTCGTGAAATTTAAGAATGACCAGACGTGACCAACTTGACTGAACTTGACCTGAACATAAGGTAATTGGGAACCATTACCTTTCGCAAGATTCCGCTCTTCAGGAATCACAACCAGTATTAACCTAATCGCTTTGGAAGCCTTTTGTTGAGTCCAAGGAGCAAAAAGCTTAACAATCCTGCTTAACAATTAAGTTTTAACGGATATTGATAGAGCCTATAAGGCGCTTCAAAGGCGCTTCAAGCCCCAGTTAGGACATGGGGAATTGGAAAGGTGGGGATGTACAACGACAAAAGCAGTATTTGAATGTGACGAGCTTTTTGAAGAGTATAGGGAAAAGTAGCTATTATTTATGGCCACATGATAACGAGGGTGTAAGGAGCAGAAGAAATGAATGCAGGAACAAAAACCAAGTTTTCATCTACATCACAAAAGTTAAGATTGATCAATATGCAACACTGGAACCTAGGCTGCATCAAACAGAATACAAGTTTTGCAATATAACAGAAGGAATTGAATACCCTTGAAATTGGGCCTTTTAGAGTCATAGATAAGAATGAGGTGCTGCCAGCTAGAGACAAATAGAGATTGAGTTCCAAAGAAAAAGATTCAGAAAAGGAGTCAACTTTGGAACTCCCCAAAGAGAGTAGAAAACCTCTTAAACAGTTTTGAAGTCAATAATCAGAATGGTGATTATACCACAGGCCACACAACCTTGCCAATTTTGACGCCGTTTACCATTAAGAATGATTAATCAAAGGACAATCACTAATCAACATCGACCAAAACAACTGATCAACCTTTGAGTATGATTGTTTAACCATAAAAAAGTCTGGTAAGCAAAGCTAATCATTTTTCTTAGAGGTAGTAATTTCAAAATCTAACAATTCCACAAGTAATAAGGACATTAAAGGGTAAAGAGTTACTGTTTTTAGAAACTATGCAAGCAAGTGCGATCTAATAACTTAACGATGCATGTACGTTTATGACTAACGAAGATACTAATAACTCACTGAGCCTTTAGTTGAGTGCTTTTAGGCACCAGCACATGAAGTTTTGCCGAAGCGATACGCCAATTGACATATTGCCAGCAGTACGAGCAGGTTTAAACTCTCTTTTCTTCAATTCTACAGGCACCACACCAGGACTGTCCTCCACAATTATCAAATCCAAGTCATCCGCAACACCTACGTTTGGTAAGTGCAGTAATTAACTTTTCTCCAACAACGCGGTCATCGGACAACTGACTCAAATTCTTGGTCTCTATAGATGAAATTCCCAAAGAAGAAACTTATTTGAAGGTCCTTGGGATTGGAAATTCAATTTGGAATTGGCGGCAATTTTTTATCTATTTGAGACTATGCTTGAAACACTTCACGCATAAAGAAATTTAAAAAAATTAGACCTTATGCAAAGATGCATGTCAACATACTATCTAATTGTCTGAGCTCTAAAATGCAATCTAAGTTGAAGTTTCGGGTGGTTTAGTTCTGAGTTTCTTCAGTCATGTTTTCAAAAGTGTTCATTGATTGCGTATTAAGTTAATTTTTGTGGTACAAAATTCATATTATTTCTGCATATTTTTTCATTTGTGAGTTCTGCAGAGTGTCTTAGTTGGTAAAGTTCGGCTTTAGATTTGGGATTGAGCCAGACTTTTGTAAGCCACTTTTATTAAAGGCAACTCCTACGTAAGTGAAGCGACCTTCCGTTGAGTGCTATAATTCTACGCGATGTAATTTTGCAGGCGACCCATCAACGAAACACTCGTGTGAGGCGGGATCTATCGCTTACAATGCAACTTTGAAGATGGGAATGCATTCGGGGTTGTTCACAAAACTAGGCCATGTTAACAAAATGGACGACTGTATTGAGCGATGTTGCCGATCTTCGAATGCCGACGTTGCGTTCATGCTTGGCTCAGTCTGTTTTGCTGTCAAGTGCTATAGCCCAGAACTCTGTAAAGTTGCACCGGCTATGATATCGAACATTGGAAATCTCAATATGAACCCAACCTTGTCTTTCTTGAAGAAAAAGGAATCTGCAATGTCTATTGGCAATGGTATGTGTTCAGCGTTAATGTCGCGTCACTCTTTATTTACGTAGCCTTTGTTTACTTTATTTAATCGAGAAGGAAAGCTTTGAGAAAAAGCTATGTGAATGCATAAAGGCCAGGTGAATCCATTTCACTTGATGAGATTTTGGTTCGTGTAATTTCGATGCAGCATTCTTCCAAGAAATAGGGCTAACTGAAGCGTAAATAACGTAAGCTAATATGAAGATAATCCATCTCACATTAGTTCATAGATTCATAGGGTACAGCTTTGCTAGCGTAGTTTAATTTCTGTTTCCTGCGTTCAATCCCCACCTCTTCGAGTCTCTATTTTTTATTGTACTGTAATGTGTTTGTTTTTGTAATGTGAGTTGATTTCAACTTTGTTGATTTGATTTCCACTGTGCTTTTTTCATTTGAAAGTCCTTTGACCTCTTTTGCTGTGGCTTCTTACTCCTGTAAAATGTCTTGTTCATTTAGCTCTATTAATCTTCCTAACCTTATTGACAGATAACAATGATATTGACGTAATAATCGACGAGATTTCCGACAAAGGTGACGAACAGATCGCCAACCAAGTCGCTAGTAGAGCTAATAGCAGCCTTTTGACTAACCTAGCAAATTTATCGACCATCTGGGAAGTTCATGAGCGCATACGACAAAACCCATCACGCCCAGGTAATCAAACGCGTGCAGCCATTTCCAATCAGCTACAGAACTTCAGGGGTAAATATTTTCATCATGTGACTTGACAATGCAACAGAAACGAGCAAGTGATATCATTGTTATTCCAATAATTGTACAGAATTTGCATCTTGTAACTTTTCAATTCACTTAACCGCTTTTTTGCTGCCCTCCATACTTTCAGTGCCACCCGTTTTTGCCTCCTTCCACCAAACTTGGCTTTTTATTTAACTGCTAATCTTTTTCTTATATAACACCCTTTTCACCATTGTTAGTAATAATAGATGCAATAGATGCACTTTCGCACTCTATTCTTCTCGGTTTCAACTATATCATGGATATACTCAACTTTAGATGTAGCCTTGTACTTTGCGAGCAAAAAACCTCATCGCATAAAAGCATTACAAATGTTGTATGTTTATTTAACACCTCTAAGCCTTCATGCGTTAACTTTTGTTGAGTTCCGAAGTTTTACATTGGTACTTTAGACTGAAAGCAGATCCACAAAACTAGTTCTAAACTATTTTGCCTGTTAACAACTGATTGTTGTCAGTGTATTTGTATAAGACAGATTCCAATGAAAACAAGTTCTCCAACAGATACTCGAGTAATAATGACTAAAGGCAATGAACTGCATTGCCATAGGTAGCTTTTACAAAGTTGCCCTTTTAGAGGTGGCCCTTTCACAAAGTGGCTCTGATACGAAACTTTCAATACGTTAGCTACCCTTTTTTAAGGGCCCCATACGAGCAAGCGCCAAGTACTGGTTCTTTTGCCTTTAGCACCGATTTCAGTCCACCAATGCTTTAGATCAAATTTCCATCAATGCTATAAAGTTTACAATTTTTGGCGTTCTACAACTTTTTGGTATATGAATCGATTTTGCTTTTTCCTCTTCTCGAATTAAGTTGGCTTACGTGGAACGTACTTTCAATCTTGAAGAATTATCAAAGTGTTTATGTTATGCTTTCTTCATTATCAGGTTTAAAAGATGAAAAGCTACTTGAAATAAATTTTTATTACCTGCCTGTAAAAGTGATTTCAAAGTAACACTGTGGAATTTTTTCGACATATGTTACCAATGTTTTTCTTTAATTCGTGTAATGTCACTGTTGTGAACATATTTCTTTCTTTCCGATTAGCAGCCAACGAAGCTTCAAAAGAGGTCTGCCAAGATAGCCCAATAACCTACAACGTTACTCTGAAAGGAGGAATCCATGCAGGTATCTCCCACTTTGCTTTCTTACTTTACATTCTCCATCCTAAACGTTGCAAAGGTTTTCTGCAATAAAACATTTTCACGTTGGTTCCACGTTATAGGGCCAACTCCCAATTGGCCTGGGTTAGGTTTTTCTTGCATACACCAATTGGCAATTGATCGGGATAGGAAACACGGGTAAGAGAATGTACAGCGAATTATTGCGTCAACCCCAGGGAATCGCAACTGTTTAGTATGATCAAAGCCAGCTAACCAGCAATTCTCCAAACTTTCTTTCCTCATATCATAACATGCCCCAAAAATTCCAATTGCCGCCGCTTTCTAACTGTTGGCATCAGTTTTCTTTCAGTTCCTCAGTTCCAGATTTCTTTAGAACTTTCTTTAGTTTACTAGATGTGCTTAATTATCCATATTGGCAGTTATTTTTGTTTGGCAATCTGTCTGCATGGTTCATATCTCGATGCAGGGAACTTTACAAACCAGGGAGAGGGCCTAACGCCAAGAGAGTGCATTGGTAAATGCTGCGAAAAGAAATCTTGCGACTTGGCCTTTATGTTCGCTGATCTGTGCTATTCCGTCGAATGCAAAAATGAACAGGATTGCCAAGCAGTTGTCGCCAAACCTTCCCGCTTGGATCCAAAGATCTCCTTTGTCAGCAGGAATAAGTTGGCCTTTGAAGGTAAGCTGACTTCCAGACCCTTAAATGTAACAATGCATGAATATTCAGCGTGATTTTCAAATCTAAAGAATTTGAAATAAAATGAAATGAAATCTTACTTTTAACGAAACGGAGATCCTTTCGCAGCCTGAGATGAGTGTTATTAGGACATATATCCCATCAAATGCCAGGTACTTTGTGCAATCAGGTTTCGGAAAAAAAGGTTTCAGTTTTCTTCAGTTTTTTGCAACATTACCGGTGAATCAAATCGCAAACTGTTAATAGAACTGTATCATTTTAAACATTTTTATTGTTTACCTGTCAACCAAGCGGCATATGTCGGCACTTATGGTGCACTTGGTTCTTCCAAATGATGCCTCTACGAGACCATTTATGCCTTAATTAAATGATGACAGTGTTATGAAAAAGTTATTCACAAACTTAAACAGTTATATTGAAATAATAAAAGGTGCAAATACATTTGTTTCACTGAAAAAAAATTGAAGCCCCTACAGAGACTCGAACTCTGGACCCCTGGTTTACAAGACCAGTGCTCTAACCACTGAGCTATAGAGGCTGACGCTTGCGTGTGGTGGTTAAATGCGATGTAATCACTTTAAATGAGCAGCCGGTTAATTTCAAAGTATTCTTGACCTACTCTACACACAGATTCGGTCAATATCGCAAACTGAACCAGTTTATACTAGTTATTTGGGTTTGTTTGTGAATTCCTGCAATGAAGCTTAACCATAAGTTGAAAAGGTCTTGTGTAATGAAAGTTTTCTACTTTGTAAAGTGTGTATGAACGAGTCTATAAATGAGTTTATAAATTAATTTTATTCTTCCGAATGGGTAGCTAATTTTCCTTTGTATATAGGCTAAGGCTTGGTCATTCAAAGTTGATAAATATAAATATATATGTATATTGAATGTAAATACTTATATATATAAATATATTTATATGATTATCGTAATTCATAACATGGAAGAAATTTAATAGCTACTTCACACTAAGAAAATTGCTCAATCCTTCGAGTTAGATATCGCACGTCCAACAAGATTTTACTTCTGAATTCTTATGGTAGGGTGCTACCTCAATGACCCTAGCTTTTTGATAAATTTGCACCACGGATTGCACTCTTTTAATATCCAGGTGACATTGGTGGCTAATTTCAACAACAGTTGCTCGATGATAAATTGGTTTCTTATTTTCTCAGGGGGTACCATGTTTGATGTCAGTTCGACCGTGGACGAAGACGAGAAGAACATATGCGATGAGGCAAAACTAACGCAGAGTCCGATTATGAACAACAGAACACTCGCTGGGGGCCTGAAAGCCGGGAATTTCACTTACCTAGGAAGAACATTGTAAGTCACTCAGTTCGCCTTGAATCGCTTGAAGACATGGAATTATAAGGGCGAATGTTAACTGATATTGCTGGCATTTCAGAAGAACTCTGTTTCTTTATCGAAGAAGCGTTTATTTAATTTACCTGGTTATTCCTTTTAAGCTCAGCAAATCTCAGTACACACATTTTTGCTTTGATGGTTTATTGTAACCGCGTTGGGGTCAGCCTCCTTACACCCCAATGGGAAAGGGATCTGCGTTATGGAAAATTCAAATGAAATGAATTTGAATGTCGGTAGCAAACTAGCTTGTTTAACATGACTGGGAATGGGTGGGAATTGATTTTTTTGATGCGGAGGAGCCTCTCTAATGCTGGTGAAACAGCTGCTTTTCATAACAACTGGCACTAACAAAAAGGGATCGATTATTTGTAACAAACGCCCAGAAACGATACTTTGGCTGGGCCATTGAATTGCTCATGCCAAAATATAGACAGTACTGGGCATACAAAAGCATCTCTTTTTAACACGTGGTGGCCTGAGAGAATCTTCAGTTTGATAATCTCTGCTTAAAGTCTTCGAATACTTGCTCTATTTTACGCATTGCACCAGGTGCCAAATCCCCTCGAGCAATGTTGTGTAGCGCAAAAGTGAATAATCCTGAAAACAAAAGTGAAGAATTCTTATATACCTATGGCCTTCCCCTAACGATGCAATGTTGTTTTAAGAGGGCAAGGAGGTTGCAGCTTCCAAGGAGAGACGGAATTAGAACGGGGATCGCAAAATTACAATAATCTCACGGTGACAAAGATTGTAGCTTAAAGTTGAATCGCTAAATATTGCCTTGCATTGAGTCTGAGAAGCATACCACCCTTATCGAAGATGTATCCTTCCTTCCTTTTTGCAGAAACATGAAGGAATGTCTTGGTAAATGTTGTGGTTCCAGAAAATGTGACGTTGCCTACAGAATTGACAATGACTGCTTTTCGGTCAAGTGCTTTTCTCCTGATTTATGCAAAGTGTCCGAAGCACCTGCGAAAAATGGGTTTGTACAAATCGCCACGTTAACCCCGGTCGACAAACACAAGCTCAACACAAGTACGTATCATCCTCTTCGTCCAATTCCTTTTGTGTTAGCATTTTGCCTTATTTGTTGTATTTAGCTTTCAATGGTTGAAGCTTTCAATCAACTTGACTTCAAACTTGTTCTTGCCCTTATTTTTTCTCGTAAATCAACTTTCTACAATATACTCCAGTATCTCAGTTAAGCTTTTAAGAATCTGTACTCAAGCATCAAATCACTTTCTATACCCACTCGCTGTGTGTTATAATGTCTCTTCCGTTTCATTTTGTTACTATGTTTGGGGCCAAGGCATACTGAATACACAATTGCATGGAGTAGCAAACCATGTGTTTTTGTCGCCGTAGGGTCGGTTGCTGTGTATGTGATGCTGGGATCTGTGATTTTCACTGTCATTATCAGTGGTATTGGCATGGCCCTTTGTGGCTGGATGAAAAGGTATGTGTTTAGAATACCCTCTCATCGTGATGGCAACCTGAAATGCCGCTGGGTTGGCGCTACTTGCATCTATCACTGTTTCGATGAACTCGTCTAAGTACAGCTACGCTAGTTGAATCTCACAGCGATAGGAAATAATGAAGAAGATGTTTCTGTGAACAAGTGCTTTGCGGTACAAAACTTCACAATAGCCAGAAATAGCGAAACCAGTTTTTGCATACTAAAAGTACTTATTCGTCCGAATCTCTTCAGAGTAGGAAAACGCTATTTCTAGCTTTTTGAAGATGTTTTTCTAGAGATTCATCTAAGGTTCAAACACGTTTTTTTATCATGCACTATCTTTTGTTTATCGCAAATAGCGATTCGGCCATGTTGATGATTGTTTGCAGACCTCCATATTGTAAACTTCTTTTTGCATTTCATAGCAAGCGAATGAAGTCGCAACACCAGCAGACAGATTCCACCCCACTCCCCGACAGGTGACGGCAGTAAATCAGGTAATTGGAGGTCAACAGCCTCATGAAGCTTTGAAATCGTGCCACCGAAAAGCAGTTACCCCCAATTCTGTTCAATTTGCTTGCCAACCATACTCGCATGTGGTCCCAATAGATTCGTATGGTCCCAGTAGCTCCGTTTGGTCCTAGTAGCTCCGTATGATCCCAATAGATTCGTATGGTCCCAATAGTCTCGTATGGTCCCAGTAGCTCCGTACGGTCCCAATAGATTCGCATGGCCCACGAATGGCAGGTAATCCTGTTTACGTTTCCTCTGCTGGTACCAGTTTTTCGTCTAGTCATATTATCCAACATTTCAAACAATTTACTTAATTTCATTAATGAGGTCGAATATTTCAGAAATTTACATGCATAATTGAGACATGCCCCGTGTTGAGTTGACAGTTTCCCGTTGGCATCAGCACCAAGTATTCTTTCATCACCAATGTGCTGAAGAGTCTCTTTCAGGGTAGCCTCACAGCAGAGCTTTTCACTAGATTGAGGTCTACTGAAGAGGAAAGGCCTGTCCTTTCTAGACTTTTGAAGGAATGCTACCAAGAAACTCGTTTGACAAGATTGACAGGGGCTCCTTGTCAAAAGCATCCATCGTCCTTTTTGCAGGATTTGTGTTGTCGACTGATCGATCTTTATGCAGCCTTCAACCTGACATTTATCTCTATTTTGATTTCTTGCAAGCAGATAGTTGAAGCCATCTCTCAATTTGTTTGCATTAACGAACGCAAATAATTAATTCAATGTTGAATAACAAGTGACATTGGCAGGCATGCCAGATTTAGTCTTTGAATACTTCGATTGTTTGAAAATTCTCAAAATATATTGCGATATGCGATTCATAGAAGAGTTATATAGAGACAGTGTTATATGAAGGCCTAGGCAGATAAAGAAGACCCGAAAGACCGAATCATCTGGAATGTAAATAACAAAGAGTTTGCTTTCCCATCAGGTTTGCCAAATAAGATCACTCGTTGGAGACATGATTATTGGAGATGTAAAAATTCGAAGATAGCCATTGGAGGGGTCTCCCCCACGATCAGGGGGTGACTGCTGCTGACTTTAGTTAGCACTTGAATCACCAGTCTCATCTTCTAAGAAAGTATCGTGCAATGCTATCTTGCCCCCTGCAAGAAGCTAGCCAGCATCAGATGCTACCCCCATTGCTCGGTGTTACGGGGGCTAGATGCGAACTGGTGCACCAGAGGTCTTGGATCTCCAACGTATCCAGCAACCGGATCGGATGCAGGACACAGGATCGGTGCATGACACAGTTCAAGCAATGAAAACAATCCGTAATGGTATTTTTTGTGCTACCTTTTTGAAAAGTTTATTTTTGGAGCGTAGTTCCAGTCCTAATAAACGTTGTAGTTAATTTAAACTGAGAGTGTACTAACATGACGACTTTGCTATTTTTGCAATTACGTGAGACTCAAACAAAGCATCGTCTTGCGTGTGCTTTTGCGCGTGCTTTTGCGCGTGCTTTTGCGCGTGCTTTTGCGCGTGCGTTTGAGTCATGCGTAACTATGTATACCGCTTCATTTGCCCAAATTAGCCCAGGATAACATGACGGTCGAAAGCCACTAGGGCGTTCCAAACCCCCTTTGCGTAGTACGTTTCTAGTTACCCAGATAGCCCGCTTCACCAAGTATGGTCTATGTTGGCCAATCGCAACACCCATGTTGTTTACTCTTGGGATTTAGAGTATGTGCATCCTTGCTTTAATTTAAAAACCTTTTCTGTGGCATCCAAGCATGGTCTGTTGGTTTTAAACAAAGAGCTTTTTTGTACCATCGAAATCATCTGAGGTGCTAGGTAGCTTAGGGCTTGCTTGCACATCACTGTTGGATTTAATGTTATCGACTGTCTTACTTTATGTAAGTAAGTAACTCGACAAGTTTTTTCTACGAACATTTGACAAAGTTGAGTCTTAACAATGCTTTGTTTTGTACTTTCCACCGCAGAATTTATTGTTGACAAGCATGTATTTCATGGAGACTTCGCCCAATAGGTCCTTTTAGCCGAAATATAACTTTTCGTCCTGTTTACAGTCATACAGTGCAAGGCGCTATATGCAAACATCGCTACTCAAGCTAACACTCGATACTAAGTAAGCTTGTGAAATGATAACCATCACCATTATGATTTTATGTAAAAGTTCTTCAAATGTCCTAAATGCTTTTGTTGTCTTGTTTGGCGCCCTACTAGGATTTGTGACAAGCATAATTTGAAAGATAATTAAGGAGAAATGAAGATAGACACAGGAGACGAAGAGTTATATTTCTGACTTGTCAATTTGACGCAGGCATTAGCTACAAGTTTTGTAAATAGTTGTAAGCATGGTATTCGTTTGTATTATATGACCGACAAACGTCTATGTTTATAAAATGACTTTATCTTTTGATTAGTTCAGTTGTACTTAATATTCTCACTCCTCTCTTTGCTTAAATGTTTGAAAATATGTAACAATACAAAGAGACATAGCATTTGGGTCGCAGGTGGTAGAAACTGGTCCACGTCTACGCGGAGTGTACCGATCTATCATCTGGTCACTCATTAAGAACTCAAAACATTGAACAGTTCTTGCGATTCCTAAGATGTTGAATAGGTTACAAATATATTGGATGACTTAGAACGCAAGGAATTGTCAACAAAGCGCCTTTAAAGTGCCGTTAATGATCGGCACCTAGTGCCATGAGTCGCTCTTAAACGAACCTTCTGGCACACGATGGCACTCTCCGACATGTGACAGCATTCGCGAGGATATTTAACTACTCTCCAATATATAAGATTTGCCCTGCAAAACAGGATGGTTCCAACAGTCAAGTGTTATGAATACATCAAATATTGGTGGCCAAATTATGTCTTTGTAGGCAGCAGTTGACCATTTCACCAATAACCACCTCGCCTGTCTTTTGTCCACCGAGAAGTAAAGCGGAGTGCAAGCCGTTTGCCGGAAATTCTAGCTGCAGACCTTGCTAAAAAATACTTCCTGAGAAGTTTCATTGTGAAATTGTTAACGTCTCTTTCAATTTCTTTAACCATTAGGTCTGCATTCATCAGTTTTTCTCTTTCCTGGTACATCGTTGTTCTTAACATCTTCTTGCGCAATAACCTTTTGACACGCTCCAAGCTTTGCCTAAGTTTGCGTGCATAGCCCAGGCTAGCTTGCGTGGAGTCATGCTCGGAAGCAAGAGACACCTCCATCGCACAGCCAGCAGCAAATTTTTTGCATTCGATGTCCTGCCTTTTGAAAACATACATCTCCATCATCAGGAACAAGAAAGCTGCTATCGAAAAGGACAGTAGAAGACTCCATTTGTGTGCTGCATCGGAATCCATACTACAATGATTCTATAATTGTTGCTCCACGCTGGCGCACATTTTAGTCATGGTCCCCTCCGGCTCGCCCTTTGAAAACATCAAATACAGACTACAGTGAAGAAACTAAAAGGCGCTCCTCACATGATACGGTAAGTAAAGCCTTTCTTCATTGTGGAACAGTCAATAGGCGATTCATGGTAATGGCGATAGCAGTGAATGACTTCTTAAAGGCAGACAATGATTCTTGTCGGTCCTCTCCTCGTCGAATCTCCAGCAGCTGATCCAGTTGTGTTCCTTGTTATACATATTCTGCAACATTTTCAACGATCTTTTGACCCTGATCCATGTTGCTTGTAAATAAGATGCTCCCTCGGGTGCTAATACGCATGGTCAAAGCGACCTGCTCTGTAGCCATAGCAATAGGCACACCAAAGGTGCGTGAAAATGGTTGACGTTAAAGGGACCTGGTATAGTCATTCCCGCGCCCGAAAATTTTTTCTAATCGCTCGAAGATAAAACCGAAATGTGTCGTTGCTAAGCCTGAAATCCCTGACCAAGATTATCTAGAACCTTTTGAGACACGTGTTTTCAAGTACAAAGCCCAGCTTCCCGATCATCTTGAGCATCTGCCAATGAAAAGCAGACAAGTTTATTTCATTAGTTGGTGCCAAACATTGGTAACATGGTCAATTAATTACTTTTTGGCTAGACTGCGAGAGCTAGTCCGAAGAAGACGATTTTGGCCTGAGTCCAGCCCAGGCTACTCCAAGGCTGAAAGTGATGTTGAATGTCCTTCAGACTTATGCTCGGCATTTGTGAGGGTGCGAAGTTGGCTTTATCGAAAAACTATTCAAAATTCATTCATTTCTGCTGATAGGACGTGATTTGTGACTCACTGGTTTAAACAGGCCACTTGCAGGCACTGGTTATGGTGTATGCAGCGATTTCATGCAGTCAGTATCGTTAAGGCTGAGAAAGTAACTTTGCCTCTGCCTTTTATGTCTGCTCGAGTCTGCGCGTTTTATATGGAGATTCTCAGTGTCAATGAAATAAAGTTTCCAAAGAAGTGCAACAGAGCCATCCAGCTGCGATTTTCCAAATGTGGGCCTAAGTGGCAGTGACATTGCATTGCCGTCATGTCTGAAATTCGGCAGCCATAATGATTCCAGCACTACGAGAAACGCGTGAAAATTTCCATGATAACAACTCCTAGTCATCCATAAAAGCAGAAACGAACTTTGAAAAACTGGGCCAAATTTTCAATTTGAACGACTTTGTCTAGAAAATGAAGAAGCCCACTTTGAAAGTTGACACATACTACCATTATTTTCTATATGCGGAAAAATTGACGATTGTTGGAAAGCAAATGTATATCGTGTTATAGAAAATAGCGACAAGAATATCACGCATTTGGATGTATGATGCTCCGTTTCTGGTAGCACCAATTATTAAAATTATTTGTGTTGTAATATTTAAACAGCAGGTTCTAAAGCAGCGATAAATACCAGGTAAGTGTTTAATTTCAAGCGGTCAAGATGTTTACAGCAGCATAACATTTAGCTACGTTGATTGCAGTAAGCAAAAGAGTGACGTCATCTGCTTAATAAAAGCAAGTTTATAGCATCCATTCTTAATTCTACTTCTTTAGAACACCATCCATGCAAAGTTACCATCTTTGTTTCCTTCCTCTTAGTTCCGCGACTGAAAAAAACGTCTTTTGTAAGATTATCTTTCATTTCCGTAAATTTATGCATTGAAATGAAGCCAACAAAACAGCATAAGTTATGCTTTTGGAAATGACTCTTGTAAAATGATCAGAAAGCCTGAAAGCTGCATGTGTTTCCTCCCGTTTAACGAAATATCTTGGCAGCTAGCGTGGCATTCTTTTGCGTGCGGAAAGCGGCCCTTCCCAGGAGCCTGATTTTATATATCGTAATCATGGTCAGGGACCATCCAATATCATTTGAAAATATTTTTGAGAAAATTGCTGCTGATTAAGACCAGTTATAGATTCAGGGTTGATTTTAATGCTGTACTTATGTCAAAGCGAAAGCGGCACCTCAAGGGAAGAAATACTTGAAGAGGAGACTCTGGGTTGGAAAGACATTTCTGACATACAAGTTGAAAAAACGCCTGTGCAAGAAATAAGACGTTGGGAATACTTCATCAGATTTGCAGACAGAAATGTACAGGATCGCTTACATTACCAGCAAGAGAGCATAATGTTTCGAAATATTTTGACTTTTTGTAATTCTAAGCAAAGAAACAAAGACCAAACAATTTTGTCATAAGATTCTTGATCTTTTGTTCTCTTTGCTATTGTCAGTCGGAAGCGTCGGGCGAGTCAAATCATTCAACTTTTGTGATGTTTGCCGATGATCACCGATGACTGCCGATGGTTTTCGATGGTCCGGTCGATGATTACCGATCACTCCTGATTAGTCGAGTTTCTCTAATCAAACTGCGTCCCCTTATCTAGCTGCGTCGCCTTATCAAGCTGCATCGCCTTATCAAGTCGCATCGCCTTATCAAGCTGCATCGCCTTATCAAGCTGCATCGCCTTATCAAGCTGCGTCGCCTTATCAAGCGGCATCGCCCTATCAAGCTGCGTCGCCTTATCAAGTGGCATCGCCCTATCAAGCTGCGTCGCCGTATCAAGCTGCATCGCCCTATCAAGCTGCGTCGCCTTATCAAGCTGCATCGCCTTGTCAAGCTGCACCAAGCGGATGTTGTATTTAAATCACTCACCTGCACATTCGCTGATTGATTGTCACTTTGTGCACTTGATCGCCGGTCAGCTGCAGAAATTAGGTCCTGGTTGCTAAATAGCGACTCAAGCTGAAAAAATGTGGAAAGACATTAATGTCTCAGGAAAAGAGTTCAAGTAAGTGAACCAGGGCAAGGCAACTCTTTTGACTGCTGGTTTCAAATACAGATGCTCTTGGTAGATTCTATAAAGTGCTTCTTTCCAGTTGCATTCCGATTTCTTCAGGCCTTTGTGTGGTTACTGTTTGAAAATATAACTGAATTGTTTTGCATACATGTTCAAGAATACTAATAGAAGCTATTCTGAACTTGATGATGAAAGTTGATATCGCATTTTAAAGGCCTTGTAAAGTAAGTAGCAGTTGGTTTGCAAGAGATAGATAAACATGTGTTGCTCCTGTTAATGTTTCCTGAAAGTCAAATTCCGCATACCCAAAAAATGCTTTTGCTTTCAAGACTAAGGGACACACGATGCACAGATGTTCAGTGGAAGCCTATTCCTTTGCCGCATGTGGCCTATTCCATCTTAGAAAACCACATGCGCCAAAAGTTTTGACAAACTTTGCATGTATTTTAAGAGAATAAACTTTTCAAGGATCACTTATAGTTATGTTTTCTTCCATATTTGAACCTTGCTACGTACTGGAGAAAAAACAACGTCCTAAATAGAAACTGAGAAAAAAAAGAAAAGAGAGTTATCTTGAGAAAGAAACTGAAGGAGCAATGGTTCTCTTGTGAGTACTTGAAAGGAATAATAAGATAGAAAAGTGCCTGTACTTCTTTCCTTTCATTGCCTTTCCTTTCATTCTTCCTTTCCCTTTCGTTTTCTACCAATTTGGCATTTACGACCACAGGTGTGGACACAAAGACTCAATAAGAAAACTATTCTGAGGATGAACAGGCTGTAGGCCTTTATTAACAAAAAGGAATGAACCACAGAGCTAGGCCAATTCTATTCTCTTGGTTTCCAGGGAATAATAAAGGATGATTGTCGTGTAGTAAGTCTTCCCAGAAAAATTCTTCGGCTACAAATCTTCCAATACTTAAACTTTACGCCACTGCCTGAGAACCCGTAGTATTAAGCATCTTGATTTATGAAAAATCACATTACTGATTTAGAAACACAAGAACGATCTACGTGACCGTACTTTTCTCCTTTCACTAGAGCCTGGCCGAGTTCTCTGCTTGTTTTGAATTCTTTTCGGCGATACGTTTTTAAAAGGACGCTGCTAGGTCAATGTATGCATTATAAAAAGGTGAATTGCCTTGGTTATTGTCGAAAGGGTAACCAGTCGTTACTTTACCCACGGCAACAATAGAGCCTTAGGCCATTTTATTCAGTATCACCCCCTCTTCATGCACTTGTGGTAAAAAGAGAGTCAGATTCCGCCTGAGGCAAGCCTTTATCATTCTCTTAAATCGACCTGGATTGTGTTCTATGGGGGTTTCTTAATGAAAAAACACAACATTCAAAACAGCCAAATACTGCAGAAACGAAGCGCCCATGTAGCACCTTTGATAGCTACAAACTTGCTTCTCTATAAATCTAGTTGTTCAAATATCAAATTTTCCCAAACCTCATTCAAGGCAAACTTCAAGCTTGGTACAGACGTTCTTGCTTTGCGCTTTGACTTTGGTGAAATCTGTGGGGGTGCACCAGTTCTGCCCTCTTTTGAAGACCAGCTTTTTTCTAATTCGTGTGAGCTTGAGCGATGCGCGAACCCCCGGCTTGGTGGCTCCTGAACAGCGTTCTTTGGCAAAGAATTAGCTCCATTGGAACAAACCTGCTTTCCAAGAAAGAACAGGATTACTCTTGATGCGCCGCAGATGGAGAACTATTTCGCATTCTCAACATTCTATTCTCATACAATGTAGTTTGCATTGAAGAGTTTTAATGTAAGAAGCTAGAGTAGAAATAATGATTTTAGCAACATTTCAGGGGGTCATCTACTGGGTCCATACATGAAAAGTTTTACTGAAATAAAGTTATAATGAAGTAATCACAAGAGAACACTGCCAGATGCGCATTGTGAGCATCGAATCCCACTGGGGACCGCATTGAGCGTCGACCAACTGCAGAGACCCTGCTAATTGAGAAGTTCATTGCTGAACATCATCGAGGGACTTTTTCAATGACTCCACTCGACTACTTGATGTACCAGATCACCAAACAAACCTCTGGAGTAATGCATTGCGGCTCACTGTTGCTGCGCCTGAGCTCCTGCTGCTGCTGAGCTTCCACCCCCGACCGGACCTGCATACCAGCCATGACAGGGACATCATCTCTCTCCTTTGGGTGCTCACACGTGGATACGTTGCTCTCGTTTGGAAAGTTTTGCAATGGTCTTACATCGTTATTTTTCAATGTTTGGTCATCAATAATCGCCGCTCCCTCCATGTCCGTAGGAAGACTGTGCTTGTGCTGGTCCCTCTGCGAGAAAGCGTGATTGGTCATCACTTGTGATCACGTAACTCTCTTAACCAATCAACACCTCTATTTACACCATCGTCAAGAATCTGCTGAGCTATCTTAGTCAAGTATTATAAAAAGCGAAAATTACCTAGTTGAACCAGGTAGGCTCAGTTGGTTCTACGATTTCGTGCTGCTAAATCTCTTCTTTTGCAAAGGCGCTCTATAAAACGATGAAGTTGTTGGGCTACACCATGATCTGACAAAATGACTTCATTGAAAGGTATCCTTATAGTGATTATGAAAAAGGAAAGCGTGCTACTCCTTACTTCAGTGGCACTTCTCATTGTTGGCACTGATACTCTTGAATGCCCGTTCAGCTTAAATCCGCCCGGCATGATTTTCATCGGGTTTCCATTTTGACCACCAGCAAACAGCCCCAACGAATAGCTTTCTTCGATGTCAGCCGACTTGGATGCGTCACCAAGAGGCTGGGCCGGTCGTTCGCACTGCCAGTCCGGGCATATGCCGGCTCCCAACCCGTAGCCGGGCGCGTCTGTCGCACTGACATACCTCTTTGGGGTCGGCATGGAGCAAGAAGGAAGGCTGCAGCTGCGACGAGGCTCGTCCGGTGGCCTGTCAGGTCTGTTGGCAGAATACGCCTCGGCGGGAAGCAGCAGGGAGTTGGCCAGCTTCGCGTTCTCCTTCGCACGCTCAATACGCTGCGCAGCGGCTGTTGATCTGAGGAACGGCAGTGGATTGGAGGCTTCGTCATCTAGAGTGCCCCCCGACCCCTCTTCTTCTTCGCCATCTCCATCACAGTGTGACTCCATTCTCTAATAAAAAAATCCAAATTCAATACTCTGCTGCTGCTTTTTTTAGGAGAGATACGCCTGCGTCCGCTTTATTCTACTTTCTCATTCCCCCTCCTTGTCAATACGAAAGTAGCCGGGACTACCAGGCTACACTACCTTTTATCAACAAGAACTTAAGGGGTGGAAATTTTGCTTAAAAACAAGTTGCTTTGATTCGCAGAGACTACTGCTCTGGGTGTGCACTATCAGCTTAAACTCTTCTAGGCTCTTTCGCTCACCTCTTTTCTAGATTTGCCACTTGCCAGTTTCCCACAAAACAGAGCCTGACTTGTGCTTGTTGTTGTTGCTGCAGGAAACCATGGCAACGGGTCACTGATTCTCCGCGAGATAGTTGGCGTCGTTTTGCCTTTGTGGAAGCTCAATGGCTCTTCCTGGAGTTTATGAAAACAGGGCTTTTTATTCTGCCCGACAATGCAAAGTTTTTCATGGATGAAACTACGCAAGATTATGCCTTTGCCATTAAGACACGCCTTTACTTGCACAATGGCAAAAATGAAGACGAGTTGAACTGACGACTGTCTGCTCGGACAGTTTTGAAACGCTTTTCGGCCACATTTGCAACTTGTTATTATTGCAAATTTTATTATTGCTAATTGTTATTATTGCTAATTGTTATTGACGGCTTGGTTTGAAAATCAGCACGGGTACACGTGCAAAAATGGCGCCACACTAATGTGCCTGTATGCCAAGCTCGCTCTTACTTGAAAAGTGTTAAGGTCTCTGTGTTTTGATGCCTTTCATTTTTGTGACGTTTAACGAAACTCTTTCTGGGAGATTAAGCGTGTTCACTTAAGCAACCAATAGTGAGTGACCGGGGCTTGAGTAAGCTCGAGAGCAGACTGGTTTTTCAGTGACTACAATTTTCTAAAATGCTTCGAGTATCTGGGATAGTAACGAATGTTAGTTCTCTGCATTGTGAAAGACATAGGAAATCGACAAACATACTTCAATCATTGGTGGAAGGTCGTGGTCTTCCTTGAAGAAAGGCCCGTTTCTTTTCCTCTTCTGTGGTCGTCTCAATGATTCCATCTATTAAAACATCTTCAAATGATAAATTACGTTTCTGAAATAACGCCACAAACTTTTGAAAAGTCGAGGGATGTCAGTTTACCATGCCTTAAAGAGTGAGTGTGTATGAGAAATAATTTACCAGAGAAAGTGCATCAAGAAGAGTGACAAGAATTTCTCACATTTTGAATATCCTGGCGATTTATCGAAGACAGCTTGACAGATCCGGTGTTTCGGGTGAACTCGTCAACGTCATCAGTTTCACTAAAGAGTTTGTCACTAACATAGATGTCGAGCTGAAAGTGCGAAGGATGCTTTTTAGAAGGACATCATCAAGAGATTTAATGTCATCGTTACATCATATTGTCTGGATTCATTGTTAGTCTTAGAAACTTGCATCTCTTAGAAACCTGCCACTCTTAGGAACCTGCCTCTCTTAGAAACTTGCCTTTCTTAGAAACCTGCCTTACTTAGGAACCTGCCTCATTTAGAAACCTGCCTTTTTCTGAGTTGATATAAAATGCCTTTTCCCATACGATCAGAGGTGACTTGCACTGTTCGCATGTCATTCGCGTTAAAAATAACATAAAACTTCACATTGACATCCCCTTTTTCTTGCCAATGTGAAGTTTTGTTCCGCAAAACACTTGTTCACATTTTAACATAAAAGCATATTGATTTAGAATGGGTAGACCAGTCTTATATGGGTAGAATTGTACCATCTTTCTTTTCTAGGGACACAGCATAAGAAGATAATATATACTTTACCTTCTGCTAGTTCTTGAGACAGTGTTCTTAGGGCAAAAGAAAAGCGGGGGTTTGTACACGCTTTTCAACATAATGATTTGTTTCTTTGCAAAACAATTAGTTTTCACTGCTGGAAACTTACCTCAAGCGCGAAAACGCAGTAAAAGAAGAAGTTGAAGAGGCCCTGCAATCCACTGCTGAGGGCGAAGATCAGCTGGAAATCGAGGTGATCCGGGTACCAAAAGAGCAAGTGCGCAAAGACCCACACGATGCTCGTAATGAAGATCATCACGCTGCTTGTTTTGATGCCATACCTAAAGCCAAGGTTCATGTTGATCATTCAATCTGACCAAGTCATTCAAATAGCTAGTGTCTAGTCGCTACAGCAGACTATTTTGATCAGTTTCAGCAGTTTTACAAATTTTTTAAAATTTTGCTGTTATTCTCTTAAAAACTTACAAGTGAAATCTTTAAGACCTTATCAAAATAATTATTCACTTATACTAATACAAATAGAAATTCTGGGATCAATATACTTGATTGCCTGGTCTGTTTTTCTTCTAGTGTACGTTGTTGGAGCAGGTCTTTTGATAACTGATTTCACAGTTATTGAAAGCATTGTGATAGATGCCTAAAATGCGAACAGTTTATGAGTAAAACCATTCTACTCAGAACTGGTAAGGACAAATGCACAATGTCATATTTGATCGGAAAAGATCATTTCGACAGCAGCAAAAGATACTCACAACAGAAACAACCACATGGGAAGCCACAAATAATCAGCTACGAAGGAACGCATTCTTACTTAACAAGAAGCAAATATAGGGTGTCATCATTATTGGACCTTGATACTAACTCAACTTTCTGCATCTCAAAGTGTTCCTTTTTCTTTTTAGGGAAAAATGTTCCGTTGCAGGCAGTGTCGCATCTTGAACTCCTTTTACCAAGAATGATAAAATCCCCAAGAGAAACTTGCCTTAATGTCAATTTATTTGCCTTATATAGTATCTTTATGCAAAAAATACAAATTATTAATTGCTGTCATATACAAGACGACTGCATCTTAATAAAAAATCACATTTTTCAGTTTCCAGCAATTATTTATATTTCTCTTTGGGCAAGCTTTTAACACTCTTTCATTGTTAACAGTTAGTCTAGTTGCATGTCCTAAGATCTTAACTTAGAGCTCAGTTGTCCATTGCTACCATTGAAATGAAAGGTCTTAGACTTACAATGGACAGGCCACCTGCTGGTATGAGAAGGGTCAGGGCAACGAAATCTGAGCCCCAGCAGCTATAGAGAACAGACCTGTTGAAGGAACAAAGATTTCTTAGTTCATTGCCTTACATACGCCCGTCATCCAAGTTGCTCATACAATGCCCTAGGTATACTTCAAAAGGGAACACAAGTTGCGCTGATCCAACCTTGTTGGGGGCAGAATGACGTCAAAATCTACAACGCTTTTTGAAGCTGTTGCCGGTGCTGCTAGTATTTTCACTTGAAAGTATTTGTATCTTCCCGTGATCCAAAGTAACACTACACCACATTATTTTGATCGAACTAATCTCAATCTAATTACTTAAACTAATCTCGATCTTGACTTACTTTAACGTACCATTGATAATATTATACATCATAATGTTGCCCAGTAGTGTGCCATTTTGGGGAGGGAAAGGGCTGAATAGCAACCTCGAACATTTTGCCGGAATCTCCTGAAATTATTTAGCTTGCTGTTAAAAGTTGGCATCAAAGTCTTGGCTTGTCAGTTATTTGAATGGAATTTTTTTTTCCGATGTGATTGGACATTCTTGATAGAAACCCATCCGTAATTCATTTGCAACACCCCTCCATTATCTGCCCCTTGGCACGCTACTGCTTGTAGCAAAGATGCTTACCCAATATCCTGATCAAGAAGTAATCCGATTAGTAGCTGAACAATCAAAAATGGCAACGGGAATCCTAGAACGGCAAAAGGTTTTACAATGGAATGACCAAGATTACAGAGACAGAATTTTGGATACTATTAACGTATTTATGATACTAGCCAAGCACGGCAAAAAGGCCGTTTTGCAATAGTGTGGAATGCGCGTAACGATTGATAACCCCTGCGCAGGCAACATACCCCACGCTGCAACAAACAGCTTCATGAAGTTGACGTAAGGCTTCATTTTCACCACTGATTTGAATATGAAGTACTGGTCAGCCGTGAGCCAGGAGAAGCAAGCAAGAACAAAGTAATGCAACAGCGTTGTGGCTGCTTGGCACATCTCCTAAAGACATCAATGCGTTGTATTATCATCGCCACTGCAACATTACCATAATCGTCATTTCAATTATCATCACTTTACTTGCAAGCATTATAATTTTCATCAGTTCAATTGAAATTTTTTGGCAAATTCTACAGCTTTTTTGCCGACATTTGTGACTCCCTTTCTATTGGTAAACACCCGAATGGTCATCCCCTCTCCATTTTCATCAGTTCCACATAGTACACATTCTGATATAGAAATGCAAAATTGGACTAGCCCAGATCAACAAATCTTCAAATACTTATGAGTTATGGATTAACAGTATAACTTCACTGCGATGGCAAACTTTGACAAACAGAGCATACAGTAAAAGTGCAAGAGTACAAAGAAAGGATAGTAAAGTTTGTGATCAACTTAAAAAGCGTACAATTTTGCGAAAAGTAGGGCAGGCCCCTTTGTGATATAATATGTGATATAAAAGCGAACTGTATGTCAAATGCCAATCAATATTGCTGTTGAGAAGTGTCAGTCAAGTGCCAATCAATATTGCTGTTGGGAAATGTCAGTCAAGTGCCAATCAATATTGCTGTTGGGAAATGTCAGTCAAATGCCAATCAATATTGCTGTTGGGAAATGTCAGTCAAATGCCAATCAATATTGCTGTTGGGAAATGTCAGTCAAATGCCAATCAATATTGCTGTTGAGAAGTGTCAGTCAAATGCCAATCAATATTGCTGTTGGGAAATATCAGTCAAATGCCAATCAATATTGCTGTTGGGAAATGTCAGTCAAATGCCAATCAATATTGCTGTTGGGAAATATCAGTCAAATGCCAATCAATATTGCTGTTGGGAAATATCAGTCAAATGCCAATCAATATTGCTGTTGGGAAATATCAGTCAAATGCCAATCAATATTGCTGTTGGGAAATATCAGTCAAATGCCAATCGATATTACTGTTGGGAAATATCAGTCAAATGCCAATCAATATTGCTGTTGGGAAATATCAGTCAAATGCCAATCAATATTGCTGTTAGGAAATATCAGTCAAATGCCAATCAATATTGCTGTTGAGAAATGTCAGTCAAATGCCAATCAATATTGCTGTTGGGAAATATCAGTCAAATGCCAATCAATATTGCTGTTGGGAAATGTCCGTCAAATGCCAATCAATATTGCTGTTGGGAAATATCAGCCAAATGCCAATCAATATTGCTGTTGGGAAATATCAATGGTTTCTTACCTGGCTTGTAAGGCCTTGAAACCCTGTCAACATGACAATGTTGATGAAGACAAGAGTAATCGATTGCTGCTGCTTGATAAGTAGCAATCGGGTCTTCTCCCTGCAATCAAATGGACAACTTAGACTTCCACCGCAAGGGATTCCACCGCAAGGGATTCCACCGCAAGGGATTCCACCGCAAGGGATTCCACCGCAAGGCCAGGACCAAGCTGCCGCAAAGCCGGTTCCCTATGAATCACGTCTGACGACCTCTAAGGAGCGAATCTGCTTAGGCCGGTTTTCGGTTACACGATTTCCATTCCTATTATCATCGCCCTCGAAGGCGGAACTTTAGAAAGAAGATGTGTCGCTACTTATAAATGAAGAGAGTATCCTTGAAATGACTAAATTTTTTATCAAAAGTCTCTGATATGTGGCTGCAAAAGAAAACGTTTGTTAACAGCAAACAAAGAGAAAGTATTCTTGCATCATCATAACCTCTAGTGTTTTCGACCCGTTACTGGCTATCTATTCTGTCAGCTTCTGTCAGCTTCCGACGTTTGCATACTCCGAGGAGTGTCGGACTTTAGTGCCTTAAGTATTCAAAAACTAGTTCAATTTTCTATGTAATTGTGAAGTTTTGTACCGCAAAGCACTTTTTGTTCAATGCTTTATCAAATACTTTTTTCTCTGCTGGCTTGGTCTCTGCTTTGATTGGTTCAAAAACATTTAGCACCTAGTAAAAGAGTCATGTCCCAATTCGTTACATGTTCCACTAACGCATTTTACGGTATTTTATTATCAAAGCTCTGTCTTGCTTCTCGATCCACCCTTTACAATTTTACAAGGTTTCTCAAGCCATTCGGTCTTATCCTATACTTTGGCAAAGAAAATACTTTTGGAAGCGTATCAAAGAATAGCCTCATTTATCACTTGAAAATCATTTGATGATTCTGAGGCATTCATAATATTGAGCTTAGCTTTTTCTACTGTGCTAATGTAAAGACTGCTGTACGAATGAGACAGCTGATAAAAGAAGATACCCAGCCATACACTAAGGAAATTTTGCGTGTCGCAGGAGATATTAGTGACAGAGCTCCGGATACCAAGGCAAGTACCAGGCAACAAAGTTTTGGAGATATAATTAGTAAAATAAAGCCTACAAGACGAAAACCCCTTCGAGTCTTAGCTCAACGGTTTACGAGAAAGAAAGAACCAAATGCAGAACCAAGGTGTTTTCTTTACTACCATATGCTTCTATTTTGTTTATCTAAAAGATTTGTAACTGGTCGTAGAAAGAAAATTGATCTGGCCTAGTATATTTACTTAAAAACTTGGAGTTATGAAACAGGCTTGCTCGTAATTCATGTACACATTTAAAATTTCGTATACAAGTGAGTAGCGTCTAGTAGAGCAGTTTTGTCATGCCTGCGTTGAATTCAATCGCAAGAGTTCAAGTGGAGCTTGGTCGACTAAACGGCAAAACACTCTGTTTCCTACCTGTAGCATCCGAGGACCAGCACAGCAAGAAGGCAAAAAAGTAGAGAAATGCTGCATCCTATGATGACAGTGGCGTGTATGATCGCTCTCATTTCGCAGTTCTCCTCGCGTTGAAGTGGGGTACCAGCAAGTGGTTGGGATTATGGACAGAAAGAGATTTAAAGCACGCGAAACATCTGCTCTTCAAATTTGCAACTAGAAAGAAACAGTAGCAGCTAGAAGGAACAAAAAAATCTCATTGTAAAGGACAGGTGTATTGCACTGACCAATCAAGCCAGTTTTATTGCGCATACCCAAACAGAAGGCTATTACCATAAACAGAAGAATCTGCATTACTCACAGTTAAGGACATTGGTCAGCATTCATAGTCACGTAAGCCCGAGGGCCTTTTCAACTGGCCACAGCGAACTCACTAGTCACTGCTTGCGCTCAATGAAACTTTTATAAAGCGACCCAATGATTTTATTGTAGCACATTTGGCTTGAGGGATTGAAGGATTGCCCAGCAAGTAACTGTTATTCTTATCAGATTCTAGTAAATGTTTTGGTGCTCGCCATTAAAAAAACGGTTTGTCTTGCGTATTATCTTGGGTTACTGTGCCCTAAATGGACACAGTCAACGATTTGGCTCAAGTTGTCCTTCGCAGCATAATTTGATTAAATGAGGTCAGCTAAAGTGGAAAATTTGCGACGAAAAAGCTTTGGCCAGCTTAAAGATATTCTTTTAATTAATTTCATTGATGTCATTCAAACGTCTTTCAATTACATTTTCTCTTAGGATGAAAGATCGCCTCAGCTTCAATATTCATACCCTTATAGTGGGTCAAGTCCAATGCCTACCGGGCAATTCAAAAATCATACTTTGTGACTCTCAGCCCATTACGGACCATTTTATTGTTAAGCACGTTTGACAAGTGAAAGATAGCCCGATAAAGAATCATAAGAAGTATGCTTGAAAACACCCAGTTTCTTTGGAAATGGTTCACAAAGACAGAAGTTAGGCGAATGACCAGTTATGTCACTACCAGCGAGAGATCACATCTACTAGCGGTTTGCCAGCAATTTGCTATCCAAAGGTGGTTTAAGAAAGTGCTTGTAATTTCTGATATCAAGAAATGCAGGCACCGATGCTTACTAAATCTACTCCATTGTAGAGGTTATATAGAGTATTGGCTATTGTAAAGATGAATGTCCGGTTTGGCAAAGCACAAAAACATCAGTACATGATGTTAATATGGGAAGAGGATATGTACCTTGCAATAATGATTATATTATCAAGTAATAACGTACGCGAGAACATTGGTTGAAAGTTCGGTAACTGAAAAGTATCCCAAATTAATAGCATCCTTAATATTTCGTTCATTTGCTTTTTTTATGAACCATGCACTGTTGCCCGATAGGATTGCATCGAAGTGACCATGGATACTAGAAACATGTCTTGCGCTGAGAAAGCGTTCTTCGCAACTTAGAGGCTTTCATGGGATAAATACCAAGCTTTAGAAGGCCGCAAAGTGCAGTTCCTATTGTTGCAAGCAATTTTATGATCATATTTTTGGTGTCTAGCACCTGCCCCTTGGGAACTGATATTTTTAAAAGTGAACGGCTGGCGTACTAAGATGTTTCCAATTTAACAATAAAGATTTTGATTTTATTACATATTCCGTTTAACATTTGAAGCAAGGACGGACTAACTATGGACATATTTGGCCTGGTGGATGCTCAGACAGAAATGTGAAGCAACCACAGTCAAAGGAGGGTCCTAGTAGCCTAGCGTTTTTCTTCGATCCTGTACTATTGTCCTGAGTTGCAAATAAGATATCAAATTGCTTTAAATAGAAATTGAAATTTTAACCTTTACTTGCATAAGATATGATCATATTTTTTAACTTTGCTTTTCATTAGTAGTTTCGCATTAGCCTTTCCCATATCAAAGTAGTTTAGCATGGAAGACCTGATTAAATTATTCACAATCGTGAGAGCATAGTTTCTTGCACGTCAGATCTTCTCTGCTTTCTTTCAAGCAACCTGCATCTCAACTCTTTTTTGCTTTCACTTCAAGCAAACTGCATGTCAAATCTTCTCTGTTTTCTTTCAAGCAACTTGCATCTAAACTCTTTTCTGCTTCCACTTCAAGCAAACTGCATGTCAAATCTTCTCTGCTTCCTTTCAAGCATTTTGCATCTCACCTCTTCTCTGCTTCTACTTCAAGCAAACTACATCTCATCTCTTCTCTGCTTTCACTGAACTAGGGCATCCAACCCTTTGCACTTATTTTATCTTAGTTTAATGAACCTACCTTACTAGCAACTACATAAGTTATTTCAAGGTGCAAGCTGTCCTTGGACAATGGTTTAAAAAGGCGAAGTGAGTGCTTCGTAATGTGCAACAGACAGCAACATTCTGCTTCCCAAAAGGGTCTGCTTTTATATTTGTAACAGCAATGATCTAGGACTGCTCCTTCACCGAGGCTCCGAAATTTTGATAAGTTTTCTAACGCTCCAAACGGAACATCCTCCTTCTGGGCACGCAGCAAACGTACAGCAGTTTCAGACGAGCGCCACTTTGTCAATGAAGCGTCTTAATGTCAGCAGAGAGAATGTCACTACAAACAGATAATATAAAACCCATCCCAATTCAGCCAGGGAACAAACTTAGAGCAGTTGTGATGCAAAAAAAAGCAACGCTGTTTGACTGATTTCTCAATGTGTCATACGTATGAAGCGGACGTGAGACGGTACACAATTAGTAGAAGATTACCACTTGGAAGTGGTGTAAGAGGCGATGGTAGAGAGTGACTCAACAAGTGGTCGATCATTAAGAGTCAACTGTAAATGCAGAAGCTGTTAAACTTTTCACATACAAAGAAGCTTGGGTTGGGAGAGTTGCCAAGGATATTTGGGCAGAATATTCAATCTGAATCTGATGCATGAAAATGTTTACTTGAGATAGCCATCGATGCCCACAAACATGCAAGAAAGGAATAAGCCAGTGCAAGATGCTGGCCATTTTGGTTCCTTTCCTAAAAACTGACTTCCTTCCTTTCCTAAAAGTTAATTGGGAAAGCATTTCAAAGCTGAGGGTTATAATTGACTAATTGACCTATAAACATCAGAATTCCGGTATAGAAATCCAGCAATTCATACTTAAATGAAAAAAATTACTGGCGATTTAGAGATGATAAAATTGACTAAAATAAAATTGATAGAATCGATTAAGATTGAGATTCTGAATTAGCCTTTAAAAGATTTATGGAATTCCTGACCGGGCGCAAGTTGAGTAAAAATTCATTACTGCAGGATATGAGCTGATGGGCAACTTGACACTTGTCTCCAGCCACTAGGCTTCTCAGTGGTGAATTTGATTGACTTTACAACTTACAGAGAAGCAGCAAATCAAGGTAGACATGGAGGCTTGTGGTAGCTGTTGAAAGGTTTTCCTGGAAGAGAAATTCGACATTTTGATGTATTTGGAGCAAATCTTATTAGGCTCTAGAATCAATGCAGAATGATTTGCTCGAACTATCTCACTAGAAATCAGGTGTTACTGCGCTTGCAACACTCTTTCAAACTACTCCAAGATAAACTCCAAGAAATCGCTTCAAGGTGTAATTAATTGAGATTTAAAATCCAAGGTACGATATCCAAACATCAGATATGGATGCTCTCGTACAGACGAGTACACAATAGCATACAATAATTCGCAGTCTTGGACGGTCTTTGGTTGATAACAATAATTTACTTTCTGAGCACACAATATATTCAAGGTCTGCTTGGCCTCACAACACACATAAAAAGAACTGTGAATACTAAATCTGCGTTTGTATGATCTGGCACTGAAAATGATTGACAATTTAGCTTGTGTGTTCCTTGTATCAAACACTGCGCCTTGTTTTTCATCGTTTTAGCCGCTCATGACTATATTCCACGCATCTCTTGCTTGCTCTTGTTTCCTCCTGTTATCGTTCCATCTGCGCATGCGGCTGTCGCGCCAAAATTTCAAACAAATAATATGGCGGAGACGGGCGAGGCTTGCTGCGTATAATTCGAGATGTTTCCTGGCAAGATACTTGATATCTGGTTCACGTTTCTCGCTGGTAGCTAATCAGAAAGGGGGACTCATTTTAAACTGAAGCTGATCTTGCCTGCTGCTTCTAGTTTCTTCGGCATCAATATTTCCTCAAGAGTTAGTCTTTCTCAGCCAAGGGCGTCAGATTTGCCCTTTCTTTGGCGTTTGCTTCCAGCTACCAACACACTTTTGTAGAGCTTGAAAGGAAGATGATTCATACATTGAATTAGCACCAAACCTTTAATTAGATCTGTATGCTTCTGGAGGTGTCGCGTAATAAAGAGATGGCAGTGTATTCGCTCTTGTTTTAGGCCGGGCAGCTAACGACAGGAAAGAGTATTCTACACGTATACTAGCTGAACGACTGAAGCAAACTCCTGAAAATGATTGGAAAAATGGGAACTTTGACCCCAAAGCTCAAGCTTATGACTGATGATTTGTTTCTGCAATGGTTTTTGAACCCATACACACAGAAACAGTTGCAAAAAGATTTTAAAAAGATAATTGGCCAATGTTCTACACCAGCAGATTTCCAAAATTCACCAAGGGAGATTGAAACTTCAAATAGCATTCTTGGTTCAAGACCTGCATCTCCGCCTGCAACTCCGCCCCTTGCCTTGACCCCACCAGGAAAGTCACCGTCTAGCCCAAGAAGGAGAACTACATCATCATTATCATCATCTTCTGGACAAGTGGATGGGTTGTCCTCAAAAAGAAGCTCACTCAAAAATAATACTAAACACCAAAGAAAGCCAGAAGTCGTTCCTGGTTGTGCCAAGGACTTGCCACAGTTCTATTTCCCATTTGGGAAACCAGCTGATGAGCTGGTAGATGAAAAAGCAAAGCTAAGGCTTGTTGGCCGTATCTTTGCCAAATTAACAAATGGAAAAGCCACTTGTTCCCAGCTCGTTGATGTCGTACAGGTGAACAAGTTTTTTAAGAGAGACCTGCATTAATATTTGATTTCATATCTCATGATGTTTTTGGCACTACCTGTCAACTGCAGGCCTGCCAAGATAATTACAAGTGTTGCCCAGCACCACCTCCCTGAAAACTTGCCATATTTGTGTGTGTACAAACTGAACATCTGTGTGTGTCTATAAAAAGGGCTTTTCATAAGTTGGTGGGCTCTAGGTTTTGTTATATTAATGTTTCTGTAAATGCATAAAAGTCTTTCAAGGTTTTTTGATGTTTATACAAAACTATGGCAATTCCTTATCTTCTCTTACCTACTAAGTAAAAAATGTCTTCCTGTTTGTGTACACACATTGAAAACTGTGCATGTGGATCATTTTCCTTGTTACTTGTTCACCTTGTTATCCTTCTGGCAATTATTTCAATTAGATTGATTATAGTAAAAACAGCATATAACCACCCCTGCACATATGATGCACCCCAAGTTGGAGACCTCAAAATTCAGAAAATATTTTCAAAAATCCATGAAATTCTTCTTCATCTTCAGGTACTCTAAAGATTTCATTGAATTCTGTTTGATTTAATGTCACTGTTTCCTCTTGATTAAATAAGTCATCATTGTCATCTTCATTGCCATCCTCTTGTTTGCCTTCTTCTGCATTCCCCCTGATTGTCTGCATTTTATAGTCGTTTATGTAAAAAAGAAATGGAATTTTTTGTTTTCAACAATAGCAAGCCATGTTTTCAGGTATGAGGACCTAAGTCAACCACTTTACACATAGGCCACATCTACAATTTTGGGGGCAAATGAGGGAAAATATGCAGCTTATATGCATGTTTTTCGGTGGATTAAATTCTGAAGTTGGTTTTTGAAAGTTTTTCTTCCACACTTACTTTGAGATCATGATTTTTTGCTACATAGTTTCAGAGTTAGTTTTGATTTCATGGTTTCTGTTATAGATACTTGGTCTACCATTATATTGGAAATATCCACTTTTCAAGTCATGTGGAGGCAACAAAAAAGGATATGTCACTTTTCAAGAGCTTTCTACAACTTGGGAACAGTAAGTGGTTTTTATTGACCACGGAAAGTGAAATGAAAATGCCTTTATGTTGATCTTTGGAGGTGCATTTATGTTCTTTATGTTTTCAATTTGTTTTATATATAGTTATGTATAGTAAATAGAGGCCTATTTTTATTTAATTGTAATTGTTATTATGAATGATGGCAAAGGTACAATTGTTTTTTTAGAGTGCTGAAGACTTACCATGATCCAGCATCCAGGCTATTTAATTTCTTAGCCCCTCCAGGTCAGAATTTTCTTACAAAGGAAGATTTTAATGGTTTCATACAGGTAACACAGATTTTGATTAGATATCAATTCTCATTATTTTGTGACATTCAATATTTTGTGATGGCCCAAGTTTACAATGAGTAAGAATTTGCTTTTTTGTGAAGAAGCATTTTATAAGCATATAATGAATAATCCACTTTTAAGGTTTTCTTTTTTGCAGAACCACATGTTGTTGCATATTTTTGTCATAGTTAGAGAACTTTTTGCCTCAAAATCTTTGACTTTTGTTAAGTTTCACTAGCAATGTTGTATTTCTCAGTTTTAACCTTCGATTCATGGTACTCTTATGTGTTTCAAAATAGATGAAATGCTTTCAAATGCAAATTGCTGGCTGAAACTTCAGTAAAAAATTTTTGAATTACTTTTGAAACCCGAGAGACTGGCATAAAAGATCGCACACAGTATAGGACTAAAGTTTGTTTTTTCATTTGAGGATGTTATTGAGACCCACCCTGGTTTACAATTTCTGATGGATGCTCCTGAATTTCATTCAAGATATATTACAACTGTACGTATCACATTTCCTTGATTATAGCACCAACCCTTATGAAGCAGGGAGACATTTTGGTTTGGCTCTCCTGCCTTATACTGCTTATACCATTGTACCGAAACATCCTGCTGCAATGTCCAACCCACCAATGATGATCTTTTTTACAGAGAAACTCGGTTGACACATGTAAAAATGCCGATACTGGTTATCAGAAAGTGCAATGAGCCAGATCTTTTGTTTGCTTTTGACATTAGAGTACTCCTTTACAATGCACGTGGTGCGAGTAATACATGCGAAACCAGAATTTTCTTGTTGCAGAACACCTAGTCTTACTGAAGACATTTATATCTTCAAGAATAATTTGCTTTGTATCGACTATGTGCCGTGTTTTTTCAATCGGGTAAACCGCAGACTTTTGTCCGATGCGTCGCATTTTAAACCAGCAGCCTGATGGAGCTGACCTTGTTGTCAGTTCAGTAAGCACAAAATCGAAATTGACTGCCTAAGTTGTGCCCAGGACGCTGCTTACGGCCCTTAATGCAAGTTTGCGACTCACCCTAGACCTTCATTATCAGAAGTGTTGTGGAAAAATTTTAATTTGATCGCTCTACACTTTCTTTGAAAGGGAAAACGGTGTGTTGAGTTTTGATCTCTACCCAAGGGGTACTCTATTCTTGTAGGATATTTCTCTTTGAGGACCTGATATTTTCTGTTTTTAAAACATTTTCTATATGACAGGTTATCTCTCGAATATTCTATGGCATTAATCGATCTTGGAGTGGCAGAATTTCATTGGCAGAATTTAAGAAGAGTAATTTTCAGCAGGTTTGTTGCCCATGATTTTAGCTTGATTGATTGCGCCTCAGCAGACCCCATCAAGTTGATTTACTTGGTTTCTCATTAATTGCTTTTACTAATGTTAAAGAGATGTTTTTCAGCCCCATATTCCTTTCACGTTATGCCAGGGGAAGCACAATAGATGGTACTGGGTCAAAGATAGTTTGCTTTGAGCAACCATGTCATAGTTGGTTTCTACAGGAAGTCGGGCTGCGTCAGCTCGTCCAGTCATTTGTCCACTTGATTGCATATGCAACGATGGCACCTGCTACTTCGCAGTGATTTCCACTTTTAAAGGCAGTAGAATAGTACTTTCGAAGAAAAGGAAATCTGTTGCTTTCCTTGATTTGTCTTGAAATAAACATCGTGCTATTGCTCTCACGTACCTAGAACTGTTTTGAACCATTCATAGTATCCGTCAATTTATTCATTTACCTGCATTGGAAAATTTGCTTATTTTAGCGGAGTAAACCCAAATCATTTTTATAACCAGTGATTTTTGACAAAGTTTGTTTTGTATTTTTCCTCCTTGTTTTGTTAGTATGAGAATGTGACGTTTCATCTGTCTTGATCGAGAACACTCGTTGTGATTTGTTTCCGCAGGTTCTAATTTCGCTTGAGGAAGAAGACGACATAAATCAGGTTTGTGTGACGGTTACTGTAGATGGTCCGCAGCTCCATAGTCTTTGCACTTCAAACTGTATGCGCTGCAAACATGATGCGCTTCAAACATAATGCTCTCCAAACATGATGCACTTTAAACGTGATGCAGTTTAACGTGCTGCACTTTCAACGTGATACACTTTAAACATGTTAAATGACAACCTATGTTAAAGAGGATTTGTAAATCATGATTCTGAAGAAAAAAGATGGATGAATATCCTAAGAGAGAGGGCTGTCAAATGCTGCATAATTTTGTGCACATTCCACATACCAAACTATTGCACAAGATAGTTTAAATTGCGGACGCAGCTACGCAATTCAGCCCAAGGCATTGGATACTGAGGGTACTACCTGTAACCCATTGAACCAGGATATGGCGGGAAAATTCAAAGAAAATACTGGGAAACAAAGATGCAAATTCATTCTTCGAGCTAATAATACTCCCACATATCGTGTCAAAAGCAAAAGTTTCAATTTCGGAATAATCGATTTGTTTGTTTGTGAACAAGCTTTGTAATGAGAAATGAATTTAAACTAAACTTTGACAGTAAATGAACTTTCTGACCGAATAACCAGAGAATGCCTCAAAATTTCATCTGCAATTCAATGGCACCCACCTGAACGAAATCCAGAAGATTCGCGGCTGACAAGCAGAATATTGGAAGATCGTGCTTGTTTCACGTTCGGACACATGACTGCTCACAAGAATTTTCTTCACATAGTAATCTCGAATCTTATTGGAAGCATTACGATTTGCATGTGATCATTTTACATTCACCATAATTGACTTAGAAGCCTATGCAATATTTGAGTATAGTGTATGTAGGTTAGTTTTTGTTAAGCAACGTAATGGGAGTTCAGTTGAAAGATGTTTGGCATTTTAGAGTGTACGTCACTGTTAATCGATCAAGTATAGGAAGACGTTTATTTAACTTATGACGTACTGTTCTGCTACTTTGAAGTTTGCGTTACACTTCGCTTTCTAGGTCTACGATTATTTTTCGTATGAGCATTTCTACGTCATTTATTGCAAATTCTGGGAGTTGGATACAGACCATGACTTAATTATAGACAAAAAGGACCTGTCAAGATATAGCAACGGGGGTGAGTGAGTAGAATTTTTCGAATGGGAAAAATATGCAAATAGAAAAAATGGCGGCAAATATTACTGCGCAGTGGATCCTTCTCGTGCTGTAGCTGCGACCGAATTGCCCGCAGATAATGGTATATCTATTAATTGCTATAATGAGTATGATCAAGGCGGATAGATCGAAAAACGGATATTCCCTTGCGCTCTTGTGGAAAGAATTTTTGCTCCTGTCAGTTTTTGCCTGTCGATTGTACTCGTATATTTGTGTGTGTAAAAGAAGCCTTTCTTTCTCTTTCAGCTTTGTCCAGCAGAATAATTGAAAGAATCTTTAGCGGCTGTGTCACAAGGTTTGTTGCATTTCATGAATTTGACATTTTGGTGCATATTCCTTATGTGATCAAGAATCTGCCATCAGCAGAAATGATCCACCTTATTGTTGGTTGGGTCACTTGCAGACAGAAATGGAGAATGAAGTCTGGACGAAAACGATACAAGAAACTAGCCCCCTTTGACTCAGTTGCTTTTCTTTTAGAGGCGAGAATTTGTCCGACGGGAAGATGACCTATGCAGATTTTGTCTGGTTCCTGATTTCAGAAGTGGACAAAAAGCAACTGACAAGGTTAGTGTTTCACTGTTCTGACCAAGAGAATTCGTTAGATGACAAAGTCCCTCGCAAGTTCGATTTTTGCAATAACGGTACCTTACAAGTTGGAAATTTAGCACAATTTATGTCCCATATATGTTCCATTTCCTTTTTTTCTTGCACGTGGGGACCTGCAAGCGGAACGACTCCAATACATATCAACTGTTTCCTCCAATGCGAGGTTGCTGAGGGGAACTTCTTGCCTATCCCTACCCAAAAGTAGTTTCCCTAAAAATCCTCCTTTTAATTGCAATCACACCCGATCATGAAGTACATAGCCTATAGATGTCTTCGTAGTCACTTAGTTTCTAAATGCTTTGGTCCTTGTTTTACTTCACTAATTTTTTTCCAGTTGCTTTTTAACTGGTTATTCTTTAAAGTGCATGTATTAACATTTAACTGGGCATATTTGATAGCATTGAGTACTGGTACCGCTGTATGGACATCGATGGAGATGGCATCATCTCAATGTACGAGCTCGAGTATTTCTACAACGAACAGCTGGACAAAATGCAGAGGCTCGGTATCGAAACACTGGCATTTCCTGATTGCCTTTGTTTGGTGTGTTTACTTCCCTTCTATGTTGATATAGCTCTTCTCTTATATCTTATTTTTCAACTTATGACATTGACCAATTTGTCAGTGGTTTGAAGATTTGTCAGACCTTTTTACCCAATTATCATTACAGTAAGTCACTGCATATAAGAACATACCTTTTTGGGGTTCAGACTGAAATAGGTTCATATAAAGTTTTTTAAAGAAGTGTGTGTATCAAAATACATGTAATCTTCAGTTGGTATAAGTTCATTTGTATTCCAAAAATTAGTTATAAAAGCATTTGTGGAAAGCTACTTACCACATGGATATTTGAATTGCAGTGATATTTTTTCAAAACACATGATGCATCTATCAATTTCAGTATGTATTTTTTGCCCTTTGAATGAGAACCTATTGTATTTTATCGTACTGGAACAGGTTCTTAATTGCAAGGTGCATGATTTAGAGAAAATAGCCTCTAGATCCTTACTTATGTAGGTTCTTATATGCGGGCATTTCCTGTAACTTAAAGTTTTTAGGAGCTCTAGGTGAACATTTGTAATTGACAAGATTTATTCGAGATGATTAGTTTTCGCGAACTGCTTGGATGCCGTCTAGAAGCAGCCAGTGGGTTTGAGTTTTGCTTCGGTCATGACAGTGGCGCTGCTTGGATCCCTGTGTTTGGGCTGCTTCCACAACGGGTAGGCCTTATCCGGGTTGCGAAAGTTGGCGGACATCCATGAACGTGTTTTTGACTTGCATGGACTACAAGCTACCTATTCCAGCCCAAAGGGTGCTGATGACGTAATAGCTTGATGATCAGCAGAAACTCCGATCCACGCTTGTGATTGTGAGCATTTGTTTTTTGAGTGAATTCGTGGAGTGGATTGCAGGCGATCGTGATGTCATGTATGATCTCTTGAAGATTTCATCATTGCTCGATCAATTACACGTTTCTTGTGAATTTCTGGATATTTTCTTCCTATTGCTTTTTCTTACCTACCTGTTCAGTCTCTACACGAAGTGCCCTAGACGTCAAATATCTATCCATAATGAACTTTTTGCATCGCTGCCAAAAGGGCACAATTGCATCCTGATATATTTTTAATAATGTGTCTCGATTCTAAACTTCAGCAAGTTCATTGTCACTTTGTAATGAAAATTGTTGTCTCTGATTCTCTCTCTCGAGACTCTTCTATTTTCCTCTTCTGCTGCCCGAATCCTTGTGCAGGCTTCTTCCATCTCCGTCCCTTTCGGTTGGTAGCAAACAAGAGACGGCAGGTGACAACATGCATATTCGAACGGATGAACGACACTAATTAAAGTATGGTCATCGGGGCTGATTCAACTCTCCAAGCCATTATAGCTCTCTCTTGGGACATCTGTCACTAATATCAATGCGAAATTTCTTTCATTGAATTGGATTGCAAAATTTCTTTCATTGAATTGGATTGTCTGTTTTTTCCAGGTAATCGACATGGTCAATCCGGAAGTGGAAGGTAATCAGATTTAGGCCTTCAGATAGCCTCACTCATTTCGTTTTCATTTGTTTTCTGCTTTTCATGTCCTCTTTATAGTAACAGCAATGTTGTTTGAAAGTCACGTTTTTCATTTTCTAGGAAAGATAACGCTTCGTGACCTGAAACGATGTAAAACGGTCAATCTATTTTTTGATACATTCTTCAATTTGGACCGTTGGCTTGAGTATGAGCAAAGAGACCCATTTCAATCTGCACGAGTAAGTGTTTGTCCTAGAAATGAAAACTAATTGTTTAACCAACAAGGTTCTTTGCCATTATTTGCCAGGTCAAAACGGCAAATTTGTTGTAGAATGGGAACTAAGGGGGCGGTGGGTTTCTCAGTTTTTGTTTACAGGAATTTTTCATTAGAATTAGTTTTACTGTGCACTGGACACATCATCGTTCGACTTGTTGTTTTTTCAATTTGTGGCTCTATCCCGATCCTTGCCCAATGGTTTAGCTAAAGACGATGTTGAGATTCTTAATTGACTTTTCTTGATTGACTTTTCTTAATTGACTTTTCTTAATTGACTTTTCTTAATTGACTTTTCTTAATTGACTTTTCTTAATGTACAGGACGCTGAAGAGTTTGGCTGTGCAAGCGAGCTGAGTGACTGGGAGAAGTTCGCCATGCAAGAATACGAAATTTTGGTCAATGAGGAAGGCGCTTCGCAAGATTTGTAAGTCAACATTTCTCTAATCCGGGCATTTTTATCTTCTCATTTGGCAAAAATGAATCATAGAATTAGAATCTTTATATTTAAATCAGTCTGTGCCGAAAAGTTCAAGTATTTGAGTCAATCAGGCTGTGAATCAACCCATTTTCAAAATTTTGCTTTTCCTACATATTACAATGGAATTTTCTGCTGCAGTGAAAAAATTTCGGTCAAATCTAAAGAAATACATAAATATTAAAAAGAATTTAACTCGTGACCGAAGGTTCCAAACAGCACGAATCTCAGTATAAACTTATTTAAAGATGAAGATTTCAATTCTGATGTTCATTTTTGAGAAAGAACGTAGATAGCGAGATACAAAAACGATGACGTCATCCCAGATCGGCGAATAAGATTTGTATTTCCTTTTGTGTGAATCTCACGTTTATCAGCGAGTTAGAGTAATCGGATTTCCATTCAAGTCAGGGCTCCCAAATTTTTCTATACAAGTTTTTTTATGCCAATGGTGAAGAATTAAGTAATCGAGGAATCACTTACTCATCGACTGCGAGGTATCTCCCAGCAGAGTGGCGCAGTGGAAGCGTGCTGGGCCCATAACCCAGAGGTCGGTAGATCGAAACTACCCTCTGCTACGTGAAATTTTTTCTCTTTGTTTAGGCTCATCTTGACCACATCCCCTACAATAATTTTCAAATATACTTTATTGCCTTATACAGAAACTTTTTCCAAAAATTATTTAAGTAAGATTATTGTATGAATTAGACCGTTTTGCAGCAACTACGAGGACGACTTTGATGTTGACGATGACCTCGACCAGGATGACATTGCTGCGCTGAAGGGTGAAAATGATGTGGAAAACAGTCTTTCAAAGAGCTTGTCATACTTCACCGGGACTTCGGATGGATCCGATGACGAAGACAGCAGCACATTCTATTGACATTTGTGAAATGCGCATTTACCCTCTTTTACGCCAAAAGATTACATTTCTGCCCTTGAATGTTGGTTTGCCTAATCACACACTGCCCCATCGCGTCATTATTGTTGCCGCGTCGGTTGGGACAACTTACCATTGGTGAGTTGGACCACATTTTCACTCACATTAAAACCCCACCTTCGCAAGAATTAGCGAAACCAAGATTTTGCATACGTAATTTTCCGTCATACTTCAATAGTATGCAGACGTCGTAAAATGACTAGGGGCTAACAAAATAAATAGCCAGTTGCAGATCAAAAACAATAGATTGTTTTGTAGACGAAATAACTCGATAACTGTGTGGGTATGTTTTGGCGCAATCTGGGTTTTCTTAAAGATGTTGCCCTATAGCCGAATCATACTTTAAGTCACAAATTTGGCCCAGTAAAAGATTTACAGTATTCATCATAACATATAACATGGGGATTTCACTTATTATTTACAAAAGTCTCTTGTTCCACAGTCGGGAAAAAATACAATACATAAATAATCCATGCTTAAAAATCTTCAAAACCAAATAAATCAATTGAAATGCGAAGGCATAACTGATAAGATGATTCCTTGCATCAGAAGGGGCATATAAATGTGAGATTCATGAAAATGCTGCTAACTGAAGTAATGAGTTAATGATTCCTTGAAGTTGTTTGGAGGCACATTTATACGTAGACAATCTTATAGAGTTTCTCACTATTGTCAAATTAATTGCTCAAAGGCAAGTAAGCAAAACTTTTATTTAATTACTGAAGCGAGTAATTGTTTTCTGCGTTCAAATTAGCAATTTAATCTGAGATTTAGCAATAGATATGACACGCTTTTCATTAATCCGTAAGACTTTTTTCCACATTATCTTTGCTGTTCTTCAGCCAAAGACAAAAACTAATTAAGACTAGTTTGGTAAATATTCAAAGCGAAAAATAGGTCGAGTATCCATTCGTAACGTTTTAAAAGTGCCCCTCTCCCAAAAGTTTGAGGGAAGCCTTTTCTATGAAAGAAGAGGTCAAGGCTGAAATAAATTTAGGCCATATGTTTAATTCTGTCTCATTTTGCCCTATCTTTAGAAAATTTGGTTCTCCCTCTAACGTAACGTTTTAAAAGTAATGAAAAATCTCACTTACTTTGCGCCATTTGCGAAAACAGCGATAAACATGTTGAACGATTGTTTTAACCATAGAAATAGTAGCGCTAATGTTTCTATGGTTTTAACACACCTAAAAATGGCGGATTTGTTTCTCGGTGAGGTAGTCACCGTTTTTGTTTGCATTCTCGCCGAAGTTGATCAATACAACCATAGGGAAACACGCAGAGGTGATCATTTCGCAAGTTGGAAATTAATTTCAATTGTTTTCCACAAGTGGAGGCTAGGAATCCAATGTGAGACACAAAGCCTCATTTTGTCCCCACATTACCCTACTCTATAAATTAGCATTTTTACACTATCCATATCTGGACCTTTTAAAGTAATTTGACCCATTTTCTAAAAGGATATCTTGAGACGAATGAAAACACGTAGTGTCATTATCTGGTGTTCAATTAGCGAAATTTTAATAGTACCAACTTCCGGATTAGTGGGTTATACCCAACACGAGGTCCTATTATGTCTGGAGGAAAGGATCTCAAGCGGAAACAAACATAACGACCAGAACTCTAACCGTTACCCCTGCATTTATTCAAACTTCCTTGAAGTAAGCTTATATCAACCGAATCGCTGAAAACATTTGTATCAGCTATCATGCTATTCTACCAAGTTCGTCAATAAAATAGTCAAGAACCTCTCCATTCAAATAGACACTTTTGCAAAGTGTTCGTGTTTTCCCACAATATCAACAGGATTCAAACCGACCTAATTAGTATGCACTTCGATGCTTCTCAGCCGTTCTCATTTACACAGTTTCCTTTCCGTGATCCCCTTTTGCACAGCCACTGCCTTGTTTCTTCTCAGAGAGGCTTCTTTATCCTGTCGAACACATCTTGATCAGTCTGTTCCCCTCTTGCTTCAGTATTAAACTAACCAAGAAAATTCCCATGCAAAATGAAAAGTTGTGATGTTCGTTTTTTATTTCTTTTTCTTGGAGAGACGTCTACATTTGTAGCAAAGTTTGGGAGAATGCAAATCGCCCGTTGGAATGTTCTGATATCTAAAAGCAACAAGAAAAACCTATTTTGTTCACTAATTTAACATCTTATCTTCCTCTTTGATTATTTCATAAGCTATTTAAGCCAAGAAGGCACTTGTTGAACAAGACGTTTTTTTACAAAGCAAATTTATCATTTCATTCGATGTTTTCCTATATATACCTTTTTAAGTTGGCTGATGAGATCTCTTGCTTAGCCGGTAGTTTGTAGAGAAAAAGTTGCCACCAAATTTTTTAGCCATCTTCATCTTCATTTTGGGGCAGATGCACTGCGAAGAAATACTTTCCAAAACATTTCAAAATTTTTAGAAATTTTAGTCTTTTGCTGGGAAAGGCGGTGCGCTCCACAACTCACTATTACTTTGAAAACAATAAAGAAAATCAGACCTCTAGTATTCCTGTTTTAGAAAGTCTATCTAGCCAGGTACCATTATGACAAAATATCATTGCGTGTTAGGTAATCAAACGACATTTTAAGGGAAGTTCCTTCGAAAAGCTTTTAAGAAATGAGAAAATATCAAGGTTCCGTGTAAAGCATTAGCGATCGTTGCTTCAGGCAATGTTAATGCCATCAAAATAACTCATTTTCTAACGGTGATACTTTGCTCTAAAGTGACATTCAACTTGCAAAAATGCAATTTAAAGAGACTCGTGTGGCGTCGAACCCAAAGAATTTACCACTGCAGTTTCCAAAAAGCATGACTGATCCTGGACCAAAATTAATTGAAACATACAATTTGTTAGAGATATCTTCATTCAAATTACAAGCTATTTCTATAGTTCCCTCTGTTTTACTTATCATTGTTGATGAGTATCGTGGCTATTGAAGTTCTTTCACCTATCGTCGAAACACAAGGTTATAACCTTGCCTTTTGCCCTAAAAATCACTAATTTTTCAAAAGTTCATTTTCGTCTAGTTGTCATATAAGGACTATCTTCTAATAAGAATTGCCTATTTGCTTGGCTTTCTCGGTTGTATTAATCATCGTTGTCGAGTATGGTGGAACTTGAAGTTCTTTCACCTATCGTCAAAACAAAAGGTTATAGCCTTGCCTTTTGCCCTAAAAATCACTAATTTTTCAAAAGTTTATTTTCGTCTAGTTGTCATATAAGGACTATCTTCTAATAAGAATTGCCTATTTGCTTGGCTTTCTCGGTTTTATTAATCATCGTTGTCGAGTATGGTGGAACTTGAAGTTCTTTCACCTATCGTCAAAACAAAAGGTTATAGCCTTGCCTTTTGCCCTAAAAATCACTAATTTTTCAAAAGTTCATTTTCGTCTAGTTGTCATATAAGGACTATCTTCTAATAAGAATTGCCTATTTGCTTGGCTTTCTCGTTGTATTAATCATCGTTGTCGAGTATGGTGGAACTTGAAGTTCTTTCACCTATCGTCAAAACAAAAGGTTATAGCCTTGCCTTTTGCCCTAAAAATCACTAATTTTTCAAAAGTTATTTTCGTCTAGTTGTCATATAAGGACTATCTTCTAATAAGAATTGCCTATTTGCTTGGCTTTCTCGGTTTATTAATCATCGTTGTCGAGTATGGTGGAACTTGAAGTTCTTTCACCTATCGTCAAAACAAAAGGTTATAGCCTTGCCTTTTGCCCTAAAATCACTAATTTTTCAAAAGTTTATTTTCGTCTAGTTGTCATATAAGGACTATCTTCTAATAAGAATTGCCTATTTGCTTGGCTTTCTCGGTTGTATTAATCATCGTTGTCGAGTATGGTGGAACTTGAAGTTCTTTCACCTATCGTCAAAACAAAAGGTTATAGCCTTGCCTTTTGCCCTAAAAATCACTAATTTTTCAAAAGTTTCATTTTCGTCTAGTTGTCATATAAGGACTATCTTCTAATAAGAATTGCCTATTTGCTTGGCTTTCTCGGTTGTATTAATCATCGTTGTCGAGTATGGTGGAACTTGAAGTTCTTTCACCTATCGTCAAAACAAAAGGTTATAGCCTTGCCTTTTGCCCTAAAAATCACTAATTTTTCAAAAGTTATTTTCGTCTAGTTGTCATATAAGGACTATCTTCTAATAAGAATTGCCTATTTGCTTGGCTTTCTCGGTTGTATTAATCATCGTTGTCGAGTATGGTGGAACTTGAAGTTCTTTCACCTATCGTCAAAACAAAAGGTTATAGCCTTGCCTTTTGCCCTAAAAATCACTAATTTTTCAAAAGTTATTTTCGTCTAGTTGTCATATAAGGACTATCTTCTAATAAGAATTGCCTATTTGCTTGGCTTTCTCGGTTGTATTAATCATCGTTGTCGAGTATGGTGGAACTTGAAGTTCTTTCACCTATCGTCAAAACAAAAGGTTATACCTTGCCTTTTGCCCTAAAAATCACTAATTTTTCAAAAGTTCATTTTCGTCTAGTTGTCATATAAGGACTATCTTCTAATAAGAATTGCCTATTTGCTTGGCTTTCTCGGTTGTATTAATCATCGTTGTCGAGTATGGTGGAACTTGAAGTTCTTTCACCTATCGTCAAAACAAAAGGTTATAACCTTGCCTTTTGCCCTAAAAATCACTAATTTTTCAAAAGTTATTTTCGTCTAGTTGTCATATAAGGACTATCTTCTAATAAGAATTGCCTATTTGCTTGGCTTTCTCGGTTGTATTAATCATCGTTGTCGAGTATGGTGGAACTTGAAGTTCTTTCCCTATCGTCAAAACAAAAGGTTATAACCTTGCCTTTTGCCCTAAAAAATCACTAATTTTTCAAAAGTTCATTTTCGTCTAGTTGTCATATAAGGACTATCTTCTAATAAGAATTGCCTATTTGCTTGGCTTTCTCGTTTTATTAATCATCGTTGTCGAGTATGGTGGAACTTGAAGTTCTTTCACCTATCGTCAAACAAAAGGTTATACCTTGCCTTTTGCCCTAAAAAATCACTAATTTTTCAAAAGTTCATTTTCGTCTAGTTGTCATATAAGGACTATCTTCTAATAAGAATTGCCTATTTGCTTGGCTTTCTCGGTTTATTAATCATCGTTGTCGAGTATGGTGGAACTTGAAGTTCTTTCACCTATCGTCAAAACAAAAGGTTATAACCTTGCCTTTTGCCCTAAAAAATCACTAATTTTTCAAAAGTTATTTTCGTCTAGTTGTCATATAAGGACTATCTTCTAATAAGAATTGCCTATTTGCTTGGCTTTCTCGGTTGTATTAATCATCGTTGTCGAGTATGGTGGAACTTGAAGTTCTTTCACCTATCGTAAACACAAAGGTTATAGCCTTGCCTTTTGCCCTAAAAAATCACTAATTTTTCAAAAGTTATTTTCGTCTAGTTGTCATATAAGGACTATCTTCTAATAAGAATTGCCTATTTGCTTGGCTTTCTCGGTTGTATTAATCATCGTTGTCGAGTATGGTGGAACTTGAAGTTCTTTCACCTATCGTCAAAAAAAAGGTTATAGCCTTGCCTTTTGCCCTAAAAAATCACTAATTTTTCAAAAGTTATTTTCGTCTAGTTGTCATATAAGGACTATCTTCTAATAAGAATTGCCTATTTGCTTGGCTTTCTCGGTTTATTAATCATCGTTGTCGAGTATGGTGGAACTTGAAGTTCTTTCACCTATCGTCAAAACAAAAGGTTATAGCCTTGCCTTTTGCCCTAAAAATCACTAATTTTTCAAAAGTTATTTTCGTCTAGTTGTCATATAAGGACTATCTTCTAATAAGAATTGCCTATTTGCTTGGCTTTCTCGGTTGTATTAATCATCGTTGTCGAGTATGGTGGAACTTGAAGTTCTTTCACCTATCGTCAAAACAAAAGGTTATAGCCTTGCCTTTTGCCCTAAAAATCACTAATTTTTCAAAAGTTCATTTTCGTCTAGTTGTCATATAAGGACTATCTTCTAATAAGAATTGCCTATTTGCTTGGCTTTCTCGGTTGTATTAATCATCGTTGTCGAGTATGGTGGAACTTGAAGTTCTTTCACCTATCGTCAAAACAAAAGGTTATAACCTTGCCTTTTGCCCTAAAAAATCACTAATTTTTCAAAAGTTCATTTTCGTCTAGTTGTCATATAAGGACTATCTTCTAATAAGAATTGCCTATTTGCTTGGCTTTCTCGGTTGTTTATTAATCATCGTTGTCGAGTATGGTGGAACTTGAAGTTCTTTCACCTATCGTCAAAACAAAAGGTTATAACCTTGCCTTTTGCCCTAAAAAATCACTAATTTTTCAAAAGTTCATTTTCGTCTAGTTGTCATATAAGGACTATCTTCTAATAAGAATTGCCTATTTGCTTGGCTTCTCGGTTTTATTAATCATCGTTGTCGAGTATGGTGGAACTTGAAGTTCTTTCACCTATCGTCAAAACAAAAGGTTATAACCTTGCCTTTTGCCCTAAAAAATCACTAATTTTTCAAAAGTTCATTTTCGTCTAGTTGTCATATAAGGACTATCTTCTAATAAGAATTGCCTATTTGCTTGGCTTTCTCGGTTGTATTAATCATCGTTGTCGAGTATGGTGGAACTTGAAGTTCTTTCACCTATCGTCAAAACAAAAGGTTATAACCTTGCCTTTTGCCCTAAAAAATCACTAATTTTTCAAAAGTTCATTTTCGTCTAGTTGTCATATAAGGACTATCTTCTAATAAGAATTGCCTATTTGCTTGGCTTTCTCGGTTTATTAATCATCGTTGTCGAGTATGGTGGAACTTGAAGTTCTTTCACCTATCGTCAAAACAAAAGGTTATAACCTTGCCTTTTGCCCTAAAAAATCACTAATTTTTCAAAAGTTCATTTTCGTCTAGTTGTCATATAAGGACTATCTTCTAATAAGAATTGCCTATTTGCTTGGCTTTCTCGGTTTTATTAATCATCGTTGTCGAGTATGGTGGAACTTGAAGTTCTTTCACCTATCGTCAAAACAAAAGGTTATAACCTTGCCTTTTGCCCTAAAAAATCACTAATTTTTCAAAAGTTTATTTTCGTCTAGTTGTCATATAAGGACTATCTTCTAATAAGAATTGCCTATTTGCTTGGCTTTCTCGGTTGTATTAATCATCGTTGTCGAGTATGGTGGAACTTGAAGTTCTTTCACCTATCGTCAAAACAAAAGGTTATAAGCCTTGCCTTTTGCCCTAAAAAATCACTAATTTTTCAAAAGTTCATTTTCGTCTAGTTGTCATATAAGGACTATCTTCTAATAAGAATTGCCTATTTGCTTGGCTTTCTCGGTTGTATTAATCATCGTTGTCGAGTATGGTGGAACTTGAAGTTCTTTCACCTATCGTCAAACAAAAGGTTATAGCCTTGCCTTTTGCCCTAAAAAATCACTAATTTTTCAAAAGTTCATTTTCGTCTAGTTGTCATATAAGGACTATCTTCTAATAAGAATTGCCTATTTGCTTGGCTTTCTCGGTTGTATTAATCATCGTTGTCGAGTATGGTGGAACTTGAAGTTCTTTCACCTATCGTCAAAACAAAGGTTATAACCTTGCCTTTTGCCCTAAAAATCACTAATTTTTCAAAAGTTCATTTTCGTCTAGTTGTCATATAAGGACTATCTTCTAATAAGAATTGCCTATTTGCTTGGCTTTCTCGGTTGTATTAATCATCGTTGTCGAGTATGGTGGAACTTGAAGTTCTTTCACCTATCGTCAAAACAAAGGTTATAGCCTTGCCTTTTGCCCTAAAAAATCACTAATTTTTCAAAAGTTCATTTTCGTCTAGTTGTCATATAAGGACTATCTTCTAATAAGAATTGCCTATTTGCTTGGCTTTCTCGGTTGTATTAATCATCGTTGTCGAGTATGGTGGAACTTGAAGTTCTTTCACCTATCGTCAAAACAAAAGGTTATAGCCTTGCCTTTTGCCCTAAAAATCACTAATTTTTCAAAAGTTCATTTTCGTCTAGTTGTCATATAAGGACTATCTTCTAATAAGAATTGCCTATTTGCTTGGCTTTCTCGGTTGTATTAATCATCGTTGTCGAGTATGGTGGAACTTGAAGTTCTTTCACCTATCGTCAAAACAAAAGGTTATAGCCTTGCCTTTTGCCCTAAAAAATCACTAATTTTTCAAAAGTTCATTTTCGTCTAGTTGTCATATAAGGACTATCTTCTAATAAGAATTGCCTATTTGCTTGGCTTTCTCGGTTTATTAATCATCGTTGTCGAGTATGGTGGAACTTGAAGTTCTTTCACCTATCGTCAAAACACAAGGTTATAACCTTGCCTTTTGCCCTAAAAATCACTAATTTTTCAAAAGTTCATTTTCGTCTAGTTGTCATATAAGGACTATCTTCTAATAAGAATTGCCTATTTGCTTGGCTTTCTCGGTTGTATTAATCATCGTTGTCGAGTATGGTGGAACTTGAAGTTCTTTCACCTATCGTCAAAACAAAAGGTTATAACCTTGCCTTTTGCCCTAAAAAATCACTAATTTTTCAAAAGTTCATTTTCGTCTAGTTGTCATATAAGGACTATCTTCTAATAAGAATTGCCTATTTGCTTGGCTTCTCGGTTTTATTAATCATCGTTGTCGAGTATGGTGGAACTTGAAGTTCTTTCACCTATCGTCAAAACAAAAGGTTATAACCTTGCCTTTTGCCCTAAAAATCACTAATTTTTCAAAAGTTCATTTTCGTCTAGTTGTCATATAAGGACTATCTTCTAATAAGAATTGCCTATTTGCTTGGCTTTCTCGGTTTTATTAATCATCGTTGTCGAGTATGGTGGAACTTGAAGTTCTTTCACCTATCGTCAAAACAAAAGGTTATACCTTGCCTTTTGCCCTAAAAATCACTAATTTTCAAAAGTTATTTTCGTCTAGTTGTCATATAAGGACTATCTTCTAATAAGAATTGCCTATTTGCTTGGCTTTCTCGGTTTATTAATCATCGTTGTCGAGTATGGGAACTTGAAGTCTTTCACCTATCGTCAAAACAAAAGGTTATAACCTTGCCTTTTGCCCTAAAAATCACTAATTTTTCAAAAGTTATTTTCGTCTAGTTGTCATATAAGGACTATCTTCTAATAAGAATTGCCTATTTGCTTGGCTTTCTCGGTTTTATTAATCATCGTTGTCGAGTATGGTGGAACTTGAAGTTCTTTCGCCTATCGTCAAAACAAAAGGTTATAACCTTGCCTTTTGCCCTAAAAAATCACTAATTTTTCAAAAGTTCATTTTCGTCTAGTTGTCATATAAGGACTATCTTCTAATAAGAATTGCCTATTTGCTTGGCTTTCTCGGTTTTATTAATCATCGTTGTCGAGTATGGTGGAACTTGAAGTTCTTTCACCTATCGTCAAAACAAAAGGTTATAGCCTTGCCTTTTGCCCTAAAAAATCACTAATTTTTCAAAAGTTTATTTTCGTCTAGTTGTCATATAAGGACTATCTTCTAATAAGAATTGCCTATTTGCTTGGCTTTCTCGGTTGATTAATCATCGTTGTCGAGTATGGTGGAACTTGAAGTTCTTTCACCTATCGTCAAAACAAAAGGTTATACCTTGCCTTTTGCCCAAAAAATCACTAATTTTTCAAAAGTTCATTTTCGTCTAGTTGTCATATAAGGACTATCTTCTAATAAGAATTGCCTATTTGCTTGGCTTTCTCGGTTGTATTAATCATCGTTGTCGAGTATGGTGGAACTTGAAGTTCTTTCACCTATCGTCAAAACAAAAGGTTATAGCCTTGCCTTTTGCCCTAAAAATCACTAATTTTTCCAAAGTTTATTTTCGTCTAGTTGTCATATAAGGACTATCTTCTAATAAGAATTGCCTATTTGCTTGGCTTTCTCGTTGTATAATCATCGTTGTCGAGTATGGTGGAACTTGAAGTTCTTTCACCTATCGTCAAAACAAAAGGTTATAGCCTTGCCTTTTGCCCTAAAAAATCACTAATTTTTCAAAAGTTTATTTTCGTCTAGTTGTTATATCAGGGCTATCTTCTGATAAAAATTTGCCTCTCTGATTGGCTCTCTCGGTTTTATTAATCATCGTTGTCGAGTATGGTGGCTATTGAAGTTATTTCACCTATAGTCAACACACAAGGTTATAGCATTAACATTCGCTCTATTACTCATAAGCAATTTTATGGCTTTTTTCCTTAAGTCATTTATTCCTTACCAGGCGGATGAGACATTTTTGCGTTACTTAGCTCTAGTTGAATCTTTTAATACCTCTGTTAGTTCTAGCCTGTTCCTTTCCTCTTGAATTAGTTTTAGATTTTTTCTTTAAAAAAAGAGCTTTAAACACATGCATTTGACATTGAGTTGAAAGAGGAAGGTAAGTTTTTTCCAAAAGAAGAAGAAACATAAATTTTTTGTCTCAACTTTTCTTTGTCTGGGTTCGTAGGAGTTTGTTTAGAATACTAAAAGATTCCAGGAAACTGATGAAAAATCCATATACGCAACTTTGCTATTCATTAAAAACTACCAAAATTGCAACAAACAACTTTCATGTACTGGAATGTAATTGCAGAAAATACCCCAAATCAGCCGAAATACTCAAGGGTGGACAACTGAACGCAAAGAGAAACAAGAACAGAAACGATCACACAATACTTAAATCAAATGGTAATAAAGATCTAAAGATCAATTTCCTTGATGAAAGTGAAAGAGTGTAAATGATGTTCCTCTTCATGGTAAACGGCTCTTGGGGATCTCGCAACACTTCAGGCTTGAAATGATCGAATCAAACATGGTAGTAATAGTCTGGAAACAAACAGTTGATCAAATGTGAAAATCAACAGCTGAGTCCCAAATTAATTCACTTGCAAAGTCGATTCTTCTGCTGGTTGCGGGCTTTCCTGATTCAAATAGAATGACTTTGTTATCTCCTTGCTTTAAAAACGACCTTGGCACGTACAGGGTTCTTTGTGGTCCACGTTTGTCGTAGCGTCCGAGATTATGACCATTGACAAACACCGCACCTCGATGCCAGTCCTGACAAAAACAAGGAATTAAAAATAAATCTATGATGGTATGTTTTTTCGCATGAAGTAAGAAAACCTCTACCACTTATTTTTCCCCCGTTCTGGCCCCTGTTTACCCCGATTTCTTTCCATTCCATTATACTTGTTCCTCCCTATGCTCATCCCTATATTCCTCCTCAGCTCCTCCTTTTGTTCCTCCATACATTTATTTACCTGTTCCTCCCAGTCTTCCTCCCACTTTTCTTCCACGTGTTCCCTTCCCTGTCTCTCCCCTACTTGTCCACATATTTATACTCCCTGTTCTTCCACTTTTCTTTCACCTGTTCCCTTTCCTGTATCTCCCCTGCTCTTCCACACGATTGTTCCCCTGTCCCCGCACATTCCTTCCACGTGTTCCCTTCCATGTTTATCCCCCGCTCTTCCACACGATTATTCCCCTGTCCCCGCACATTCCTTCCACGTGTTCCCTTCCATGTTTATCCCCCGCTCTTCCACACGATTGTTCCCCTGTCCCCGCACATTCCTTCCACGTGTTCCCTTCCATGTTTATCCCCCGCTCTTCCACATATTCATACCCCCTGTTCTTCCATTTTTCTTTTATGTCTTACGCCTTTCCCTGTTTCTCCCCTACTTGTTCGCATATTAATACCCCCTGTTCCCCAACTTTTCCTCTATGTGTTCCCTTCCCTGTTTCTCCCCTGCTCCTCCTTATTTTTCTCCCTGTTCCTTTCCATTCTCCTCCCTCTGGTTTATGAAAACCTGCAATTGGCTTACCTTTATATGCAAAAGACAGTCGTGTGGGGCTCTTTCCACCCAAATCGAGCCCAAGTACAGTGCTGGTGTCTTGATTTTATCTGGGAAATTACTCTCCCAACGTTCACTGTTATGCAAGCTGGAATGGCAAATTAAAACTTTTGATCCAATTAACAAAGAAGGAGAAGGGAATTTGAGGAATAATTACAGTGAATGCGATTTCGAATGAGAATAGAAAATCTGACACCTTACTTTCAACCTGATCAGCATGTGGTGAAGTTCAATATTCAAACTTACAAATGCCAAAATAATTTGGTCCAAGTTCTCATTCATAAATTTTTTTCAATGGTTCAAGCACAAAACATATTGATTTACTAATCTAGACTTATTGATAAAATAATTTTTCAAAAATCTCTGCTCTTAAACATAGAAATGATATAACAGTTTGCACTTACTGATCTGTAAAGCATAGATAATCAAGTACCACAAATGGGGTTAAAGTGTCATGGTTACAATTCTCAAAGCTGCCAAAGCAACTACTTTTGGAAACGAAGTTGTTTCACTTCATGGCAAAATAAAAGAAAGGTTTACCCCGACATTAACTTGCTTCCGAATTCAAGTGGATATGTAGTCCAACTTGTTTGTCTCTTGCCATCAACATTGACTTGTCCTCTTATCCCTTGAAAAGACGTCTTATTAAGTGCCATATTATGACCAGGTACAGAACAAACTCCAGGCAGGTACAGGGATAGCAAGCATTCCATTGAACCAATTACTAGGTTGTGTTGCAGTTTTAGAAAAGACGCTTTTATTTAAGGTTACGGTAAACGTTTTCTGGACGAAAACATCCATTTTTCGATTACTTCACATTCTGATAGCCGAATTAATAAGTACATGATGATACCATGTTTGAAGCTAGAAGAAGTTTTGAAAATGGAGAAAATCCCGTATAAACGGAGGTTTCCATAATTTTCTTATCAAAGTTTCTAGCAGCGGTTTTCAAATCCCTCGACCTGTCAAGCCGATTATCCTTGTTCTGCTTTCTGTGGTTTGTGTAAGAGTATGGCACATCCATGGGTTGTTTTGCTTGTTTAAAGACGCTAATTGATCTTAAAGCCTAACTACTTGACCCGGATTACATTGTTGGTAATATGATCCCGATGTGTATCATCGCAAGTGCGATAAGTAAAATCCCGTTTTCTCCGGACTCGTAATTCCTCTACATACAGGTACGAAAAAGCTATTTTGTACCCAAGGAACCAATCGAATGGCTCAAAAATTTGCACCCGGCCAGGGCAGATGTTGGGAAGCAAAGTGTGTCTCAAAATGTTTTTATTTGTTCTGGTCCGTCTTTTATACCCAAATACAGCTGCGGGAGGATGGAAAAATTGTTTGCAAATTTTTAACAGGGTATAGTTTCAAGAAGAGGAGAAATTTGAAAAATCTGAGACACACTCTGCACTTCCTGCTGGTATAAGTCAGATTTTGTTACCTCAAACGCAAGGGTACAAAATAGCTTTTGAAAGTGGTACACTTTTTGAGCAATAAATTCGCATGGAAAATAACATTTAACATTATTTGCCAATAATTTTGATCTGGCTAGATACGCCATAATCTTGTGCATCGAATGATATATAGTTTACCCAGATTCCTTGAACAGTTTGGCCTAAGGGAAGGAAAAACCAATTTTCGTGTTGAAAACGTTTACCGTAACCTTAAAGGTGTTAATCACAGTGCTTGATTGGACACCATTTCTATTACTTAACGTACTATTTCAATAGCATTGTTCTTTGAGTTGTTTTTGTACGGTTTGGATGTTGAAAGTTTGATATTGGAAAACGTGTAGAAAGCAGTTTTATTTTTGTTCTTATATGTCTGTTGAGGCGAAAAACACAACAGTTGTCAGGAATTTTCCGGTGAATTTCGTAAAGGTGGGCTAGCGTGCTTAGATAAAGTTAAGCAATAGTTTCACAGTGGAAATTTAGAGATAGGTCGAACGTGAAGGCCAAACTTCAAAGCAAGTTTATAACGAAATGGGAATTATAAACAAATAGTGTAAGAATTGAACCTTTTCTCTGGGTGTCAAGAGCACGACCGTAATTGATTCGTCCGGTGTTCTCGACCAGAATTTGCAATTTATTTGACTGTCTCACCTGAATCGAGAGAGGAAACGATGTAGCTTGTATGAACATGTAAGGCTAAAGCTAGGTGGCTTAAGTTCATATTTCTTAATACTCTTCAAGGCGTCTATATATGTAGACTCACCTTCAATTCTGGTAGTTTGACTATGTGCTTTTCAAGTCTAGTGTCAAACTTTTTCACCATTTCACCATTAACAATTACCTGTTGAAAAGGAAATTAAGCTGAAGAAAGTCTGTTTGAATTCGTTAAGAAATAGAATGGAATTTTGTGAGGTCACAGAACCGATTCAAAAGAGGTATGCACCAAATACAGAGAGAGTTAATAGCACATAACTCATAACTTGCTTTACAAAAATGATTCTTCGGGGAAGTGAATGCATAGAGCAGATATTACGATGAGAAACAGAGACATCACTTACTTTAAGACAGAGATCCTTATCAAATCAGCTAGAAAATCAGCAAATCCTAGTTGAAGCGGATTTACGACATAATCAAGTTTTAATGCTAGTCGAGACCCTTCGATTCTAGCTGGTGAAAACGCACACAAGTGGGCACACAAGGGTATGAAAACTGCATCCCCGCTTCTCATTGCTATCGTAAAGTACGGAGTTTCAAATGACAAATCTAGATGAAGTTTCGTCTAACCGTTACAAGGTCTGCTGCATCGCTAATCACTACTTCCTTCGACCCGACTTCTATTTTGGTTGTGTACAAGGTGTAACCATACGCTTGACCCCTGTTTCTCTTCATGGGTAACATCTCCATAGGCATTACATCGTCAGAATCTATGCCCTGATACAAGATGAAATACAAAAAGCTTCTTATTGCTTTTCAAGGCGGAATTGGCAATTGTAAAGATTGACATCACATTTCTGCGATACTAATGTATCTATTCACTTTTTGGCAAAAAAACCAGATAGATATACATATAGACCAGAAAGAAAAATAGATAAGGAACACGTAAAAAAGAGGGCTGTCAAAATCTTCAAGCCTGAGTGTTTTAAGGAGGTAATGCCTAGAACCTGCGAATTAAACAGAATAGCTATGGAAAGAGTCTTTTGTTTCTAGCATTGAAAATGAAAAACCAAACATACTCACTGTGATATGTTCTCTAAAAGCATCGAGGGTCATATATTTCTCAAAGATGATTGGTGCTATAAAAAAGAAACAATCAAAAGTGGCACTTATGACAATAAAGTGTGGTACATTTGCCGCATATTCGGACCTAGAAAATTATGCCAAGCCGACATCATTAAACAAATGACGTCATACTCAGGCTGCACGCTCAGTCGTCCTGTGTTGGTTTAGCCGGCTGCATGCTCAGTCGTGCGAAACAGGCAGTGAAACAATTATATCGTCATTAATCACTGCCAATGTTATGGGCTGATAATACATAAAACGACCAGTTCTTACCATAGTTAACTCTGCCTAATGTTTCTTGAGCAGTTTCCAACACTGAAACGACAAAGTTTACAATTATCAAAAGAGCTTCTGTACGTTTCCTAGCTATATCAACTTCATTAGTCGAGAGAATATAGCAAAAAGATTCCACAACAACATTTTAATACCACGGTGATATTCAGAAATGTCACCCCTCATAACGGCTCTTGCCTTAAGGTCAAGGCTACTCACGTGATCCTGGAGGGGCATGCTTCATAATGACTTGCTTCAAAGCATGGAACTTCTTGGTTAAGTCACCTGTCTCTGATACGGGAGCATCATAATCTGAAAGCAGAGGTAGATCATAGCATTTGCATTAGACAAATAATGGAAGAAATCAACAGACCTTCGACTGGCAAAGGCGAATGGCATTATGGCGGTCGCAAGCTAGCTCTATCACAATGAGAAGGCAGAAAACATGAATTCGCATACAATGGCCGACGAGTACACAAGCAGAGGAATTGTAAACGCACCTTCATAATGTACCCGAGTACATGTATAATTCATAAATGCGTATGCCTAAAACATACCGTAACTTGATATTGTGGGTAAATAGCCATGATCTCCAGATTTGGAATTCGCGCCATTTAAGAAGCCGAAATTTGTTCCGCCTACAGGTAAAGGAATGCGTGCGGATAAATTTTTATTCAGTATTTTGTGAGTTTAGCGACAAAGAACTAGGCAGTGGCTGGACTACATTTGGAAAACATTAATAGAGCAAATAATATCATAAGGTTCATAATCCTGGGTAAAATTTTGATAGTAAAATCATAGACGGCCTAAAATTTTGCTGGGAGTGATATTCATCCTGATTGAAAATTTGAAGGTGCAAACAGTTCGATCTGATAGAGAACAAAGGCTTGCGGGTGCAAAGATGAAAAAAATCACTCAAATATCATAACCCAAAAAGAATGCAAACTAAATTCAAAGGCTATTTTATCTACATTTCTCTTTTACTTTATTGAAAACTTCCACAAATAAACAGAATGACAGCAAACTCTCGAATCAATCTAAATCTCAATTTATCTTAAGGACTGCTATCTTTGACAACAAAATGAAAACCCCATATCGTCCAATTCGGTTGCACGAATAAAAGAAAAGAAGGAATACCATGAAACATGTAGAAGTTGAACGATGCTCCGCTGTCCAGTATTTTCTGAAGAACAGTCGCGATTCTCTCAGTCTTTACGGTGTGGTGCTTTTCCCCCCAGTGGTCGAACCATCCAGACCAAAATTCTGTTACAAACACCGGCTTGCCAGGCTGGAATATAAAACTAGATACCATGGAAGAAGCAAGTGTAACAATGTAACCTCCAGATTCACTTACGCTACTTCTGTTTATGTTGGATTCGATTGTAGCTGCTATTCTATTGCTAGAGTTGATAGAGTTGGCTGGAGAGTGAAACTTTGAAGTGTGAGCACGCGCTTCGTCTCTTTCGTCTCTCTGCTCTCATTCAACTCTTTCTTCGTTGAAGTAGCAACGCCAAGCACCATTTCCCGATTCATTCTTCATGTGATCCAACGACAACTGACTTTCCATCGCTAATATCTCAGTGTTACCGACGGAAATTTTAATAAAGATATACAGGACAGTTCCCAACATGAGATTACCTTGAAGCGGTAATGATAAACCTCTTTTAAACTACACCAAAACGACTCAAATAAATATTTTTTAATCGAAACAATTCTATAGACTTGCTCCATCTGTTCTGAAGAAAGAAACGTAAAAAATTAAAGCAAACACCCTCACCTGATGGCTTTCAAGAAGTTTGCTCACCGAATCAAAGTTTGTCTGCAGATTAATTGTCGACAGTACTAGAATAAAAGAAGAAGGTTGACTATTGGTACAATAGGTCTACTGGCACAGAGGATCTACTGGCACAAGAGGACTTCTGGTACAAGAGGACTTCTGGCACAAGAGGATTTCTGGCACAAGAGGACTTCTGTCTCAAGAGGACTTCTGACACAAGAGGACTACCGGCACATAAGGACCATTGGCACAAAAAGACTACCAGGATAACAGGGCTACTGGCACAAGAGGAGTACTGTGACAGTAACCTTTCACTGATAGATTGGTAGAAATATTTGGGAAGACAGTTTTCTGGAACGTCAAATTGACAAAGAAGACATTTTTGGTAAGAAACAATTTGGCTGACCCATCATTGCTTTCCTATGGCAATGAAAATAGTCGCATGTGAGATGTCTAGTCACAACGTGCTTGTTAGCAGAGGAAAATTTATTTACGTCACAATGGTCACAACATTCATTCAAAAAGAAAAAAACCATACAGCTCAGTGTACATACTTCCATTAATATGTACTTTCCCAAGTCCACTGTCGTTATCAGACACAAATAGCAACTCTTCAATTCCTCTTTCGCGAAACCCCTTCGGAAAAATTATTTACAATGTTGTTCATTATAAATTCATGCCTGTAGGTATCATTATCAACGGGTTAAGGATATAATGCTATCGATACTTAAGACAAAACAGGACGGCAAATTATTGCGGTTATGTGGCTTAATAAGTCACTGGTAAATCCGAAAGCTGTAAAAGACAATAGCAAAACTATAATAGTCGTCAATATATTTTCGAAACAGTCGTTCTAAAAAGTGTATTTGATTTTTGACTGAGCTGATGGAGCAGAAAATTTGAGAAAATACCTTGACAAGGTGCTTCATGTACTTGAGATCTGAGCCGTAGCTACCATACTCATTTTCAACTTGAAATGCGATTACGGGGCCTCCTTTAGAGAACTAAGGAGCAACAAACAACTGACATTCGAATTCTAGGACACTTGCCAATTGGCAAAACATGGATCTTCCAAAAGAAAATTATCAGAATTCGGGAAAAATGATACTATTCTTATCTTTGAGGTATGAAGGACGACCGCAAGACATACTTGCGTCGTCTTTTTGATAAAATATGATTCAACTGCTACTTCAACGCCTACTCAACACACTCATTATGAAGCTCTAGCAACACCATTAAACAAGCTTTTGAATCACACACGTGACTTGAAAGCGATCCTTATTAAATCCGATATTATTTGCTGCTATTGCTTCTGTTGTTTTTTACTAGACTAAGGGTTTCATCGTACTCCTGTTATTGTTAATTACTCCTGTTATTGTTAATTATATGATATCTTACAGTCTCGGCTGCTTATTGGGTTTGACCATATCTAATTACACCATTCTGTAAGTAAAATTTTATTCTATCATCCACTGGATTGATTCAAATTTCACAGAACTGTCTTGATTTGTGGTAAAAGGTTTAGATGGCAGCAATGGAAGAAAGTAGGGCAAACCATACCTGCAGCTTCGCAAGAATTGGCATTAGTTTATCAAAGTAACGATCAACCGCTCGCAGAAACGGGGGGTAGCTCGAGCGCAACCGCATGTCTGGGTCTCGCAGGAGCCAACTAAAAACAGGATTAAAATTAGCTCAGATAAGTCAAATCTTAAAAGTGCTGGTTAAATAAGTCGAATGTTAGGCGAGACAGTAAAGATGCATCTTGCATCAAACCCATCAAACATAATATATTCCTAACATCGAAGATCGAACACTTTGCCACAGAGGTGATGCAGTGTTTTAGAATTGTCTTTGGATTACAATCAGCATCGAAGTAAAGACGCTGATTAAAAAATTTGACTGCCAAATAAAAACTCGCCAATTGATAACAAAAATGTAATTCTTTAATGGGAATTGATTCCCGAAATTCTGTTTAAACAAATATCTCTTCTCACAAGAGCAAGCGTGGACATGGTCACAGATAATGACTAAAGGAATGGCTGTTTACCTGGGCAGACCTCCAAGATCCCATTCTGCACAAATATAGGGGCCTGGGCGGAGAATCACGTATATTCCAAGTGTTTGAGCCAGGTGAACGAAGTCACTGAAATAAAACCATACGTCCAACCAACAATAGAATTCATACGTCCTTAGAAAGCAAATCATACGTCCAAATACCAAAAGGAAAATGGTTCTCGTTAAGAGACGGTAGAAAGAAACCCATTGGAGACACTCGAAAAGTTCACTTTACTAATGGCAACAAGCAAATCGCATTTTTCCATAAGCTAATGGTCTCTTTTGTAGAGCAATTATTTTCCTCTGTTTCAATAATAAGTGAGAGATCTAATAACATCATATTAAACTTTCAATAAAGAGATATAAAGACCAAGAAAGGATGCCATAGACGTTTCGGCAACAGACTACCCGGCAGTATAATATGTTTAAATATATTTGCTTGGAACCCGCTAAAAATAGCCTATACTGGTTCTGGATGGTCGTTGCTAGCAATGGCATAAAACTGAGAAAAAGTTAGCAGATAAAACGCATTTAGCACTCTTGAAGTTATTTAACGTTGAAACATTTAAAAGCAATCATCTGAGCAGTAGATTCCTCTTCACTTTAATTGTGTTGCATGAATAGCTAAAGTTGCAATAGAGTTACTCTGTCATGTATATAGGCTAGTCATCCTCCTCTAGGGCACTTCTAACAAAGAACCTGCACATTTACTGTACTTTCCATAGCTAATTCATAAGCCATTTTACAGATCTGAGGATATTTAGCTTTTCGGTCAACATCGAGATAGTCCCTTCCGAATCCTGCGAGGGATGTTTTGATAATATGCATGTTGCCAAAAAGGCCTTTTCATATTGCGAAGTGAGCTATCGGCTTTAAATTCCACCATTAGCATTCATGGGAAGTGACTATGAAAAATTCACCTACCTTATTGATATGTCTCCCTCAAAGTCAAAAATTCCGGGTTCTGGCTCATGGAGATTCCAGGGAATGTAGCTAAAAATATAACCCAGCAAAGAGTCTTTTTTATTAAAGAAGTCATAGAGCAGAAAATATAGTACAAACCAACAACACTTTGAAGTGAAACAGTACTGTTTCTTTCTGGAAAAGGAGGGCTTAATCACCGACACAGTAACTATTTTTCATAAATGAAATGCTTGACAACTCAAGCATAGATGTGGTCTATGACGAAAAGGATATAGAAATGAAAATAATTACAAGAGTTTGGCCTATTGTCCAAAACTACCCATTTTGGTTAAGTAAGACAAGACAGGTTTTAAATTTTCAGCTAAACTTTATATTTACAACTTGGGCTAGTCAAAAGTGATTCAGGACTAGCCAAAAAGTGTAGATTCCTGCAAAGATTACTTTTGCAAGAAAATAATGTGTTGAAGAAGATAGCAAATTTCAAATCAAAGTAATAAGCTAAACCAAAGTAATACCCAGCATAAAAAATCTATGTAGTGTCATGTTTCTAGTCCCTGGAAATATGAACAAAGCACAACCATTCTGTGGGATTATTATTATTTGGCTTGAAATATAAAGCACAACAATAGGCAACATTTACTAGAGCAGTACCAAAAAAAACAATAGATACAGTGCCGCATTTAGGACCGCCAGGGCTCTGGGCCCAAATTTGTTCGGGCTCCTTAGAGCACTACTTCATGTAGGTTTTAAAAACGTTATTCGGGGCCCGCTAAAGTTAAAAATCTTAGGAGGCCCGGGCCCAATAGGCCCATGGGTGAATGCGTCACTGAACAGATATAGGAACCAGTATCAGACTAGATAACAGATACTGAGGGCAGTATCAAAAGGCAAAACAAATATGGAAACCAGTATCAGACTAAGCAACAGATACTGAGGGCAGTATCAAAATCCACAACAGATATGGAAGCAGTATCAGACTAGACAACAGATACTAAGAGCAGTATCAAATGAAAAAATTGATATGCAAAGCAGTATCAGACTAAACAACAGATACTGAGGGCAGTATCAAAATCCACAACAGATATGGAAACCAGTATCAGACTAGACAACAGACAGTAAGAGCAGTATCAAATGAAAAAATTGATATGCAAAGCAGTATCAGACTAGACAACAGATACTGAGGGCAGTATCAAAATCCACAACAGATATGGAAACCAGTATCAGACTAGACAACAGGTACTAAGAGCAGTATCAAAATACACAACAGATATGGAAACCAGTATCAGACTAGACAACAGATACTAAGAGCAGTATCAAAATTCACAACAAATATGGAAACCAGTATCAGACTAAACAACAGATACTAAGATCAGTATAAAAATCCACAACAGATATGGAAGCAGTATCAGACTAGATAACAGATACTAAGGGCAGTATCAAAAGGCAAAACAAATATGGAAACCAGTATCAGACTAGACAACAGATACTGAGGGCAGTATCAAATGAAAAAATTGATATGCAAAGCAGTATCAGACTAGACAACAGATACTGAGGGCAGTATCAAAATCCACAACAGATATGGAAACCAGTATCAGACTAGACAACAGGTACTAAGAGCAGTATCAAAATACACAACAGATATGGAAACCAGTATCAGACTAGACAACAGATACTAAGAGCAGTATCAAAATTCACAACAAATATGGAAACCAGTATCAGACTAAACAACAGATACTAAGATCAGTATAAAAATCCACAACAGATATGGAAGCAGTATCAGACTAGATAACAGATACTAAGGGCAGTATCAAAAGGCAAAACAAATATGGAAACCAGTATCAGACTAGACAACAGATACTGAGGGCAGTATCAAAATCCACAACAGATATGGAAACCAGTATCAGACTAAACAACAGATACTAAGAGCAGTATCAAAATACACAACAGATATGGAAAGCAGTAGCAGACTAGACAACAGATAGTAAGAGCAGCATCAAAATACACAACAGATATGGAAGCAGTATCAGACTAGATAACAGATACTGAGGGCAGTATCAAAATCCACAACAGATATGGAAACCAGTATCAGACTAAACAACAGATACTAAGAGCAGCATCAAAATACACAACAGATATGGAAACCAGTATCAGACTAAACAACAGATACTAAGATCAGTATAAAAATCCACAACAGATATGGAAGCAGTATCAGACTAGATAACAGATACTGAGGGCAGTATCAAAATCCACAACAGATATGGAAACCAGTATCAGACTAGACAACAGATACTAAGAGCAGTATCAAAGTTCACAACAAATATGGAAACCAGTATCAGACTAAACAACAGATACTAAGATCAGTATAAAAATCCACAACAGATATGGAAGCAGTATCAGACTAGATAACAGATACTAAGAGCAGTATCAAATGAAAAAATTGATATGCAAAGCAGTATCAGACTAAACAACAGATACTGAGGGCAGTATCAAAATACACAACAGATATGGAAGCAGTATTAGACTAGACAACAGATACTGAGGGCAGTATCAAAAGGCAAAACCGTATCAAGATATCAAGTGTTGTTGAGTGCTTAAAAATGTGTTGCAAAAACTAAAGCAGCATTTAAGACTAAACACTAAAACAGATAACCTTATCCTAACCTTAGACAGATATCCTTTGATGTCAATGCAAACTCACGTTTCAACTGTGTTTAGCCCCATAGACTTTAGCTTTATCAATCTGTCATCCCAGTAGTCCCTGGGAATTCGGAAATAGTGCATTGCTCCACTCATGATCCTAAAGTTCTTCCCCTCCATTGTGAAATTCTTTCCATTAATTGACAAACCTTTCTCTTTGACAGACACCTTCATTGAACTGCTCTCAATCTGTCGCCCTGCCACTAACAAGTACATCAAGCATATAGCTATCAGAGAAAAGAATATGACATGAACAGCAGTAAGCCTGTTCATTTTTTTATTTGTCCTCTCAATCTTTCTGAGCTTTTCAAAATTTTCTTTGGACTGTAAACCTTTCTTCTATACTGGTCAGCTTTCTGTTTCAAAACACAGCCCGTCCTCTTAGAATATGCTTTAGAATCTGTTTTATTTGTAAAACATCATGATCAAAGGACTTGATGGCATGTTTTGTCTAAAAATCAAGTAGAAAGTGGATGTAAAAAATTCAAGGGAATTTACCTTTATATTTAAATACTAACAAAATTTTTGCTACAACAAAGTAAACAAGAAACAGCTTAAAAGGTTTTATGAATTTTGTACCTTCCTAGAAACTTCAACCTAACCATCTTCAATATTGAGGAGATCTTCAATAGTAATCATCTATTTCGAGAACTTCTTGAATAAAAAAACAAACTAATCTACTTCTTCATCTGTGATTATAACAATTGAATTTGGGTTGACTCATCATCTATTGCTCAAAGTTAACTTTCAAATCGAAATTGTCATCCTAAAATTAGTTTACAATGTAAATTCATGTTGTTTGGACCTTAAAGTCACAAGTTACATTGCTTTGAGAACTTGATATTTCTTTAGATTTGAATGTATTTACTGCAGCAGAAAATTCCATTGAAATGTAAAGGAAAAGCACAAAATTTTAGAAATGGATTGATTAACAGCCTGTCAACTTGAATACTCCAATTCTATTCTCCATTTTTGCCAAAAGTAGATAGAAATTGCCCATATCTGAGAGCAATGTAAAACCTGGATCAAAAATAAAAGTGCTACTAGATGCTGAACATTTCTGCAAAATTTTGGTATGTTTTCAAGATATATCAAGGCTTCATTTAGCCCTGTATTCACGATACAAATTCGAGTCTATTACTGCATATGGCTTCGTTTCCTACAGTTTGGCAAAGTTCTCTAACTTTTGAATTCTAAATAAATGAAATCTGACAAAGAAAAAACAAAAAAGTTATAGTGATAACATTATTAATAGTACACCTTTAAACAAATATAAATATTTTAAAGCGCTAAGGGAGAATATATGAAGGGAAGTTGTTATGAAGAAGAGCCCTCTCACTAGCTAAGTTAATCGATGATAGAGCACTAGATGGCGAAATACCTGCACCATTTAAAAATAAAGGTTTTATTGAATTTGTCAATGCCATTTTTGGGGAAAGTTTTGCAGTCTGACAGTGGTTTACATCAGGTTTCTTAGCTTACCAAATTGACAGATATTGACGTCTTTCATAGTGCACGAAAAGGCCAAACATGCACTTGTTTCGCTCTTGCAGTTCGTGAACTATTTACTGCCAAAGAAATGGACTTCAAATGCTTCCCTGTTACGGTTCAATCGCAATTTCGATTTTCGCAACTATTTCTCGCAACTACAGACACGCACTTCTCCTTCGCAGTCAAGCCAAGTCTCAGCGACTCCTTTGTTGTTTGGGGACTGACATATGAATATGGTAAAAAATGCCATAATGGCTGCACGCTGCCCGAATGGATTCATTCGAAGTGTAATTGCCATGCTACAAACTTAAAACAGCTGTATACTCATAGATAAATAACTTACAAACATCACTTCGTCAGCATTTCCTTGTTACTTCCTCTGTTAATTACAGCGGCCTTGAAACGGCCTAAACTCAGTACCCCTCACAACACGGCAAATTTCTCTAAAATTCAGGAACCATTTCCTATCAATCGAAATTCAGAGTAAACATATTGCACTGAACACCTTTCAGTGCGAAAATTGTCGTCATTGGTCTCTGTTTCAGTATGTTTTCACGAGCACAAAGTAAGGCTATCATGTGACGAATGTTGTGCAATGTCGCACTTCCCCCAAAACGGGGCGTGTTAGAGATGTCCAGGCACAGCTCAACGTTGGCCATTTATATTTTCGCCATATATTTGAAATATTGCTAAATAATTTCTCAAGTTGTTTTAATTTTGCAAAATATGTGAGCTAAAACTAGATTCCAATCTGTGCGACTTTCAAGCCTTTCATTCATAAATGATTTCACTTTCACACTACATCATTTATTAAGTTGTCATAATGATGTGGGAACAATTGCTTGCTCCTGCATATTCATCGGAGTCGGTGCTTAAAAGATTGTTCTTTCTCTTCCTTGAAATTGTATTGTCTACATAGTTTATGAATCTTTTATCAGTCCTTTTTCTTGGTTGGCGGTAGATAACTGCGACTAGAGTGCTTTATTATTTTCAGACTTGACCTCTTTTCAGTTTGCCTCACATTCATTATCTGTGTGTTCGAGCGTCCTGAAAACAATTCGTTTGGGGAAATTTGCCCTCCTATCAGTTGGAGGAGAATAGCCAAAGTCGACGATTGAGATAGGCCTTCACTTTTCTTCATAGATTCCATCTCTAGCTTTTCGTGAAGAAAAGTTTTCAAACTTTTCAAACCTCTCATAAGTTATTTGAGTTCAGTGTTCTCTTTCCTGATGTTGACGTTGTCTTTCGTACAGTACTCTGAAGTGCTTTTTGTTTTTTGAATCGATTTTGTATAAACTCGTTAGGTCTTTTAATTTTGCTCACACGTTTGTCCATTTCTTTGAAATGGGTATAAGTTTATTTGGTATTGGATTCGTTTTGAAGTCAGTGCGATTTCGTTGTTTTTAAAAGCAGCCCATCCAAGTCCAATTCTTTGGTTCATTACAACCATTCCGTCATTTTTCGAAGAGCTTAGTGCCCGAGATAGGTCAATTCAGAAACTTGCTCTATTAGTTTGCCGCTTAGATTAATGCTTAGGTCTGGATTAGATTTGCTCGTAGTCACGCAAATTGTCTGAATCTGAACCGATTTTTAAATTGAACTTACAAGAATTTGCAAAACTGGCTATGAACTGCCCTCTTTTGTAAACTATCTTGCTTATTGTAGTTGAACGCGCTCAACTTTTAAAGTGAAAATCCGGAATTTTGTTAATTGAGAATGCTAAATGCGGTAACTTAATGCCTAGTGCATCGAAGCCCTTAAATTCGCTTCATTCGTTTCGTTTTCGTATCACACGTTCCGCAACTTACACTTCGCCTTCTACGTTTTCAGTTGCATCGTTTCCGAAAATATGTTCTGTATATGGTTACGAATCATCTTGCTTTACATCTTGGATATATAACATCAGGGGCTTTTTATGACAGTATCAATGGATGGACACTTTTCTTGACTGCCAATAGATAGCAGCGATAAATGAAGTGAATGGATGCAAGTTCAAAAGAGACCAAATTCAAAACAAATGATTACACAACTTTGACCAAAAGAAAAGGCATCCTTCAAGTTGGTACAGTAAGAATGCGAACTAAATCATTTGTTTTTATAGTTCAAAAGAACGCGAAAAAATAGACGATCTGGCACAAACAGACTATCTTTTTAGTGAGAACAAACTTAAGGAATTCGGTTTGAAGTAATGTGCAGTGATTGAAGTTGAAAACGCGGCAGCATAGCCCACGTTCGAAAGCTGGTGTTGTTCGATACCACTCCTCCATTAAAAGTGCTGGCATCTCAACACCACGTTTCTGGTCATTTTACCCGTAAAACTTCGCTCAAAACGCTTCCTGGGCACCCAACACACGAAGCCACGAAATCGCCAATCGCAGGCTCCTTCTCGCCCTACTCATGAAACCTTTTTTACCAATATCGCTGCAATGGGATTTCGATGATTGCAAGAGATACCCCATGGGTATTAGGACATGCGACGTTCGAACTATTGGTAAACTTCAAAGAATTTTAATTTTACAGCCAACTCTTTCAAATTCATAAAGATGAAAAGCAATGAAAAGCAACTTGTCCAGGGCCAAAGCTGGATTGGAGCTCTGTAGAAAAACGAATGGGTAACCATGCAATTTACATACCACTGCCTTGCGAACAACGACTTTAACAATTCTTTTGAAAATAGATAGATAGGACAAATTTAAATGATATCCATTAATTATCGAGCCAGATGCTATCCTTTGATGAGTCCTTGTTGCTTTAGAGCACTAATCAAAGAGTCGACGTCTTCTACTTTTATTCCAGCCTCTCTCACAGGAGGATCTTCGACGGACAATGTCTCAAAATGAGGCTTGATATCAACACCGAGATCTCCAGGTTTCTTCTTGTCAATCTTCTTCTTTTTCGCTTTCTATTGGCGAAATATACTCATAACAGAACTTAAAATTGAGGCTGTAAGAGGCGAAGAGGTGAATCCTTAGGCTGAGTAGCTAAATCATAAAAATAGAAGCATAGAATCACTTTTGATTCTAGCGCTAACCATTAGAAAACGCTCATATTTTGGAAAACTAGATGATAATTGCGATTAATCGGGTGAGCTTCCCTAGAGAGTAATTTGACGATCACGTGACAGCCCGGTCGGCCAGTCAGCAGTTAAATCGGGATGATTTGCAGGCAAAAAAGCAGGCGAATACAGAAGCAAAGCCTCGAGCGCACTCACCATAATATTAGGTAAAGTCGCATATCTCGGTTCGTTGAGCCTAAAATCAATTTAAGCGCATTATCAAAGGCATGAACTTCCTATGAAAAACATTCCAACAAATTACAGTGGCGTTATTCTTTAAAACCTATAAGTTACATAATCTACGTCTTATTGTAGTAACAACCTAGATAAAGGTGTTTCGATTGAAATGTAACAGAAATAATAAATATATTAAACCAAGTCATTACTCGATCAAAATCGCACATTAAGTCCAAATATTTGAGAAAATAAAGTTCTGAAAAAACCGTGAAGATTAAGCTTGCCATAACTTGGTATAAAATTGGTACGAAAATAAATTGGATGATGTTAAATGTTGCTCAAAATAATGGCGTTAAAATAAATAAAATAACACACCTCAGATCGGCACTAATCACACATGGAAGCTTTACTTTGATAGTTTCCAGTCCACCGTCTATTTCTCTGGTGACGAGTAAATGCTCATTTTCCCTTGTAATTTTGGATGCAAATGTGGCCTGGACGCGGCGAATAAAAGCTACATTAATAATATACCAAAACTATAGAAAATTTCAAAACCTTGAAGATTTTTGCAAATGGAAAAGGGGCTATAATAAATAGATTTATTTTTTCAGATTTTGATCATCTTTCGATGTTGGTATACTCTAATGTTTCTCGGGGAAAAAAGTGCGCTAATGTTGCAAACATTATGTTACCGCGATTCCTAACTATTGTGAAGTTTTGTACCAAATTTGCTCAGAAATTTGAAATTAAGACATGAAGTTGAATGCATTAGATAAATTGTAGAAGGCTGTTGGATCTCTAGAAATCAATTGGGAAAGCCCCCAGCGAAGATACGACTAGATCTAAAGCGGTCTAGCAGAGGGAAGAAATCGTTTTCAACAAATTTGCCGCGTGACATTTAAATACCTGCGACCAGTCTAGGAGACCTGCCAGCATTTGGGCAGTCTGATTGGAATCATCATCAATGGCCTAAAGGAAAAACAGTGCACGATTTAAACATCTGTGAATGCAGGGCTCTTGTTCTTTGATTATCATACTTGGAGGGGGCTGAAGCAGTTGTTAAAAGTTGCAACTGACATACCTAAGTCACCTTCTATTAAAAAACACACGAAAGAAAATTACAAGATTGTTTTCTAAATACTAGTCATCCTTATGTATCTCGTTATAGTATCACATATGATAATTTCATTTACATGAAATGTTCTGTTTAATACGAGCCAAGAGCTTTGAGGAATCAAGCCATTTTAGCAGTAAGCATTGTTACCTGCTTTCCTAGAATTACTAAATCAGCTTTTTCCTGCTCTACAATCTTTGCCATCATTTTTGCAACTGCAAGGGGCTGCAATCCAGGATAGTCCTTGTCCGTAACAACAACATGAACACCTCTGTCTGCACCCAGCAAAGCATTCTATAGTCTCCTGTAGGTAGTAATTTTAATAATAAGTAGAGGCTACATAAGAAAATTACAGATTAAAATGGCAAGGTTACCAGAAAATGTTTTGGAATAAAGTATATGAAAAAATAGTAGTCTAGTAGAGTTGGAGTGAAGTTGTAAAAGTGTTATGAAGAAAATGTGAAATTTTCTTTAAATTTTCACACTCAATAGTCATCTTAAACAGTAAAAAATTTCAAAAATCAACTATTTTTGCTGCTGATTGATTATGTAACCAAAAGCACATATCTGGGTGAATTCGTAGAGCCAAAGAATTTAAACCCTAAATTCAAAGTGGCCCATTTAAACATTGCCAGCCATGCAACATTTAAGATTAAGGTAAACTTACTTCATTTTTGGCAGGTCCAAGACTGATGGCAACTACTTCTGATGCTAACTTTTTTTCTTTCAGTCTGATGGCCTACCATTTTCCAAACATTTAAAATCACATAAGAAGTCAAATGATGTCAAATTAGTTCAAAGATAAAGCAAATAAAACATACTATCTGTCAATAATAACCTGCAACTGATAATTGAATTTTCTTAATTTGCCCAAGCATGCACTTAGACCAAAAAAACCCGCTGTAAAAATATTGTGTTAGTGCTTGATACTTCACTGATATTGTTTCTACCTGCTGGTGATAGGGATGACACACTAAACTTGATTCTATCACCATTTGCCAGCTTCAGTTTGTAATTAAGTCTATGCAAGTTGGCATATTGGCATCCCAATTTTTGATAGTGCTTTGTTAGACGACAACTCAAAGAGTAACTTTGAGGTGACTATGGACATCACACTTAGAAAAATCTTACTTATACTGGAACAGGTTGATTTCTACTTAACAGATGAATAAGGCATTATCATTGTTATTGCCTTTAAATAACTTTGGATAAGGTTTTCACAATAACAGAATACTGTAAATGACAAATTACAGCACCCTGCCAAATAAGCACCCTACCAAATAAGCACCTCATGATGAAGGCATTTTGCAACAAACGACACCTGCTTGAATAAGCCACCCCCCTAAACAACAAAGTGTTACTACAAATTCAAAAAGACAAAAAATACAGGGTGCTTTGAATTTAGTAAAACAACATTTTATTGTCAACATACATTTCAATATACTTAAAAATAGGAAATCATTTTATTTGGATTTTTTAATGATTCTGACACATTTGAAATTGAGGAAAATGTTGCTGCAATTGCAGGGCCTGAATTTCTGATGGTTTAATTCTAATGGTAATAATTCAGACCATGAAGATGATGAGAAAAATTGCAATTTCATAGGACTTTTTCTCATTAAGTGTGTATTACCTTTGTTATAATCCTCCACAGAAAAAGAACTGGAAAAGACTGGAAATAAATTTTTTCCCTTGCATGACATGAAAAAATTAACAAGTGCCCCAGCTGAATTAATAAGCAGCCTGTCGAACAAGCACCCCTGTCAAATAACCGCCCCCTGTAAGTTTATTCTTTAAAAAGCACCCCAGGCACAAGTTTTGTCATTTACTGTACTTTACAACTAGATTTACAGAAAAAGCTGAATTGAAAACAATATATATTTTATCTATAAAATATCTTAGATCAACTCTATACCTCTTCCACTGCAATTTCATCAAATGGGTTCATACTGTGCTTGACTCCATCAGTAACTACTCCAGATTTGTCTGGTTTAATTCGAATCTGTTCAAAATATAAAAACCTTGTTAAATATCTCAGTTAATAGTTTCATCTTCATAGCTGCAAAATCTCACATGAGGACTTTCACATAATACAGGCCTGTTGGCTTGATTCCAATATTACATGCTCACGCAAAACCTTAAAGTCCGCCTGTATTAACTCTGTTTTTTTGGGAAAATCATTCAGTTTTGTTGTCTCTCAAGTCCTTAGGTGAAAATTCTGTAATTCAAGAGACAAGAGTTCCCAAACGTCTGCACACTTGCAGAAACAATTATCTACATGAGCAGATTGAATTCTGCCATTGAAAGACAATGTTTTGAAAAAGAATTTTATCAGACAGGCCACTTTCCTCAAAACATAAAAGAATGGAGAGTCACTTTTCCAATGAAACTGATAGCAAATATTCCATAAAATTCAGAACTTTCTGACACCAAAAGTGATTGTATTCTCATAACAAAATTATTGAACATTTAATAAGAATATAAGCTTACAGGGTAATTTATATAAGCCTGAAAATGTTTATTATGTATATTTTTTCAGGAGGCACTTTTACAATGGGTAGATTTTTGGTTATTCTTGCTTGTTAGATGTGTTTACCTCAAGCAATCACTCCCAATAGCATGAACACATAAATTTAGGTTCTAATCCCCTTTCCTCCATTAATTACACTATATATTTCTTGTAATAAAAAGAGCTTGATAAAAGATTTTGTAACTTTTTCCACAATTTTCAGACATCTGACTTATTTTCATGCTCATCAGTTTCCAAAAATCTGAAATTATAAGTTGATACTTTCTATCAAGTATCCAAAATTCTTGAAGGAAACATGCCAGAGGCAATAGGAATTTTTTTCTGCTCAATTTTCCTCTCATTTATTGACACTAAGGGCCCATATCCTGGTTATTATGGCCCGATGAATTTGTGCGCTAGAATGTCATCCAGCCGATTATAAAATTCAAGATATCCTTTCAAGAAATGTATACTGTTTTAAAAACTTGTTACTTTATAACATCATGTAGGTCCATAGCGCTTCAATCATAAACTTGTTATTCAAAGCCACAAGGGCTTTAGTTTCTTTGACATTTTCGTTCCTGAACTTTACAAATTTTGATTCAATTCTAGTCATGCACAGTATGCCTTTATTTTCAAGGCATTTGCTTTCCTCTCACCTTTGATTTTTTTGTCTCATAGCATTTATGACTTAGCGATTTAACTTAGCAAAAGTCAATAAGTCTACCTCTTAATCAATGATTGATGTAAGTTTTCAAAACAACTCTGTTTTCTCCCAAACTACATAACACCTCCTCCCCTTGCCTTATCAACATGTACAACAATGTATACTGTTGATAAGTGAGAAGCAGATTAAAAATTTTCATCCTCTAAGACTTTAAAAATAGATGAAAGCAAATGTACTTTTGCCAAGTTCACTTTTGTGTATTGTGCTGGTTCTTGAGCATTAAACACATTGTCACCTTTCATAACTTTTCATGGATCAGATTTAAAGCTATGACACTGCCTGAATCAACCACAAAAAGGCAGATAAAACTTTGATTAATCTACACAACAAGGAGATTCATAAAAGCACTTCTAGAGAAAAAGCCCAAATCCTAACATTTCTGCAGGGTATGACATTACAAAAACATGGTGAATATAGGTACATCTCCATTAATATAGGCACATTAACTGAATACTCACAATCATGCTATTCCCTGACCGTGGTATATTCATAGAGCTAAAGTTCTTTAAGGTCATAGCAAGCACTGTGGTGCTATTATGATGTCACATGGAAACCCAATGGATAACTTGACTTTAGAAAGGTAGACAATTTGTACTCCCTCTAACTATAGAGCAACATATTTCCTTTGCAACTGTGGTCTTAACACTTGTTTATGCTTTCAATTGAACACTAACCTGACATTTACACACGCATACATATTTTTGGTACGTGAGTTGTTTTTAAATAACTGTTTTGCAGACTGTTATCTAAATAATTCGAATCGCAATAAAAGCATTTTACATATAACTAGATAGTGGTTTATCATACTTTTACAGCTGTCGAACCTAGGTTGTTCAAGGTCTGTACTTATGTAATGCTTTTTATTCGTGAAGCTCTTCCACCATGAGGCATTCAGCTTCTCATAAGCTGCCTTACCTTCGATAATTTAAGAGCTACATAACAAAATTGAGATTGCCTCAAGCTATATCTACCTTTACGGCATAGTCAATTACCCTCTTGCACCCCACGATGACCCTAAGCGGAGACGCCATTACGATCTTGTCCGGAATCAAAACTGGGTCAGCCAAAGTCAAAGCGCCTCGTTTTCAGTTTCTTTCCTTCACGTCCTCTGCTTTTACGAGGCTGAGCATCGTTTCAAATATCATTTTTTTACTTTGCATTACAATTGTATTAAGCCTTGGCCAAACGACTAGATTTTTCACTTGACTTTTTGCTGTACATTTGTATTCCAAAAATCAAAAGGTGTATAGTGTTGTGGCCAAACGGCTAGACATTTCGCTATACAACTTGCTCGACTTTCTAACTTGGAATCTCGCTTTCGCGAAAATCTCATTCTCGTCACCCAGCGCGCCAAAAAATTTTAATTTCAATCGCAAAATGGAGGGCAGACAAAGGAAAGTACTTGCAATGATACTGTTATTAGAATCTGATGATGATAATGAATGAGTAGCTCCATGCTTTAACAAATCGGGTGCAAAAAACGACATCCGCGAAACTCAAACAGTGAAGTAAGCAAGTAAAATCGACAGCGAGCAGTTTGGCGCGCAGTTTCTGAAAAGCAATTAGTGGGCATGCGCGCGCTCTACAAAAGTCTAGAAACCGGCCAAACGACAATACAACGCTATACAGCTTGAAAATCCACTAGATTTTTTTGACCAAGATCAAAAACGCTATACATGAAAAAAATCCACTATACAACTCTATACAAGGTGGCCAAACGACAAGATTTCCTCACTAGATTTTTGTATAGAGAAAAGTCGAGTGAAAAATCTAGTCGTTTGGCCAGGGCTTTAGTGCTAGCTTTGACTTCGTCTATTTTATTATTTACAACCTTGGCAATTTATCACTTTCACACATTTGATTTTTTTCTATTCCTTTTATTTTTTGATTGCACATTTAAATTCAGTAGTTATTACTCTAGAAATATTTGGTAACATTATCGTTCAGTTTATTCAATTGGCCTTGGAAGTAATATCGTATGTATTTACTTTTATAATTTAAATGCGTAACCACGTAGTATTTCAATAAGTTTTTGTTATATATCATATTCATATGTTATACGTTTATGTTATATTTTAGGCGTGTCACATCTAGAATAAGAGTGAGAGGTAGATTGGAGAGAGTCGAGCGAGGCGCTCATTCTCTAAGGGACGAACCATGGATTAATAGCAGCAAGGAACTCACCTAAGGCATGCACCATTTTGGCGAGAAGATGCTTGAAAAAGTTCTCTTGTCCCCTACATATGGTTTTGGCTCGTTTAGGATACATGATTGAGACATACGCCCATGTCACTCTCGCATGCCATTTGTCGCACGAAGGAAAGGTGGCTGCCAGGGAAGATTTCATGAAAAAAGAAAAGGAAGGAGCATTTTATGTACACATTTACAAATTTGAATGGGGTCACTACAAGGAACATTTTAAGCTCCAGATTCCTATGGTAGTTGTTGCATGTGGGTAAATCTTTGTCGATTATTTTATTTTCAACCTGACACTCATCTGAGACTCATTTCATACAGTTTCATTAAATCCGTGTGTGGTACGTAGGGTCTTTAAATATTCCCTATCTATGAAAGTTAATTGTTGGTTTCTTGTCATAAAATGTTTTTGGAGTACACGTAAAGACGTTTGTAAAGAAGGAAGCATAGAAATAAATGACCCGGCCAGAATCGCCTCTTATTTGAATGTATGCAAAAGAGCACTATTGCTGCAAATATATTTCTTTGTTTTTTAAGGTCTTGTCATCCATTATGGATGTGCTGTAGCCGCAAATATTGGCAAAACTACCAACATATCCATGAAGTGAGACTGAGAGTTAACATGAACTGGTTTTAAATTAATCTTTGTAAACATTGTCTCACAAAAAATGCTAAGAGACGTGAAAAGGGCCTTCAACTACTAACAACAGGGTTGTACAAAAACAGCAAACTAGTTAATTTAATTATCTAGGAGAAATACTTCGGTAAAAGGATGAAATGAGGTTATTAGCAAAAAATATGAAATTAATGATTTACACATCTCTTTTACATTTGACATTGTACTTGTTCATCACTTTCTCCCTTATCTGTATTAATGAAGTACCCTTTTTACGAAACAACCTCTTCCCTTCCATTTTTCATCAAACAATTTTCCCTGGTGAACCGCAGTTTACGTCAAAGTTTTTGTCATTGCAAATTGCTGCAGTCTTATCGTTGTTTGTCTTTCGTAACGCAGGCTGCTTATTGAAGCACATTCGCCTCGACATCAGTCTACTACAGCGTAATATAAAAAACCTTTCTCGGCGGTTTTTTGTTTCTGGTATCTGCATCGGCATTATGAGCCATTTCAGGGAAAAGCTGCCTCAAAAACCAGCATTGCAACCTTGATGCAGAATCGAATTTAGCTGATTGCTTTCGAGCTTTAATAAACCCAAGATTTACTTAATTAGTTTTCGTCCTGCAATTCAACAAATGCCTTCAGCAAAACTGTGGAAAAATTGATATAAGTACTTTTTACAGTTCTTATAATGAGGGCAGTTGAGTCGTTTGCGTTTGATCTTGGTTTTGGTGAATTGAAATCAAAACCAACTTACTTCATGGGTAACTGTTGGCTTAGCTTTCAGCAATCAGCCTAACCTCCTAATTTGATATGATGTCCAGCCGTCTCTGCGCGATTCAAATACACGCTTTTTTATAAGGAACCTATCTCAAGGCCTAGTTTAAAAAGTTCCTTATTCGTAGACCTCAAGTCATCAGATTTTAGTACCAAAAGTTCCTTAAAAGTTCCTTAAGTTCTCACTTTCGGTGTTTTGACTACAATAAGCCTTAACACTTAATAGAGAAAGGGGCAAGACAGCATATGCAGAAACTACTCAATTAAGCACTTGACACACGAACAGCAAACAATCTATGCGAGTATTGGCTGCAAATGAATGGAACCGGCTTTTTAGTTCTTGATGCTTGAAGTTTTAAAAAAATTTCAAATCGAAGAGTTCCTTAAAGATTTCGTTTTTAGTAGTACATGTAGGTTCCTTATAAAGTGGTTCCTTATGAAAAAGCGTGTACCGTAAATCCTCGAAAAAGCCCCCCCCCTCGAATAAGCCCCCACCCTAGAACTACAAATTTTCAATAAGCCCCCCCCTCGATTTTTTATTTTTGACTCCTGAGGTTGCCTCTGGCATTTTAGTGAATTACCACAAACAATTATATTTTTGTTAATAATTTAATCAAATGTTACTTTATACTTAGGCTATTTTATATATTATGAAAAGAAAGAAATAGCAAAAAATTATCTTTCTATGTGATATGTTTCAGGAAATTTTATAAGCCCCCCTCGAATAAGCCCCCCCCTCGAATATGCCCCCATCCAAAAATATCAAAATAAATAAGCCCCCAGGGGGCTAATTCGAGGATTTACGGTATGCTTCCTTTCATCCGTAGGAGTTGGAAATACGACGAGGCAGATTTTGCGATTTGAGACTCTCTGTAGTTTTAAAATCCATGCAAAAGTTGTTATCCCTATGTTCAATTGGTCTCGGGTAGGTCTTAGTCTGCTGGGGATATCGTTCTAGTAGCATTCCAGCGTTGTATGGTAACTTTATAAAGTTGGGTAAATTAATGAATCAAAAATCTATTCAAAATAAACTAAGAAAATTATAGGAAAAGCGCATAATTGGTTGTCTCATTAGCTTCAACCTCACATCGTACTTTAAACGAACTCTTTCATAGAATATGGTTTTGAATAGAAACGTAGATGGATGAGCTAGCTTGCCGAATTCTACAAAAATATCGTCAGTTGTTTATGGTTTCTTCGACAAAAGCTTTACCGACACCCTCGTCCTCTTGCATAACTGACACAAAAGCACGGTACAAAGTGGATGTCTATTTAAAGATAAGAGCATCCGGGTGCTACTCATTCCAGAAAGGCATCCTTTCGTATCATCCGGTTCCCGTAAAATGAGAAAACTGTAAAAGACGCAACCCGGTTGGAGCTGTACAGGTGAGGAAAATCGAGGCAAAAAGTGTCTCAACTAGCCAATACACACTCTTAGACAAAAGTGTCTCAACCTTCTTTTCTAGCCAATACACACACTCGTAGACAAAAGTTGCTACTAAAATAGTATCTATTCTCTTACAAATTATCAACGGAGATGTTCTCGCACGAGCCCCATGAAGAAAACACAATTCTGTTCGCTGCAACAAATGTCAGATTAACAATGCCAGGGTCATTTGCAAAGACATTTTCTTATTAAAAAGACAAATTAATGATTTTATAATGCAACCATTCAAGTTTTTGAAAATCTTCAATATCAGATTTGTGCTATTATAAAACATTCACCAACTAAATGAGCTTTCGGGTCCTTTTTACCTCTGACAACTAAATATGAAAATCTACAAGGGTTAAATCATTCGCTTGAATAATTAAAAATTAGTCAATCTCAACTTTTCCAAGGAATCACATGCCCTAAATTGATCCAATACCTAAAACCTCTACTTTAAAAAATTGATGAAATCATAACGATTAAATGACCATAATGACTAACGCAAAGCATTATACATGAAAAGAACAAACAAGACATCCTATGCCAGAGTGAAAAATGCAGCGGAAAACTCGGGCCAATCACTGTTTGGGAATTTGGCCAAAAGTGGGACGGAGCTAGATCTAAAGAGATGCGATAGAGCACCTACATGAAGAAAAGTAATACTTCCCGTCTTTCCATGGGCATGGATTTATTATTAGAGTAAGGGATAGAAATAGTTAATGCGAGCTCGATAGTTCAATTGAAAGTTCCATTCAATTAAAGACATGACGTCATTGTAAGTTGCAGTATTCATTCCGTAGCTGAACTGCTTGGAGCGGAAGGCTCTTAAAAACGACGAATTTCAGCATATTTGATGTGGGAGCAAACTAAAATGCCAATCATCATAACATTGGGAAGCTTGGGGGAATATGAATTTGGCTTTAAAACGAGACAAATAGAGGCGGCTTTTTAAGACGAGGCAATATGAGATGGTTTTAAAGAAAGGTATTGTGATATGGTATTTAAGACGTGGCAATATGAGATGATCTCAGGGTGGTTTCAAAACGAGGCATTGTGAGATGATTTTAAACGAGGCAATATGAGATGTCTTTTAAGACGAATGAAGGTATGACAACCATCATTGACAATAGAACTGGAGATGACAACCTTCTATGCATTGCCATTTATCATTTATTCAAAATATTTAAAGACGAAACCTGTACATTTGTTACATTAACTACTGTTGCTGTTTTTTCTCACCATAAAATCCGCTCGCGATTTACCATTTTGGCATTACAATACATCACAAATTTGCACTGCACCAAATCTAGACGAGGGCGACTGGTAGACTCAAGTGAACACGCCATTATACATGCAAGTCAGTTGCTGCTACAGAACCGACATTTGATTTGATAGCTCGTAAAAGAGAACATATGCATCTTCCGTTATGATTCTTGGATGATCAAGCTTGGAAATCCTAGAAAAGCAAACACTGGCTGATTTTCTGTCTGCAGAGTCGCATTGTGATACGTACAAATAATTTACTATCAAATTGAGACTCAAACACAAATACCATTGTCAATACTGAGGTGTTGGGAAACCTAGAGATATTTGCTGTATTCTCTTTGAAAACAAGGACCAGCGAGAGCGTATAGCTGAAATCAGGGGGTTAAAAAAAACAAAGCTTCTTTAGACACAGAACCATGCGCTTCTAGCAAAACGTCATTTAGCAGGCGAGAGAACATCATTTTCGACATTCGTCTCACAAGAGCTGATTTGAATTCCATAGAAACTTTGCTTTCAAGGGTCTGTAACATATAAAACACTTTATTTAACATGCAATCTTTTGTACAAAATATGCCTTTCTTCTTTCTATATATGACGAAGAAGGAAAAGTGTGCATTCACTCTTCAAATCAAATCAGAAACTTAAAAATATCAGAAAAAACAAACAATCATTTTTTGAAACCAAACTTTTGTAGTCAGGAGCATTTGGGTTTAGAGAAGTATCTAGGTTGTCAGAATTCGCAAGTACTTTAGAACATTTTCATTCATTGCACGATAATTTAAGAAAAAGCCTATGAATTTTGTAGAAGTTTGAAGCCATTAATATGATGAAGATTGTATTCAAAGAAAACGTGCGCTAATCGCTGCTGGTTCCTCAGTGGGAGGCATGTATTTGCGGAGGCCTAGTGCAAAGAGCCTGAACACCAATTTAAAGGAGAACGGCTGTACACGTCACTCATACCTAGAGTCACTGTAGTTGAACCAATCGTCCGTATCGGGGTGTTTGCAGTAGGCAGTATAGTGACCACTGTAAGTGCCGCCAGAATGATTAGAAATGCCGTACAAGTGATACTGTGCTTGCGATCTTCTGGCTATTAAATGAAAAAAGCATTCACTGCATGTGAAACAAGATACAGCGCTTCTCAGATGAGCTTTGGAAACCTACTAGGTTCCTTTGAAGCATCATCCAAGGGCAAAGTCAATTCATAAAAACCAGATGAAAATCGCATTGGATATGTAGTGATTGAAATCCTAGTTACCAAGGAAATAAGACTTACTTTCGTTGCTGGCTGCAAAATTGGATAAGTTCAAGTCTAGTGGGAAGTCGACTAGTGTCTCTAGCTTGGTTCTGTACCGCAAGCCGGAAAAACGTTTGAGGTCTGGAGGCAATGTTAAGTCGACAAATTGGGGAAATTGCATTTGAATTATGAATGATTGGGATGTACGCCCAATTTTGTACAAAAACTGCAAAGGGTAGAGCAGTGGACCATTGTAAAAAACAGCGAGATAAGCAAGTAAGCTACTTTGCAGAATACGTTGATGGGTTTAAATCAAGTGGAATAAAAGCAGCTTTGCGTTGCATTGGCTTAATCGCTATGTTGGTAGGAAAAACTTCTTATCTTTCAACAACAGAAAGTTACCTTTAAAAAGATAATTGCATAGATAAAAAGCAGTTGTGTGAATGAAACAAGTTTGTCCTGAAACAAGAGAAAAAGCTGAAGAAGTAAATTAGGCTGAAGGATACGGATCACCAGTATTTGAGGAAATCTTTCGATAGAAAACTGCTTCGAGCATTTCCTTCTCTTCTTGCATCTTTCGCAAGTCTATAACGCGAAAAACACATTTTCAATCAATTTGCTTAAGAAACATCATCAAAGTATTGATAGGATTTTCTCCAAGCCATAAGCCGCTGTTTAAAAAGAAGGATTTCTTTGAGAAGGAGCATTTGAAGAAGTGTTCTGAGGCCGAGGTATAGGATAGTATAGGATAATATAGGATAGAAAATTACCGGTTTTTCATCGCCGTCCAAAACTTCTTCTTGAGTAAACCTTCTAAAGCAGTCATCGAGCGAGACTTTACCAGATATCAAGGACGTTTTAGATCTCAACTAGAAACAAATCATACGGCAAAATGAAAGTATTAGTCGATGTTGTGACTAAAACAAAATGGGTCGAACTAAATTCCTTTTGACAAGCAAGTCATGTTACTTCCAAGAACCGTGAAAGGGAAGGTTTTTCAAGCAAAATGAGATTACAAGCGGGTGGTAAATAGCAGACACAATTTTGATGGCGTATGCTGTTAAAAGGGTGCTGTTAAAAGGGTGCTGTTTAAAGGATGCTGTTAAAAGGGTGCTGTTAAAAGGATCCTGTTTAAAGGGTGCTGTTAAAAGGGTGCTGTTAAAAGGATGCTGTTAAAAGATGCTGTTAGAAGGGTGCTGTGAACAGTAAAAAACTGCTGATATGTACAACCATGAAGAGTGGCAGGGTAAAAAGGTAGTTTCCTGCTTCAAGATTTGCCAATGCATTGCTTCTCTGAAGGCGATAGTGAAAACGAGTTTTGGAAGCTTAAATCTATCTAAAAAAGCATAATGCAATCTTTTGAATTCTCGTAGAGAGCAAGCTCTTGAAATGTGAAGCATGATAGAAAATTTTCAATTTGCATATAACCTCTCTGCGTAAAAGGGCGAACTTACTGTTGGTATTGGTAATGATAAATCCCAAAAAGGGTCGAAGGTGAGAGAGCGATATTTGCATTCTGTACAGGTCAGCGTACTCTTCAACTGTCCAACGAACAAGTCTGCAAAAGTATAGTTACATTTAAAAGAAAAACGGCCAGAACTGAAAATAATGAGACAAACGCTTAGCGAAAGAAACGTTACTCATTATTAAGCGGAAAAAGAAAGGTCAAAGAGGGAACGAGAAAGGGGAAAGAACCTCTAAGTTGGAAACAAGTGGCAATGAAAGCAGCAATGAAAATCAGCAAATAAAAGAAGAAAATTAAAGTTTGCTGTGTAATGTATGAGTTAGCAAATTAATACCGCTGATAATGCTTTTCTCTCTTGTCTCATACCGCTCCCATGCGACTCTTGCTTGATCTGCGTCACTAGAAGAACGAATGAAAGAGGAACATATAGTGAGGTCATATTAAGAAGCAAATGACATCGACAGAACGTTTTCCACCATCTAAGATTCCACAACGACTTCTTTTATCTACGACGGTTGCAGGGCAAGAAGCTTTATTTTAATATCATCAGAACACAAGTAGTGAGTGATGCATGGTTCAGCCCAAAAGCTAGAGCTCGTCAAGACACAAGTAGTGGTATGCCAAGACTACTGTAATGATGACTGTTTTGGAATACTGTCAGGTTGTCTGCTTAGTCACTTTGACACTTTTCAGCAAAATCACAAGAACAAGATAAAAGCTTACTCGCTCAAGCGCAAGCAATTGTAGAAATCCAAACAATTCTGTAAAAATAGTGCTTCTTTGTAATCAAATGTAGATTGCAGAATATAACGTTTTAGAGTTGTAACAAACCTAAGGGTTGTGGTTCCTGAGCCATGGCTTTTATTGATCTTCCCTGGATTTAGATTTAAATCATCGTGAAGGCCCTCCAGAAGAAATCTGAGAAACTCTTGTGAATCTTGCTGGCTAAATTGAAACAAAGTGTAGAATTCTATAAAAACGCAGGGACGATATGTCTCACAGCTAGAATCATTTCAAAACAATGTCAATACTCAGAGACCTATGAATGCGACCCTTATCCCAGTGAAAGTGAAAAGTTTTATAAAGCAGCTTTCATGCCTGCATAGTTATTTTTTGTCAAATTATCAGTTAAAAACGGCAAATAACGAGCATGTAGAAAAATGGGATTTTATTACCTAAAGGAGGAGAAAAATTCATACATTGGTTCGTTTGCGCTTCAAAGTATACACCACCTGTACCTCAAAGTTGGTATCAAAGTAAAGATGAAAGGCTGAAAACTCAAAAGGAATATACTTGTAGCCAACGAATCTTGGTGCATATCGCTGCACCTGTTGCTTCAATGACTGCGGTGTTACAGTGGAACCAGTACTGCATTGTGACCACATCTCTCGCATAATGTTCGTGAAAGCTAAAAGAATGCAAGAGAGGTTAGCGTGATCCACGGTGTCTGCAAAAGGGATTTGAGAGCAAAATTTGACGATGGATTTTTAGGAAAAGTGACTAGCTTGAACGTAAAACATATCAAATTGAATGCGTAAATGGAAGGTACCGCGAAGTCTGCAATCGTTTCAAGGCCAGGAGACCAGATAAATTTTGTGCCGTAGTAGTGACGGATAACGGACATTTTTTTATTCCTTAGATGAAAATGTTGGTAAAAAGAACCGTGTATTTTAGGTATTAGTCGAGTGGTGGCGTGTGGGCATTGTTGCACACAGCTCTTACGAAAGCACCAAAGTTTGTAAATTTTGTTCCTTTCTGATCACAAATGGCACCATAACTCTGTATTAACTTCCTTGTAGGGTCTTTCAAACCAATACCCCATGGCCCTCTTTACGTTGACTCTTCAGTTTTCCTCTCACCCTCTATAATAACAGGAGACTTTCTACTTCTTGATATACCTCTAGTCCCCTACAACTAACGCCTTTTCATACTTGAGCATTTAATAGGATACAAAACCAACTTGGATTTCAATGCTAACTGAAAGAAAGAAAAATACTTGCATCTCCTCCGCAACCTAAGATCAGCCGTATCTTCTATAACGCTTGTAGATCTAACTACCAGTTGGCTAGGTATCATTGGTCCTTCCTGCTTCTCTTTCATTAACAAGTGCAACACACCAGATATCAGCATACATAAATAATCACAGAAACACTCCTCTACCATCCAAGTGCTACACGCAAATCAGCTAGTTACCTTTTGCAAGGCCTCCTTTGTTCTTTGGAGCTTCATCTAACAGTTCCTTCATCTTTACGTCGTTGCAAAACACTGAGCGTAGCTTTCTAGAGCATCTTAGACATTGCAGAATCGAGTTCATAAAACACTAATAAAGAAAAATAGGATCAACATTCTCATGATTATAAAAATGCAATACTAAACACAGAAAAAACTATGAATAAATGCTTTGCTGTACAAAACTTCACAATAGCTAGAAATGGCGGGACCAGTTTTCGCATACTTAAAGTACTTCTCGTCTGACACGTCTCTGAGTATGCAAACGTCGGAAATGAACAAAAGCCGACAAAATGAATAGCAAGTCGCGAGTCGAGAACACAGGGGGATACGAAGAGCGCAAGATTGGTGATAATTGACCAATCAGTGCTACTAAACACATAAATTATGCCAAAACTGGTTTCATTAGATTCCATGGATGAATGGGTGTCTATGACAAGCCTTTAAAAGGTGATTGCTTACAATTGGATTCTTAGAACTAAATACCATAATAAAATGCATCTAAATGGAATTCAAACTAATATAATATTTTATCAAAGTAAATCTTTATAGATGAGGTGGTATGACTGGTTAAAACTTTCAAATCAACTCAAAATTTACCAAAGAAAAATATCCATTAATCAGTATAAGAGAAGGGCGGTGCAGGCAAATGGCTTGGCCTTGAGTGATGGCTTGAAAGCATGAACTGACAGCTCAGTGATAGAGGACTTGACACATAGAGTAGGGGTTGTAAGTTCAAGCCTTGCTGGGGTGGGCTTTTATTCCTCACTGTCTACAAAAGATATTTATCTGTAGAAACCAGCTACATACAGTATTGCCAAGATTTCTGAGTCCAACAAGTCCTTTACCAAAACAACCTTGAGAAGATTGACAAATTTGTGCTTCCACCTAATGAAGTCAAAACAATCATTGTTTAGTGACTCTGTTCCAAACAAATTTGAAAAAGTTTCATGAAAAATATGCAGGACTAAATGTTTGCCTGATACTACATATTAGCCCTTACTACACTTGGGGTACATGTATGAATCAATAGTTCATAAATTATTGAATAAAAAAACCCACAGATTTCAATTCAAGATAAGAATGCATCCTGTGAATCAAACACAGAATTAGAAAGCATCTACACAGTTTGTATAAAAACAGATCATGCAGCTTGGGGGTAGATAGAGCAAGGTGGTTGTGAGTGCTACGTCCAGCCTCATTGTTAAGCACTCATTAGGCACCTGCCTCATTCAGATATCAGATGATCACATCAACTCAAAGCATCACTCAGAGCATTAACTTCAAGCAGCTTCTTAAACCTGTTCTGTTTTACAAACCACAGACATGCACTGCTAACCTAAAACAGGCACTCCATGATAGATGGCAAACTGTTATCAAAATTTCAGACAAATGGTGAGGCCTCGACAAGCTGCTTTTTGAAGAAAAATTCTTCCTTTTCTTTTATATGTTGCATTAAACAAAACAAAAGCAGTAAATTTGACTGGAAAAGATTCTCACATGCAATTCTATATAGACATAATTAGACAAAGGTTTACCAGCAGTCTTCTTAAAAAGAGCCACCAGCAGAGAGCAGGTTATTTTATTTCTGAGCTTTTTATAGGTAAGCAAGGCACTCATTAAAAATGAATGGCAATGAGAACCGGCAATTAAACAGAAGTGCATGCAAAAATTCTCCATCTATTTACATGGATAAATGAAAATGAATTATTCAAACCATCAAACCAAAATGATTGTCATGTCATATTTCCTTTGGAACAGTGATGTATCTCTTTGAAATAATCAATCAAATATTTTACTAGTGAGGCTATATCAAACTTTTTAAAATATTGATAAAAAATATGTCTCTATTAATGTAATATACCTTCAACTTGACATATACCTTAAGCAGATAACTTCTGATGAAATAAAATGCCTCTATCTTTGTGACTTATCAAATGACATAGTAAGAGACCTTAGGTGATAGCATGGATAATAAAAGTATGCCAATACCTGTTCTCTTAAATACTTTGGTGATGAACTACCAGAGCTACTGCCAGTGCTACCATTTGATTCATAAGCAGAGTCAGATGATCTTCTTTGCAAAGATCCTTCTTTGCTTAAAACTGTGCTTCTTGCTAGACTACTCCTTCTGGCAACATCACCATTACTCAATGGAGGTTTAATAGTATGTGTTTCAGTCTGGTGCTGCAAAGACCCTTTTAAGCTCAGATTCTTTAGTGGTTTAAGGATATCTCTTGATTTGGTCAATGTTGGTGTCTTAGACTGACAGCATGGTGATGACTTGTTGACAGTCACAGGAGAGTTCACCTTTTTTAATGCCTCATCTGTGTTCATTTTGCTTAGCCTATCAAGCAAAGACCTTTGGTCACTTTCAGTTTTATGACCTGCATTTTTAATGTTGTCATAGGATGGTGATCTAGATATTTTGAATGTTTTTCTTGCTTTCTTCATGTCAATGTCATTAATAATCTTTCGTGGATTTAAGTTGTGAGTTTCCTGCCTCTCGGCTTTTCTTACATCATCAAGTGACTTAGATTTCAATCTACTGAGACTCCTGTGGCTCTTTGGACTTGAGGCATCAGTTTCAGTGAAAATGTCTGGTCCATCTCTTGCAAGTAAGTGGTTACCTTTAACTGGTCCTCTTCCTTGTGTTGGAATCTTTTCTGTCTTTCTTTTACTTATTTTAAAGTCACTACTTGGTAGTAATGGTCCTGGACCCTTTGGCAATGGTCTTCCTGCAACTGATGACTGTCCATCAAGAGTTTTTGAATGGCTTCTCCCCTTATATCTGGAAGTACTGGAGATGCTTTCATAACTTCTTGAGGTTCCACTTCCCATAATCTTAGTTGTTGTCCCATATTCTGAACTTAATGTATAATTTCTATCTTGTGTGTAACTTAAGTTGCTACCCATTGAATAAGTGGGAGTGTATGGGTGTGCTACATGCTCAAAAATCCTTGAAGACATAGCCTTCATTTGTGGAAGCCGGTCCTCCTTTCATCTACATGCTTTGTGTAAATGAACCTCTTGAAAAATCGTTTTCATAAATACTTATTTCAAATATCAAATTGAATCAGGCACAAGTAATATCAGTAGAACAACTTCAGCATCCAAGGCTTCAAGGCACAGACAAGAAAACTGCTACCTAGAATTCAAATTTTCGTAAGAAGTCATTCATGCTTTAAAAGCCATTTATTTAGTGAGTTGATCTTGTATCTAACTTAGCAAAAAAAGTTTAATTCTCCTGATGAACTTTATCAAATATTGTATCACAGTTTGTAATATGCTATACTCGACTGCAGATCCACAAAACATTCCTTACTCATGCAATGCTTCAGCGCTGCTACTACAAAAACTATAACCCAAAACCAACCATTTCACATTTGGTCATCTCTGTATATTTTATATATATAAAGTGGATAAATAAAAACCTTGTTACAAGGTTTCATCGGTAGTAAGTGGAAACCATTCGTATATATCAGCTACATCAACCCGGAAATGTTTTCATTGCATCTTTCTCAGTTTATATATAAAGCTCAACATAATTTGAGCAGTTTTTAGCTTATCTCTTACCTTCAATGGTCTGCAAAACAGTTACGTAGACAATCAGCTTGAATTTCGCGTCGGGTTGACGCCATGTTTTTGAGTTCCAGGTCTCCCTGCGCAACCACCTCAACTCGAGATTCAATTCAATTAGCGGTCTGATTAGGCCATCTCGAGACGGGGGACTGGGTTCAGTTAGTTCAGTTATTTAATATTAATACCCCACAACATACAAAATTCAAATTAATGACAACAAATACATCTAAAATAAACTAACATAAATTATAGTAATACTATACAATTAACATATTTACTTCAAGTTGTGTATGGGGAGGAATTTCCTAAGGATTTCAACACGAAATTTGGTTTTTTCTTCGTAAAGGCCAGACTGTTCATGGAATCCGGGCAAACTACACTACCGTTCAAAAAGTCTTGGGACGATTCGAAGCTTCGAAAGAGGCTTATGATAAAAGCTTTAAAAAACATGCATTTGATCCTCTCCTATTAAGTACAACAACCGGCTATTTCCATGAAACTTTTATAAGACATTGTTCATGTTTCGAAGTATTTCAATTTTGTCAAATTATTTGAAAAAGATTAACCGTAAAATTTTTCTAGGCCAGAAACATGAACATGGATGTTATCAAACGTCGTGAAATATCACACAAGAAGCGTCTGGAAATTATCTTTTATAAAAATAATGGCAAAAGCTACCAAGAAACTGCATCAATTGTGGGCTGCTCGAGGAATGCAGCTTTCGCTGTATGCAAAAAGTTCTTTAAATTTAGAACCGCGAAAGATTTGCCAAGGGTTGGCAGACCGAAGAAGTTCCAGACGCCAAGGCATGAAAAGTCTTTATCGAGAGATCAAAAACAGGATACATCTCGATTAATTTGCTGGAAGGTCAAAGCGCAGAGGTTTCAAATTCTGATAATTAATTGTAATGAATAAAGAGAGCTGAAATGGTGCAACTTATTGATGCTTTTACTGCGTTATGTAGACCATTTTAAAGGATAATAGGAGTGTTTCAAAAGATACATTTTTTTGATCGCCTTAAATTGTTTTCATTCGCCAGTGAATTCGAAACTTCGAATCGTCCCAAGACTTTTTGAACGGTAGTGTATATATCATTCGATGCACAAGACTCTGGTTTATCCAGCCAAAATTATTGGCATGTTAAATGATATTTTCCAATCGAATTTATTGCTCAAAAGAGTGTATCACCTTCAAAAGCTATTTTGTACCCTTGCGCTTGAGGTAATCTTGCGTTTAAAATCTGACTTATACCAGCAGGAAGTACAGATACTAAGCTACCAAATTGTTTCTCAGATTTTTCAAATTCCTTCTTTTCTTGAAAGTATACCCTCCGCGACTGTATTTGGGTATAAAAGACGGACCAGAGCAAATAAAAAATGTTTGAGACACTTTGTTTGCCCAACATTTGCCCTGCCCGTATGCAAATTTTCGAGTCATTCGATTGGTTTCTTGGGTTGAAAATAGCTTTTTCGTACCTGTATGTAGAGGAATTTTGAGTCCGGAGAATACGGGATTTTACTGATCGCACTTGCAAGATACACACCGGGATCATGTTACCAACAATGTAATCCGAGTCAAATAGTTTAAGCTTGAAGATCAATTAGCGTCTTTAAATAAGTACAATAATTCATGGATGTGCCATACTCTCACACAAACCACAAGAAGCAGAACAAGGATTAACAGGTCGCGTGATTAAAAAAATCCGCAGCTAGAAACTTTGATAAGGAAATGATGGAAACCTCCGTTTATACGGGATTTTCTCCATTTTCAAAATTAATTTCTTTTAGTTTCAAACATTGTATCATTATGTTCCTTATCAATTCGGCTATCAGAATGTGAAGTAGTCGAGAAATTGACGTTTTCATCCAGAAAACGTTTACCGTAACCTTGAAGAGGGGCTCTCTCAAAATAAACTAATCGAGGAGAGAGATCCCCCTATAACCGCTTGCCCTTGGATGGAAAGAAGAATACGGGTGCCCCCTTCAGCTCTTAGCTATGCCTGTCAAAAATAAACCTCTTATTTTGGTATTAAATCATCGGATCACTTAATTGAAAAGAGAGAAGTTTCATGGCAACTTTAGTTCAGTTTAATTGAGAAATATAACTAAATAGATGATCCAAATATGCACACTTGAATTTACACAAATTAACTCAAGAATCAAAATACATGACAACCAACTAGTACGCTGCAAAGCACATCCACTTTTCTTTCGTAACTGTGTCTGCAATTGTATTACTGTTATTAACATCTCGCTTTACTTGTGTCGCCATGATAAAATAGAATCTTTTGTAGCACCATTCTATTTGTATGCATTCGTCATAAGCTATTATAAATCAAGTAGCAGAATTGCAAGCAAACGCTCATGGAAAATTGGCACTCACTTGGTGCATTCCACACGGTTGCTGGAGCTCCTCCTCATTCCACACTAGTTGCAGTATATGTAGCAGTAAGCAGTATACTGAATGAGAAGAAATACAAAGGGCAGCCACCCCCATTCCCCATTTTCTTGTCCGTTAAGTGCGCCCACGTCCAAGCGACTTCATTGCTCCACAACCTAAGCTGTGTTATAGATGTCATTGAACGAGGAATCGTAGACAAATTTTTATATCCTTACCCCCATGTTTATGCAAGTGTGTACACATATATGTATGAATGAGAGCTAGTCACAAGTAGAATGCAGACAGAAGAAAAGCGAAAAAGACCAAGCAAAAAAGAAGGTTTTCTAAATCAAATCTAGTTTTATATGGTGGTGTAAACTTTGAGCGAAAAATTGTAGCAACAATAAAAATGTGCGCTCTTCCTGTGCAAAAATTTGGCCTAATTTATACCGTATTTTGATTGTATGAATTCGTGCGATTTATATTACTAAAGAAACTCACAACATTACTTTATGAAACTAGTAGCATTTTCTCTCGAATTCGGAGCCAATTGGCTATAATCTATAGCTTCAAATTTATGGGGACGCAATACTTTATGTACGCCTTTAAAAACGTAGTACTTAGTTATTGTTTAGTACTAAAACAACGCGAAACTACATTTTAATTCAAAGAGGGCACAAACTATTGAATAGTTTACGAATAGTGAATACATAGAGCGAAAGTTTGGAAGACCGGCATATTCTTTATGGCGTTTCTTTCGAAAGAATCAAAGACACCTAGTCTAGTATTCAAGGTAGTGGATTATCACCTTTCTCTATCTGAATGGAAACTTCTGCTTGTCTACTAACAACAATTCTAGTCTTGGCAAAATACCAGTTAAAGTAAATCGACAAACAACCTGTTTGTTGCGAACGCATTCGAAGTATCTATATTAGTCTTACAAACGATACTCCAGGAAGCTAATGTTAGTATCCTGGTACCCAAACATTGATCCTGCGAAGTGCTTGGATTCAGTAAGTGGCATCCTCTATCTCTTCTTGACACTTTCAGGGCTTCTCTTTTCCAGATTGATATCGACAATATGAGATACCCTAGTTCTTCTAATTTTGTCTATGAGAATATTGCGGCTGCTGCCTTTGATAGAATGGCTCTCACCCCCTTACAGTACAGTTATATGACGTCATTCCTTGAGCTTGGCAAACTTTGTTTGAATTGGGCAGAGTTTGTCAAGAGCCACTTTTTATAAATGCGTATAGGCACTGTTATAAAATGATAAATTTTCTGGAGAACTATTCATTGTGTTCTCCAAGGCAGGATTGTCTTTACCCCCGTTTCCGTTGAGCACATTGCTGGCACACTCGGTCGTGCTCTCAGAGCCCTCGATTCCGAACTCCATCTCGACTTCCACTGTGGAATACTTTTCAGAGTCTTTCATCGCTAGAGTGTCTTTGCCATCTGGCCTGTACCCTGAATTGAGGACTCCGAAGTTGTTGTCAGGCAGATAAATCCCCCGTCTTGTTGGCATGCTCCTAATTGAAGGTGGCTGAGAAAGGCTGCTGTTCAGGGGGACGACGAATTCCTTCTCTTCCCGCCTGGATGTAATCAATGGTATTTACATGTAAACAAGTGGTCTCTGGTATAGAACTTCACAATAGAAATAGCGGAGCCAGTTTTTGCATACTGAAAATATTCCACAGGGTATGCAAACGTCGGAAATGGCAAAAAGCCGACAGAAAAAATAGCCAGTTGGGGATCGAAAACACTAGAGGGTGATAAGAAGAGCGCATGATTGGTTATAATTGACCAATCAACGTTACTTCTCACCTAACTTTCAGAAGAGCCCAAGGAAAAAGACGAACTCTTTCTCTTCACAAAGTATAGGGTTCTCATAGACATGTAGACAAACTCCAAAACAACTATGCTTTTCAATTGGCTATTCATTTGGATAGTCTGAGACGTTTAGGACAAGAAAAATGTTTCAAGTATGTGAAAATTATGACTCTGCTACTTCCAGCTATTGTGAAAAGCATGTACTACGATATGCTTTAGAAAAGGCATCTTAAAGTGAAGTTTAACAAAAGGGCGTCCTATTGAAGAGTTCATTTACCAGAGCTGCATAGGGGCACAAACGCATTCTGCTACATCCCGTAACCATCAAATACCATAACCACATCCCACCCCAGTTTTACATGGTATATTTTGAAGTTGTGTACAAAGCTTCTACTTCAAAAGATGTGTTGAAAAAAGACATGCGTCATTTGTGTATCCAATTTTTGACAACGGCTCGCTCTAGTAACGCATGTGCTTATCTAAGAATTGCGCTCAATCGTAAGAATTGCGTTCAATCGTAAGAATTGCGCTCAATCGTAAGAATTGCGCTCAATCGTAAGAATTGCGTTCAATCAGAAAATGTTGCAAAGTGTAGAGGTGCCTACCTGCATCCTCTCGAATTGGCCAACCACACAAGAAGAATTATGCAGAGGACTGCGAGAACAGGTATCATCACATAAAGAACGATGCTCCATGTTTCTATGAAAAATGAGACAGTGATGCACAAGCAGCAGTATAGACAAGCGGTTTATATGCAACAATGATGTCAATTTATAAGGCAGTTGTATGGAAGACAGACGCAGCTTTTCCGCTCTTGAGACTTGTGACCTGTATCGTATAATTTCTATTGAATCAATTTCCTTTTAATTGGCCATACACAAACATCATTAGTTCTAAGTTGATTCAAACCAAATTTCACCTCACATCAATCAAAGTGCTTCAAGATTGACTACTTCAGATACTCGACGTCCTAATCACTTCCATAAAATGTTTTGAATCCTCGATATCCCAATTTTCATGCAATTTCTTACATTGATATCAACAATGGCAAATGAAAAATTTAATGTCACTGCAAACATGACACTGTATCCTAAAAATTTACGAAACATTCGGAAGTGAACCCAACAGAACACGCAAATCTACTTGGAAGTCAGGGAAAATCCATCCGGAACAAGTGAGCATTTGGTGACAATAATAGAGTTATTCTTTTTACTACTGTTGCTACATCATTTCATGCCCATTTCATGAAAGGGAATTACAGTTGGAAACAAAATCCTAGATATCAGTTCAAAATTTGAGAAGAAACAAATCTCTTAGAATTTGACCGGTTTTTCTAAACCTACATAAACCATCTAGATCCGCATCTGCGTTGGCCTACGCTCTTTTCGGGTTTAGATGACAGTTGTTCGGCTTAATAAATGCCTCAATATATCATGCATACATTTTAGAAAATAGACTAGTGGATAATAAATAGAGCATAGCATAGGGTAGTAAGAGTCCCACCATCTTGACTGTTCTTCTGAGATTCCTGCCTTCCAATTGCTGCAAGAAATGACAGTAAGAATATTAAATCTCGTAAATATCGTATGAAATCCTGTTGCCTTAACCTTTTCACAAATGACAGTAGGTTAGTTTTGTAATGCAAACCACACAAAAGTTCTGTTCTTCGATATGGTTCCTCTATTTAAGCTTGATTTAGTCCCCCCGCCCCCCGGGATTTACGGCCCTAGTTGAGTCCCAACGTTGAGCATGTTTAACCTTAAGATACTCCAGTGGGCTGCTTGACTTTAGAAGTCTACCCAAAACCCATTTTCACATTTCACATTTCACAGTTGGGAAAGAGATTTTAGGCCCTGCCATAAAAAGTCTAAAAAACAGTCCCAACAGACTTTGAATCAAGTCCTGCTATTCAACAATGTGTGATGCTGTTGTTCTTCCTTGAGCAATTTCCCATTACTGGATTTTTTCATGATTATAGTTGTAATGAGATTTCTAGTGAGGTTTTGACATACGTGTTGGTGTTACTTTTGTGTTTGGTGCTTTCGTGCAAGTCCCATTGCAAGACTGCTCTCCAGACAAAGGAGCAGGACAGTCTACGAAGTTTGGCTTGCACTTTCGGGTTCGCATTTGATATCCCGATCCACAGGATACATTGCAAGACCCCCAGGCAGACCAAGGCTCGTAGCGATCCCCTGCGATGCAAAAGGAAGACCAATTTTAAAACAATGGAAATGGATAATGATGCAAGACATTTCCGTCAAGGGATATGAATCAGTGCCTCAACAAGAATCACTGCATCATATAATTCACTGGAACGCACAGGCCTGAGAGTTAACGAGACGATGGTCACGTTTCACCTTTGAAAACCAATTACAGTTGACCTTGGGAACTCCCTGTCTCACAAGATGTCAAGATTTTGAAAAACTTGTGCAGCCAGTTAACCAGGGAAACAAATATTCAAAGTGCATCTCACCGACTAAGACAAAATTGTATGTTCGAACTGTTTCAGCAAGCCGGTTTTTTGCATGGCAATGAAAACTCCTGTCATCTTTCTGCAGAAACGGTACACTTAAGGTGTCTTTGCTTGATATAATGGTTGATTCATTATTCTTTGTCCAGAAAATGTCAGGAGCTGGGATGCCATAGCCTACACAGTGGCAGTTAAGCTCTTCTTTCCACGTCTGCCTGCAGGCCATGCTAGTGATCCGTGCAGGCACTAGAAGCAGAAAATGATAATCGAAAATGACAGTCACTGTACACCAAATTAGCAGATGATGCGATCGAACCTTTAAAAAAGCCATGCCAAAAAGATGGAATGAGCTTGTATGACATTACCATTGTATGACAGAAAAGTACTTTTGGGGCAGGGAAACGGATGCGACAGGGCAACTTGTGTTCCAGCTTGCTTTCTGGATGTGTTTGTCTGTTTAGGGAGGCTTTAACTATATAAACTCATTCTCTAGCTTATCAAAAAAGACCTTTTAAGCATTAGATGTAGACACAAATTGTGTTGGGGTTTTGGGGGTAAACCCTGTAGTGTGACATGTTCTTGTAGCCAGTATGGAATCCAAATATTCTTAACGTTTTATGCCCTTGGTAAAATGACACATCTTACACAAAACAGGGAGGGCATTCATCTAGTGTTTTGTAGCATTGTTAACTCCCTCATGTCCTCAATTCGCATGGCAAGTAACTTCAATTAACGGCCATGCTTAATTTTCGGAATATTTTTCTATTTTTTATTTAATTTTAAGTAGCTGACGTGCTTCATTATAGCTTTGACTAACTCGGCAGCATAAGCAAATGGCATCAAGTGAATTGCAAGAGGGACTATGGTGGAGAAGTACCTTGAACCTGTAAATTGAAGGAGACGTTTGCAGTTGGCTGCGAAGCATATATTGGAGTGCAGAGGTAGAGGCCAGCTGACAACTCCTGCGGGAATAAAAAGAAATGAAGTAAACTGGCATTTTGTATTGCAAGCATCTCAATTTCGCATTCACTCTATCGTGGCTAGAGCAGTGGTTATGTTAGATTGCTTGAACACAGGGACAACGTTCTCCTGGTTAGTCGATTATAAACTTAAAATGAAGAAGGAACTTCTTTGCATTTCAAATACAGATACTATACGCTAGCCAGCGCCTTGCAGCGCATCTGTGGCTCATTGTTTGTTTCCTGCGTTGTGTGGCCGTAAGCACACATTACCGTATACTTGCTCAAAATGCTGCAGCAGAGAGAGTTGAAATGGCCCGACGAACAATCCCGCTCTACTGACATTGAATTGTCTGCATCTTTGCTAAAGCCTGCTCGTGCCTCACAATCAACTAGCAACAACCAAGACAATAAGAGCAACAACCAAGACAATAAGAGCAACAACCAAGACAATAAGAGCAACAACAAACCGTTGCAGATCCAATGTGGTACACAGGGCCTGTTTCAGATAAAGGCTTTCCGTCTTTTGTCCATTTGTAATTTCTAACTGGTGGATTGGAATCTACAGAGCAATTGAGCTCAACCATCTGAGAAAAATTGGCTGTTACATTTGGCGACACAGAGGGCAGAACCGGGTCATCTAAAGCGAAAAGAATTGAGCTTGAATTTCTATTCCAAAAAGCATCCCCTATATAGCTTGCTAGGTAAACGCTCAGTCGCACTCAGCATGACGTCAACTAGTAGCCTTTTATAATTCGCTAACCCGAAACAATAAGCTTTTTCTTCAAACTCCTTGAAACTTGTAGTTCGTACAGCTTTTAGCATTGCACTAAATCCATTCACAGCTATTGTGCTTTCCATTAGGAACTACATAACACTTGACCATCATTACCATGTTACTTACATAGCACATTTAGGCTGACATTCTGCCTCTTTGATTGTACAATATTACTCGCTTGACAACTGTAGCGAGCAGTATCGTGCTTCGACACATTAACCAAACTCAATTCACTCTTTGCAATCGTTTTTGTTTCACTTATTTTGAAATACAGAACAGTGACGTTTTGCAATGGCACATTTGACTTAAACCAGGACAGAGTTGGTGCAGGATGGCCCTCCGCTTCGCACTTGAAGCTTGCATTCGAAGAGGTGTTGACATTAGTCATTCCTTCAAGAGAGACCAGGAAATCTGGACCATCTACAAGAATAATAATTGCCAATTGTCTCACTAAATGTAGCACGAGAAATATTGCAAAATGGAACATAAATAAAATCATCTGTGAGGTTTATAACGCACCAGCAAGCGCTGTAAATCTCAATGTTCGTATTTTTAGTCAAAGTCACGCTCAAATGCACGGGGAAATATTGGACTAACAAAACTTGTGAAAAAAATATCCTTTGCCTAATAGCGATGCTGCAAAATTAGGAATGCGAATGCTGTCGCACGCAGATGTCATTAACATAAACAAGAAAGGAGCCCCTGTGATGGGGTCGACCAGTGGAGAAGAGTGACTTACACCAGACATTGAGAGCCACTTTTCTAGCCTCATTGCCAATTATGTTTGATGCGTTGCAATAGAAAGTGCCATTGTCTGTTCGCTTGACACCATTTGGGAATATCAATGAGCTCTCCACTAGACTCACTGAGTCGTTCGATGCGATCACTGTGTTTGAAATGTTTCCAGTACTAATCTTGCCATTGTGAAGCCATGTGATTATTGGCATTGGATTTGCCTCCACCAAACACCTCAGTTCATAGTAGCTGAATTCGGTGATGTTCTCTGTAGTTGCAAACGATTGTCTCACGGACGGAGCATCTGCGAATTCAAAGTAACTTGTGAAAAGCTTTCGTAGCAAACGGTATTTCAAATCGAAGACACGGAATCTCGTATCAGCTAGTTAATCTTAATTTGGAAGCATAATAGCTGGATTCATGCATATTTGATGATGGCAAAGTACCAGTGACTTTCGTGATTTAAGGTACAAAGTTCTAGAGCACGCGACATCTGTTCTAGAATTAGAATGAATCTTCCAAAAAAATAGTAGGCTTATGGAAGGTTGAGCAATGAAATCCAACTTGCCATTCGAAAAGAGTTAACAATGTGCAAGATAGTAGAAGGGGCTTCAAGGCTGAGTCATGACTAGCTAGAAATTTCTTTCACAGAATGAGCGTACACACTTGATAAAAGTATATTGCACCAACTCCAGTGAGAGTCGGAGGTCACGTGACATGCTCATTGATCTCTTTAGCGTCCTAGACAACACCAAACGTTGGAATTCTTTTCTGTTTTCAACCTAAATTGACATCAAATAATTTAACTTGCACTAAGTTCAGTGTAATGTTGGCCCACATTCTAAGGTAGGTCCCATGCGGAAAAGCAACTTAGACCTCAGTGTGAAATGGCAGAAACTCGTTCCAGTCTTTTATGGAGATTAGTGGGTTCACTACTTCCACGAGCACTGCATACATACTCACATTGAACAATTAAGCGGGTAGTGTCTTCAGCTGTCCCAATGTTGTTCACAGCGACGCACTTGTAATTGCCTGAGTCACCCTTTCCCAACCGAATGATGTGCAATGTGGATTCTGTAATTGCGTGGTACTGGGTTTCCGATACATTGTCAAACTGAATAGTCACTCGGTGGTCAGGTGCCATTAGCCTACCGTCCTTATACCACGCTATTTTGGACAGTGGATTACTTCTGACTTTGCAATGCAGCGTAACATTGTCCTGTTTTTGCTTATAGATGGTGAAGGGAAACGCAGCTAACAATATTGGTTTATCTGAAAAGGAATTCTTCCTTCAGTTGGGTCGGAGAGAGAAGTATAGGCTACAGAAAGGGGAGGAGGTTGGTTGGTGGTATGTTGAGTAGGTGCTTATTAGCATAGATTAAAAAAGATTATCAAAAATCGTTATCTGGACAATAACACTAATTCGCAAGGTTCGATTTTCTTCAATTTTGGCTGCACCTTAGAGTTCTAGGGGATAATTGAAGCATTCAGAGTCTATGATGAGGCATATTGTAGCCTGTCAATTTTGAAAACAGCAGGTATAGAGGTATACAGATGTTGTTGTTGCAGCTGTAAGCGCTTAAATTGAATTGAATTGATGGCCAAGAAACTGATGCCCTGATAAAGCTCTCGTGCTACTTGAGTATCTGAGTGAAAATGTATCTGGGGGGAATGAGTGTCGAATATTTATGCTGAAAAATCACTTACAGCGGACAATTAGCTGCGTAAATTGCGTTGCACTGCCTTGGTGGTTTGATGCCATGCACCTGTAGACACCTTGGATCGCCTCTTGAGCCTCATTTATGTTCAAAGTGCTTCTCTTTCTTTCGTGGTAAATGTCTTTTGAAATCAGCGTTTCTCGTACATTGAACAAAGAACTAACTGGGGCTGAGTTGTTGACTAACCAGCTGATGTTGACCCCCGGATTTCCTTCGAACAGGCACCCAAGTTCATGTGAGCCACTGCCATTAACCAGGATGTAACTTGTCAGTAGATGACTTAGATTTTGAGGTGCAACTGGCAAAAGAAATTGCATGGTTTAGAATTGCTGGTATGAAAATTAAGCGTTGGATAAATATTACTTTTGTTATTTGCAAGCTTTTCAGGAACTTAGGTTTCGATGAAATGTCAAAATAAATGTTTAATTTGTAGTATCTTGTTGCTTCATCGGTCTTCTGTGCTGCTTCATTCTGACTTTGGTCAACAGAGTATGACTTAGCTCACAGCATATAACCTTGTGTGTGTTTATGAATGGGCCAGTGTATTCACACTCAGTGAAGTTAATCTCCTTTCCTAAGCTTGCATGGTACTAAACAAAAATGTAATCGAGCAACGATTTTGGTAAGGAAAAAAGGTTCTGTTTCTTAAAATCGTCTTTCTTATATGCAGGACATTACTGTACTTCACCGAAATGCTGTTAATAGATAAATTATTAAATTACTTGAATTGAATCAATTGAATTGAATTGAAACACAAGTACCGGGTAAAAACCTCTTTCTTCAGAACATTTCTTCAAATTGAGAAACAAATTTAGTGAGATGTCTGGTGTTTCGCAATAACGTTTTAGACGAACAAAGAGAAAAGGGAATTTCCAAGAAAAACATACAGTTGATCACAACAGTCATGTTCTTCTCCGCATAACCAAGCACATTTGACGACCCACAAGTATATACTCCGGAATGGGATCGTATAGAACCTTGAATTTCCACTTCGGACTCGTATCTATGAAGCTGCAAAGACCTTTGCAGTGTAGTTTGATTGAATGAGTTTAGTGTTGAGAAACTGTCATCAATTGGCCGTTTTCTTCTCCAGTAGAGAGATCCTTGGGGATTAGATTCAAAGCCACAGGACACTTTTGCTCTGGATGTCGCATTAAGAAAAGTCTGACTTGGAGATGATGTCACCAACTTGGGTTTATCTAAAAAAAATTTAATCATAAAAACAACAGCTCAATATTTTCATCGCAAGAATTCGAACAGAGAGAATGGGTATGCTCAGAAATTTACGAAATATCGAGAAATTGGGAAAGGAGCTGAAGAGAGCAAATTTGTTTGACAGGAAACGCTTATGTATAGAAGAGCATTCAATGACAAGGGTTGTTCAATGACAAGGGTTTTTCAATGACAAGGGTTGTTCAATGACAAGGGTTGTTCAATGACAAGGGTTGTTCAGTGGGAAAGGGTTGTTCAATGACAAGGGTTGTTAAATGACAAGGGTTGTTCAATGACAAGGGCTGTTCAGTGGGAAAGGGTTGTTCAATGACAAGGGTTTTTCAATGACAAGGGTTGTTCAATGACAAGGGCTGTTCAATGAAAAGGGTTGTTCAATGACAAGGGTTGTTCAATGACAAGGGTTGTTCAGTGGGAAAGGGTTGTTCAATGACAAGGGTTGTTAAATGACAAGGGTTGTTCAATGACAAGGGTTGTTCAATGACAAGGATTGTTCAATGACAAGGGTTGTTCAATGACAAGGGCTGTTCAATGACAAGGGTTGTTCAGTGGGAAAGGGTTGTTCAATGACAAGGGTTGTTAAATGACAAGGGTTGTTCAATGACAAGGGTGTTCAGTGAAAGGGTTGTTCAATGAAAGGGTTGTTCAGTGAAAGGGTTGTTCAATGACAAGGGTTGTTCAATGACAAGGGTTGTTCAATGACAAGGGTTGTTCAAGGACAAGGGCTGTTCAATGACAAGGGTTGTTCAGTGGGAAAGGGTTGTTCAATGACAAGGGTTGTTCAATGACAAGGGTTGTTCAATGACAAGGGTTGTTCAATGACAAGGGCAGTTCAATGACAAGGGTTGTTCATGGGAAAGGGTTGTTCAATGACAAGGGTTGTTCAATGACAAGGGTTGTTCAATGACAAGGGTTGTTCAATGACAAGGGTTGTTCAAGGACAAGGGCTGTTCAATGACAAGGGTTGTTCAATGACAAGGGTTGTTAAATGACAAGGGTTGTTTAATGAAAAGGGTTGTTCAATGACAAGGGTTGTTCAATGACAAGGGTTGTTCAGTGGGAAAGGGTTGTTCAATGACAAGGGTTGTTCAATGACAAGGGTTGTTCAATGACAAGGGTGTTCAGTGGAAAGGGTTGTTCAATGACAAGGGTTTTCAATGACAAGGGTTGTTCAATGACAAGGGTTGTTCAATGAAAAGGGTTGTTCAATGACAAGGGTTGTTCAATGACAAGGGTTGTTCAGTGGGAAAGGGTTGTTCAATGACAAGGGTTGTTCAATGACAAGGGTTGTTCAATGACAAGGGTTGTTCAGTGACAAGGGCTGTTCAATGACAAGGGTTGTTAATGACAAGGGTTGTTCAATGACAAGGGTTGTTCAGTGGAAAGGGTTGTTCAATGACAAGGGTTGTTCAATGACAAGGGTTGTTAATGACAAGGGTTGTTCAATGACAAGGGTTGTTCAATGACAAGGGTTGTTCAATGACAAGGGTTGTTAAATGACAAGGGTTGTTCAATGACAAGGGTTGTTCAATGACAAGGGTTGTTCAAATGACAAGGGTTGTTCAGTGGAAAGGGTTGTTCAATGACAAGGGCAGTTCAATGACAAGGGTTGTTCAGTGGGAAAGGGTTGTTCAATGACAAGGGTTGTTAAATGACAAGGGTTGTTCAATGACAAGGGTTGTTAATGACAAGGGTTGTTCAATGACAAGGGTTGTTCAGTGGGAAAGGGTTGTTCAGTGAAAGGGTTGTTCAGTGGGAAAGGGTTGTTCAATGACAAGGTTGTTCAATGACAAGGGTTGTTCAATGACAAGGGTTGTTCAAGGACAAGGGCTGTTCAATGACAAGGGTTGTTCAGTGGGAAAGGGTTGTTCAATGACAAGGGTTGTTAAATGACAAGGGTTGTTCAATGACAAGGGTTGTTCAATGACAAGGGTTGTTCAATGACAAGGGCAGTTCAATGACAAGGGTTGTTCATTGGGAAAGGGTTGTTCAATGACAAGGGTTGTTCAATGACAAGGGTTTTCAATGACAAGGGTTGTTCAATGACAAGGGTTGTTCAAGGACAAGGGTTGTTCAATGACAAGGGTTGTTCAATGACAAGGGTTGTTAATGACAAGGGTTGTTAATGAAAGGGTTGTTCAATGACAAGGGTTGTTCAATGACAAGGGTTGTTCAGTGGGAAAGGGTTGTTCAATGACAAGGGTTGTTAATGACAAGGGTTGTTCAATGACAAGGGTGTTCAATGAAAGGGTTGTTCAATGACAAGGGTTTTCAATGACAAGGGTTGTTCAATGACAAGGGTGTTCAATGAAAGGGTTGTTCAATGACAAGGGTTGTTCAATGACAAGGGTTGTTCAGTGAAAGGGTTGTTCAATGACAAGGGTTGTTCAATGACAAGGGTTGTTCAATGACAAGGGTTGTTCAGACAAGGGCTGTTCAATGACAAGGGTTGTTAAATGACAAGGGTTGTTCAATGACAAGGGTTGTTCAGTGGAAAAGGGTTGTTCAATGACAAGGGTTGTTCAATGACACGGGTTGTTAAATGACAAGGGTTGTTCAATGACAAGGGTTGTTCAATGACAAGGGTTGTTCAATGACAAGGGTTGTTAAATGACAAGGGTTGTTCAATGACAAGGGTTGTTCAATGACAAGGGTTGTTAAATGACAAGGGTTGTTCAGTGGGAAAGGGTTGTTCAATGACAAGGGCAGTTCAATGACAAGGGTTGTTCAGTGGGAAAGGGTTGTTCAATGACAAGGGTTGTTAAATGACAAGGGTTGTTCAATGACAAGGGTTGTTAATGACAAGGGTTGTTCAATGACAAGGGTTGTTCAGTGAAAGGGTTGTTCAGTGGGAAAGGGTTGTTCAGTGAAAGGGTTGTTCAATGACAAGGTTGTTCAATGACAAGGGTTGTTCAATGACAAGGGTTGTTCAAGACAAGGGCTGTTCAATGACAAGGGTTGTTCAGTGGGAAAGGGTTGTTCAATGACAAGGGTTGTTAAATGACAAGGGTTGTTCAATGACAAGGGTGTTCAGTGGAAAGGGTTGTTCAATGACAAGGGTTTTTCAATGACAAGGGTTGTTCAATGACAAGGGCTGTTCAATGAAAAGGGTTGTTCAATGACAAGGGTTGTTCAATGACAAGGGTTGTTCAGTGGGAAAGGGTTGTTCAATGACAAGGGTTGTTAAATGACAAGGGTTGTTCAATGACAAGGGTTGTTCAATGACAAGGGTTGTTCAATGACAAGGGTTGTTCAATGACAAGGGTGTTCAATGACAAGGGTTGTTCAGTGGGAAAGGGTTGTTCAATGACAAGGGTTGTTCAATGACAAGGGTTGTTCAATGACAAGGGTTGTTCAATGACAAGGGTTGTTCAATGACAAGGGTTGTTAAATGACAAGGGTTGTTCAATGACAAGGGCTGTTCAATGAAAGGGTTGTTCAGTGGAAAGGGTTGTTCAGTGGGAAAGGGTTGTTCAATGACAAGGTTGTTCAATGACAAGGGTTGTTCAATGACAAGGGTTGTTCAAGGACAAGGGCTGTTCAATGACAAGGGTTGTTCAGTGGGAAAGGGTTGTTCAATGACAAGGGTTGTTCAATGACAAGGGTTGTTCAATGACAAGGGTTGTTCAATGACAAGGGTTGTTCAATGACAGGGGTTGTTCAATGACAAGGGTTGTTCAATGACAAGGGTTGTTCAATGACAAGGGCTGTTCAATGACAAGGGTTGTTAATGACAAGGGTTGTTCAATGACAAGGGTTGTTCAGTGGAAAGGGTTGTTCAATGACAAGGGTTGTTCAATGACAAGGGTTGTTAAATGACAAGGGTTGTTCAATGACAAGGGTTGTTCAATGACAAGGGTTGTTCAATGACAAGGGTTGTTAAATGACAAGGGTTGTTCAATGACAAGGGTTGTTCAATGACAAGGGTTGTTCAATGACAAGGGTTGTTCAGTGGGAAAGGGTTGTTCAATGACAAGGGCAGTTCAATGACAAGGGTTGTTCAGTGGGAAAGGGTTGTTCAATGACAAGGGTTGTTAAATGACAAGGGTTGTTCAATGACAAGGGTTGTTAAATGACAAGGGTTGTTCAATGACAAGGGTTGTTCAGTGGGAAAGGGTTGTTCAGTGGGAAAGGGTTGTTCAGTGGGAAAGGGTTGTTCAATGACAAGTTGTTCAATGACAAGGGTTGTTCAATGACAAGGGTTGTTCAAGGACAAGGGCTGTTCAATGACAAGGGTTGTTCAGTGGGAAAGGGTTGTTCAATGACAAGGGTTGTTCAATGACAAGGGTTGTTCAATGACAAGGGTTGTTCAATGACAAGGGTTGTTCAATGACAAGGGTTGTTCAATGACAAGGGTTGTTCAATGACAAGGGCTGTTCAATGACAAGGGTTGTTCAGTGGAAAGGGTCGTTCAATGACAAGGGTTGTTAAATGACAAGGGTTGTTCAGTGGGAAAGGGTTGTTCAATGACAAGGGTTGTTAATGACAAGGGTTGTTCAATGACAAGGGTGTTGTGAAAGGGTTGTTCAATGACAAGGGTTTTCAATGACAAGGGTTGTTCAATGACAAGGGCTGTTCAATGAAAAGGGTTGTTCAATGACAAGGGTTGTTCAGTGAAAGGCTGTTCAATGACAAGGGTTGTTAAATGACAAGGGTTGTTCAGTAGGAAAGGGTTGTTCAGTGGGAAAGGGTTGTTCAGTGGGAAAGGGTTGTTTAATGACAAGGGTTGTTCAATGACAAGGGTTGTTCAATGACAAGGGTTGTTCAAGGACAAGGGCTGTTCAATGACAAGGGTTGTTCAGTGGGAAAGGGTTGTTCAATGACAAGGGTTGTTCAATGACAAGGGTTGTTCAATGACAAGGGTTGTTAAATGACAAGGGTTGTTCAAGGACAAGGGTTGTTCAAGACAAGGCCTGTTCAATGACAAGGGTTGTTCAATGACAAGGGTTGTTCAAGGACAAGGGCTGTTCAATGACAAGGGTTGTTCAGTTGGAAAGGGTTGTTCAATGACAAGGGTTGTTAAATGACAAGGGTTGTTCAATGACAAGGGTTGTTCAATGACAAGGGTTGTTCAATGACAAGGGTTGTTCAAGGACAAGGTCTGTTCAAGGACAAGGGCTGTTCAATGACAAGGGTTGTTCAATGACAAGGGTTGTTCAAGGACAAGGGCTGTTCAATGACAAGGGTTGTTCTGTGGGAAAGGGTTGTTCAAGACAAGGGTTGTTCAATGACAAGGCTGTTCAATGACAAGGGTTGTTCAGTGAAAGGGTTTTCAATGACAAGGGTTGTTCAATGACAAGGGTTGTTTAAGGACAAGGGCTGTTCAATGACAAGGGTTGTTCTGTGGGAAAGGGTTGTTCAAGACAAGGGTTGTTCAAGACAATGGCTGTTCAATGACAAGGGTTGTTCAGTGGGAAAGGGTTTTTCAATGACAAAGGGTTGTTCAATGACAAGGGTTGTTTAAGGACAAGGGCTGTTCAATGACAAGGGTTGTTCAGTGGAAAGGGTTGTTCAATGACAAGGGTTGTTCAATGACAAGGGTTGTTCAATGACAAGGGTTGTTCAAGGACAAGGGCTGTTCAATGACAAGGGTTGTTCAGTGGGAAAGGGTTTTTCAATGACAAGGGTTGTTCAATGACAAGGGTTGTCAAATGACAAGGGTTGTTCAATGACAAGGGTTGTTCAGTGGGAAAGGGTTGTTCAATGACAAGGGTTGTTCAATGACAAGGGTTGTTCAATGACAAGGGTTGTTCAAGGACAAGGGCTGTTTAATGTCAAGGGTTGTTCAGTGGGAAAGGGTTTTTCAATGACAAGGGTTGTTAAATGACAAGGGTTGTTAAATGACAAGGGTTGTTAATGACAAGGGTTGTTCAATGACAACAAGTGCTGTTCAATGACAAGGGTTGTTCAATGACAAGGGTTGTTCAAGGACAAGGGTTGTTCAAGGACAAGGGCTGTTCAATGACAAGGGTTGTTCAGTGGGAAAGGGTTGTTCAAGACAAGGGCTTTAAATGACATGGGGGTTGTTTCAATGACAAGGGTTGTTAAATGACAAGGGTTTTTCAATGACAAGGGTTGTTCAATGACAAGGGCTGTTCAATGAAAAGGGTTGTTCAATAACAAGGGTTGTTCAATGACAAGGGTTGTTCAGTGGGAAAGGGTTGTTCAATGACAAGGGTTGTTAAATGACAAGGGTTGTTCAATGACAAGGGTTGTTCAATGACAAGGATTGTTCAATGACAAGGGTTGTTCAATGACAAGGGCTGTTCAATGACAAGGGTTGTTCAGTTGGAAAGTGTTCTTCAATGACAAGGGTTGTTAAATGACAAGGGTTGTTCAATGACAAGGGTGTTCAGTGGGAAAGGGTTGTTCAGTGAAAGGGTTGTTCAGTGGGAAAGGGTTGTTCAATGACAATGGTTGTTCAATGACAAGGGTTGTTCAATGACAAGGGTTGTTCAAGGACAAGGGCTGTTCAATGACAAGGGTTGTTCAGTGGGAAAGGGTTGTTCAATGACAAGGGTTGTTCAATGACAAGGGTTGTTCAATGACAAGGGTTGTTCAATGACAAGGGCAGTTCAATGACAAGGGTTGTTCATTGGGAAAGGGTTGTTCAATGACAAGGGTTGTTAAATGACAAGGGTTTTTCAATGACAAGGGTTGTTCAATGACAAGGGTTGTTCAAGGACAAGGGCTGTTCAATGACAAGGGTTGTTCAATGACAAGGGTTGTTAAATGACAAGGGTTGTTCAATGAAAAGGGTTGTTCAATGACAAGGGTTGTTAATGACAAGGGTTGTTCAGTGGAAAGGGTTGTTCAATGACAAGGGTTGTTAAATGACAAGGGTTGTTCAATGACAAGGGTGTTCAGTGGGAAAGGGTTGTTCAATGACAAGGGTTTTCAATGACAAGGGTTGTTCAATGACAAGGGTTGTTCAATGACAAGGGTTGTTCAATGACAAGGGTTGTTCAATGACAAGGGTTGTTCAGTGGGAAAGGGTTGTTCAATGACAAGGGTTGTTCAATGACAAGGGTTGTTCAATGACAAGGGTTGTTCAGTGACAAGGGCTGTTCAATGACAAGGGTTGTTAAATGACAAGGGTTGTTCAATGACAAGGGTTGTTCAGTGGAAAAGGGTTGTTCAATGACAAGGGTTGTTCAATGACAAGGGTTGTTAAATGACAAGGGTTGTTCAATGACAAGGGTTGTTCAATGACAAGGGTTGTTCAATGACAAGGGTTGTTAAATGACAAGGGTTGTTCAATGACAAGGGTTGTTCAATGACAAGGGTTGTTAAATGACAAGGGTTGTTCAGTGGGAAAGGGTTGTTCAATGACAAGGGCAGTTCAATGACAAGGGTTGTTCAGTGGGAAAGGGTTGTTCAATGACAAGGGTTGTTAAATGACAAGGGTTGTTCAATGACAAGGGTTGTTAAATGACAAGGGTTGTTCAATGACAAGGGTTGTTCAGTGGGAAAGGGTTGTTCAGTGGGAAAGGGTTGTTCAGTGGGAAAGGGTTGTTCAATGACAAGGGTTGTTCAATGACAAGGGTTGTTCAATGACAAGGGTTGTTCAAGGACAAGGGCTGTTCAATGACAAGGGTTGTTCAGTGGGAAAGGGTTGTTCAATGACAAGGGTTGTTAAATGACAAGGGTTGTTCAATGACAAGGGCTGTTCAGTGGGAAAGGGTTGTTCAATGACAAGGGTTTTTCAATGACAAGGGTTGTTCAATGACAAGGGTTGTTCAATGACAAGGGTTGTTCAATGACAAGGGTTGTTCATGACAAGGGTTGTTCAGTGGGAAAGGGTTGTTCAATGACAAGGGTTGTTAAATGACAAGGGTTGTTCAATGACAAGGGTTGTTCAATGACAAGGATTGTTCAATGACAAGGGTTGTTCAATGACAAGGGCTGTTCAATGACAAGGGTTGTTCAGTGGGAAAGGGTTGTTCAATGACAAGAGTTGTTCAATGACAAGGGTTGTTCAATGACAAGGGTTGTTCAATGACAAGGGTTGTTCAATGACAGGGGTTGTTAAATGACAAGGGTTGTTCAATGACAAGGGCTGTTCAGTGGGAAAGGGTTGTTCAGTGGGAAAGGGTTGTTCAGTGGGAAAGGGTTGTTCAATGACAAGGGTTGTTCAATGACAAGGGTTGTTCAATGACAAGGGTTGTTCAAGGACAAGGGCTGTTCAATGACAAGGGTTGTTCAGTGGGAAAGGTTGTTCAATGACAAGGGTTGTTCAATGACAAGGGTTGTTCAATGACAAGGGTTGTTCAATGACAAGGGTTGTTCAATGACAGGGGTTGTTCAATGACAAGGGTTGTTCAATGACAAGGGTTGTTCAGTGACAAGGGCTGTTCAATGACAAGGGTTGTTAAATGACAAGGGTTGTTCAATGACAAGGGTTGTTCAGTGGAAAAGGGTTGTTCAATGACAAGGGTTGTTCAATGACACGGGTTGTTAAATGACAAGGGTTGTTCAATGACAAGGGTTGTTCAATGACAAGGGTTGTTCAATGACAAGGGTTGTTAAATGACAAGGGTTGTTCAATGACAAGGGTTGTTCAATGACAAGGGTTGTTAAATGACAAGGGTTGTTCAGTGGGAAAGGGTTGTTCAATGACAAGGGCAGTTCAATGACAAGGGTTGTTCAGTGGGAAAGGGTTGTTCAATGACAAGGGTTGTTAAATGACAAGGGTTGTTCAATGACAAGGGTTGTTAAATGACAAGGGTTGTTCAATGACAAGGGTTGTTCAGTGGGAAAGGGTTGTTCAGTGGGAAAGGGTTGTTCAGTGGGAAAGGGTTGTTCAATGACAAGTGTTGTTCAATGACAAGGGTTGTTCAATGACAAGGGTTGTTCAAGGACAAGGGCTGTTCAATGACAAGGGTTGTTCAGTGGGAAAGGGTTGTTCAATGACAAGGGTTGTTCAATGACAAGGGTTGTTCAATGACAAGGGTTGTTCAATGACAAGAGTTGTTCAATGACAAGGGTTGTTCAATGACAAGGGTTGTTCAATGACAAGGGCTGTTCAATGACAAGGGTTGTTCAGTGGAAAAGGGTCGTTCAATGACAAGGGTTGTTAAATGACAAGGGTTGTTCAGTGGGAAAGGGTTGTTCAATGACAAGGGTTGTTAAATGACAAGGGTTGTTCAATGACAAGGGCTGTTCAGTGGGAAAGGGTTGTTCAATGACAAGGGTTTTTCAATGACAAGGGTTGTTCAATGACAAGGGCTGTTCAATGAAAAGGGTTGTTCAATGACAAGGGTTGTTCAGTGGAAAAGGCTCGTTCAATGACAAGGGTTGTTAAATGACAAGGGTTGTTCAGTAGGAAAGGGTTGTTCAGTGGGAAAGGGTTGTTCAGTGGGAAAGGGTTGTTTAATGACAAGGGTTGTTCAATGACAAGGGTTGTTCAATGACAAGGGTTGTTCAAGGACAAGGGCTGTTCAATGACAAGGGTTGTTCAGTGGGAAAGGGTTGTTCAATGACAAGGGTTGTTCAATGACAAGGGTTGTTCAATGACAAGGGTTGTTAAATGACAAGGGTTGTTCAAGGACAAGGGTTGTTCAAGGACAAGGCCTGTTCAATGACAAGGGTTGTTCAATGACAAGGGTTGTTCAAGGACAAGGGCTGTTCAATGACAAGGGTTGTTCAGTTGGAAAGGGTTGTTCAATGACAAGGGTTGTTAAATGACAAGGGTTGTTCAATGACAAGGGTTGTTCAATGACAAGGGTTGTTCAATGACAAGGGTTGTTCAAGGACAAGGTCTGTTCAAGGACAAGGGCTGTTCAATGACAAGGGTTGTTCAATGACAAGGGTTGTTCAAGGACAAGGGCTGTTCAATGACAAGGGTTGTTCTGTGGGAAAGGGTTGTTCAATGACAAGGGTTGTTAAATGACAAGGGTTGTTCAATGACAAGGGCTGTTCAGTGGGAAAGGGTTGTTCAATGACAAGGGCTGTTCAATGAAAAGGGTTGTTCAATGACAAGGGTTGTTCAGTGGAAAAGGCTCGTTCAATGACAAGGGTTGTTAAATGACAAGGGTTGTTCAGTAGGAAAGGGTTGTTCAGTGGGAAAGGGTTGTTCAGTGGGAAAGGGTTGTTTAATGACAAGGGTTGTTCAATGACAAGGGTTGTTCAATGACAAGGGTTGTTCAAGGACAAGGGCTGTTCAATGACAAGGGTTGTTCAGTGGGAAAGGGTTGTTCAATGACAAGGGTTGTTCAATGACAAGGGTTGTTCAATGACAAGGGTTGTTAAATGACAAGGGTTGTTCAAGGACAAGGGTTGTTCAAGGACAAGGCCTGTTCAATGACAAGGGTTGTTCAATGACAAGGGTTGTTCAAGGACAAGGGCTGTTCAATGACAAGGGTTGTTCAGTTGGAAAGGGTTGTTCAATGACAAGGGTTGTTAAATGACAAGGGTTGTTCAATGACAAGGGTTGTTCAATGACAAGGGTTGTTCAATGACAAGGGTTGTTCAAGGACAAGGTCTGTTCAAGGACAAGGGCTGTTCAATGACAAGGGTTGTTCAATGACAAGGGTTGTTCAAGGACAAGGGCTGTTCAATGACAAGGGTTGTTCTGTGGGAAAGGGTTGTTCAAGGACAAGGGTTGTTCAAGGACAATGGCTGTTCAATGACAAGGGTTGTTCAGTGGGAAAGGGTTTTTCAATGACAAGGGTTGTTCAATGACAAGGGTTGTTTAAGGACAAGGGCTGTTCAATGACAAGGGTTGTTCTGTGGGAAAGGGTTGTTCAAGGACAAGGGTTGTTCAAGGACAATGGCTGTTCAATGACAAGGGTTGTTCAGTGGGAAAGGGTTTTTCAATGACAAGGGTTGTTCAATGACAAGGGTTGTTTAAGGACAAGGGCTGTTCAATGACAAGGGTTGTTCAGTGGGAAAGGGTTGTTCAATGACAAGGGTTGTTCAATGACAAGGGTTGTTCAATGACAAGGGTTGTTCAAGGACAAGGGCTGTTCAATGACAAGGGTTGTTCAGTGGGAAAGGGTTTTTCAATGACAAGGGTTGTTCAATGACAAGGGTTGTCAAATGACAAGGGTTGTTCAATGACAAGGGTTGTTCAGTGGGAAAGGGTTGTTCAATGACAAGGGTTGTTCAATGACAAGGGTTGTTCAATGACAAGGGTTGTTCAAGGACAAGGGCTGTTTAATGTCAAGGGTTGTTCAGTGGGAAAGGGTTTTTCAATGACAAGGGTTGTTAAATGACAAGGGTTGTTAAATGACAAGGGTTGTTAAATGACAAGGGTTGTTCAATGACAAGTGCTGTTCAATGACAAGGGTTGTTCAATGACAAGGGTTGTTCAAGGACAAGGGTTGTTCAAGGACAAGGGCTGTTCAATGACAAGGGTTGTTCAGTGGGAAAGGGTTGTTCAAGGACAAGGGCTGTTAAATGACAAGGGTTGTTCAATGACAAGGGTTGTTAAATGACAAGGGTTGTTCAATGACAAGGGTTGTTAAATGACAAGGGTTGTTCAATGACAAGGGTTGTTAAATGACAAGGGTTGTTCAATGACAAGGGTTGTTTAATGACAAGGGTTGTTCAATGACAAGGGTTGTTCAATGACAAGGGCTGTTCAATGACAAGGGTTGTTCAGTGGGAAAGATGAGCGAATTGAAAGCGGGCTTGTCTAAAATTGCCTTTTGCGAGTGTAGGGACATACATTATGCGATGTATGATGTGAACTATTTGCTTGTGATGAATTACAATCGAAGAAGGTATTTCATCGCTATTTGTGGCATTGCAGCGACATTTAATCAACCGTCGCTTTTTGTGCACCGAATATCTCGCATAGTTTACGTTATTGCGATCGGAAAGCTGTGAAAAATGTGTCAAATCGCATATATTGTGGCTGAATTTGACGCATGGGCATTGTGACGTACGATCTAGTTGTAAGCAAAAATATACACAATAGGATGTCTGATAACAAAATATCACCTTGAAAAGAGGGAGGTAGGCCATTGAAATGCTAAAACATTCTGACTTAAACAAACTCGAACGTTAATCGTGGCAAGGTCAATGCTGCTGATTGGTATATAAAGCTATACAAAGATTGGTATAGTCGTTTGTGCTGTCCTTTAATTAGTAAAATTTGTAAGTAGTTACTTAGAGTTAAGGGATAATGCTAAAATGAGAATGGAAAAGTTTGACTGGCTAAGAATGACTAATAATTATTATATTAGCTGTTTGAAAAGTAACTTTTCAATCACGCTAATCATTTCAGAAAAGAATTTTTCTTCATAAATAAGAAGATATAAATTGATATTGCATTTGCTAGTCAATACTCACACGTGACGACAAAAGCCATTTTTGCAGTTACAGCCCCGAGAAAGTTTGTTGCTATGCACGTGTAGTTTGAAAAATGATGTTTGTCCACGCTCCTTATTTCCACAACACTGGTGACCCTTGTATGATTGGCCGCTTTGACTCCTATTGTGGATACAAACATTGTGCCAGTAGAATGAAGCTGTGTACCGTTGGTGTACCACTGGACAGCAGCAATGGGGTTGGACACAACAACACATAACAGGGTAAAGTTTGTACCAAGTGGAACAAAAGACAAACTTGAAGTGCTCTGTACGATTTCAGGAGCAACTGTAAAGAGAAAGGTGGATAGATGTTGAACAGCTCCGAAAACGTTCGAACTTACTATGATTGTAGGTAATGCCTATCCATTCATTGGCATTATCAGCGCTTGAACCAACAGAAGTATACAAGTTATTTTCTTCTCCATCTAGAAACATTGACTAAGCAGAAGTGAGAGTTTTTGGTAAGGCATGTTTTTCAGATGCTCAGATGCGACGATATAAACGCGATAATGGAAATGCGACAATGCTAATGATGCAAATGCGACAATGCTAATGCAAGAATGTGAATGCGACAATGTAAATGCGACAATGCGAATGCGACGATTGAAACGCGATAATGGAAATGCGACAATGCTAATGATGCCAATGCGACAATGCTAATGCAAAAATGCGAATGCGACAATGTAAATGCGACAATGCTAATGAGTCTGTAATAGATCTAAGGTTTGAATTCGGGACGGAAAATCTTCCCTTTCAAGATTGAGAACCTACATGTTACATTCAACGTGATGTTGACTTCATTGGATGCTACAGCATTTACAGCTCTGCAAGTGTAGACACCATGGTCGCTCTGGGTTACAGCGCTGAAGCTCAATCGACTTTCAATAATCGAAAAGCTTGAGTTGGTCATCAGGATTCTAGAATGCGCTGCAACTGCGCCCTTGCTACCTGCCTTGTGCCAAGTAACAGCTGGCACTGGTTCCCCGTAGAAGGTGCACACCAGGGTGGCCGGTGCACCCCTGGCAACTGAGACTGTTTCATTCGGATGATTGTAAAGGGTAGGCGGCACTGAAAAACATGACGTCATCAATTACATCTCATTCAACTCACCACTCATCCAATATGTGGGAGATACAACAAAGACTCGCACGCAATCATTGTCGATAAACCCTATGTCGATGCCGAAGAAGCATGTTCAAATGTCAGCCTTGATTGGAAATTACCTTCATATGCATGTTAGTTTGTACCCTGGGTACCAGACTAGTTCGTAGCTAGTTTGTAAACCGACATCGGTCAAAACTGTGTTTGAGCTTCAAGCAAGTGCAATGAACCCTTTGTGTTTACTTACCGTGAACAGTGAGGTTTAGAGGCAATGACATTGTTGTGGCAATGTAGTTGACTGCAGCACATTCGTATGTACCCTCGTCGGATGTTGTCACCGACGTGATAGTAAGCACGCGACTTGATGAATTCACAAGAGGGATACTGTTTCTGTAAATTATGTAATAAACTGCAGGCAAAGCGGTCGCATTGCATGTCAAAGTAACTGTTTCGCCAAGTAATGCTGTGTTACCAGGCATGTTAGAACGGAAGCTGACATTTTTCGGAGGATCTATAAAGACAAATAAATTGGTTGCTGGATGAAATCGTTCAACGAAGCCTCCATCGAAACAAAGTACGGCTAAAGTGACTGTTGCACGACAAAGATTGATTAACGCTATATGGAAGGAGGCAACTTCGTAGTTTACTAGATTTAAATTATGCCACTTCATCCAAAGCGCTAGAGCAATCTCTCGTTAAAACCGTTGGAACATGAAGCATGCATTTATTTGAAGAAAAGAAAATATAATGTCATAATGCTATAAAATTCTGTCTATCTTTCAGTTTATTTTCTTTAAATTCTTTATCTTATAACTCTGCAAGCAACATATAAGAACGCTAAATTTCCGTTTCATTGAAAATTGAAAATGCAAGCAATACCTATCTGTGTTGCCTGTACCAAGTGAATGCTACGTTTACACAAGAGACTTTCAAGAATGAAAATAAGCATTAAAACCTCGTGCTATCATAAAAATCTTACAATGGACAATGAAGTTTGTAGAGCTGAGAAGACTATTCAGCGGAATTTCCGCGACGCAGGAGATGTTGCCTCTATCAGCTAGCACCACTCGTTGTATTGTGAGGTTACTTTGCACGACAGTGAGGTTATTTTGATATCCGATCACACTGGTGTCAATTCTATGTCGTGAGCCACTGACAAGAGGCACGCGGTTTGAATACCATGCTATTCTCGGTGCTGGCCGGGCTGCAATTACACACCGCATAACTGATGACTGCCCATCGATTGCTATGACCTCGTGTGGAAGTGAAGATGCGATAGACGGGAAAACTAAAAGCAAACGCATTTTTAGCTGCCATATGGCCAATTAATCACAACATCTTGATAGCTCTAACAACAGAAATAGCTTTTTAAATGCTCATGATATTTGACGTTTTTTCAGACTTCTGTGTTTGTTCCATATAAATGAGCGCTCCTTAAAGTTTCGATTTATACATTTATATGCATCATCAACAAGTGAAAAGAAAAATTTTGAAGAAAGTTTAAGAAGCTGGCTTTTTTAGCAACACGAGTTAATTCTAATTTTCTTCTTCAACAACAACAGAATGTCAGCAGTGCCTTAAACTTGGAGAAATGTTCAGATAATGTTGATACCTGTGACGTTGAGAAAAACTTTGTTGAAAAGAGATGGTCCAGCGAAGTCAGCACTGAAGGCAAGATATCCTTCATCACTAAGTGAAAAATTCTTCAACAAAATATTCCCATTTCCTCTATACTCTACTCTCCCTTGGTAAGCTGCATTCTTGATCTCAGCTGGGTTGTTTTTCAATTTCACCATGATACTGTTCCCTGTTTGCAAATTGTTTTCTCCAACATTGTACCACTTCATGTAGTCTGGCTCTTTGCTGTATATGAACGTCCAATTGAAAATTGCATTGGAACCAAGTTGCACGTACGTTGTAGATAGAGGTGTTGACACAAACGTAGGGGATCCTGTTTAAGAAAACAGAGGTGATTGCATTTATTAAAACATCTGAAAATCATGTTGCTTGACTTAGCTTGAACGAAAAATTAATCACTCGCTGGGAAGTTTGCATGTGAAATAATGCAAATGCAAGTACTTGGAAATTTTATGGCTTTACAAGAATGCTCTGTATTAATGAATTACTGTTACGTAGGTCATCCTCTCATTATAGCAAATCCTGTTAAAAAAAGTCTTTTCAAAATTCAGAAAAAAGGACTGAATTGACTAAATTTCGTAGACAAATTGGCACTATTAGGAAGAAAATAAACATTTCATCATACATGGACTCAATGGTACTGCTTGTTTATTGTCTTAAATGGATACTCATCAATATATTTATCATGATATCTGCGGTGCTGCATTTTGTTGTTGCGGTGCCTTTCTACATATTGTCATTGATAACTGTCTTAGGGAAAATTCATAATTGTTAAGATCACTTGCAAGGTGATATGAAGTAGAATTTGAGATTCTCTTGAACCTACGTTTCAGAAAGAATGTAACCTAGCAAAATGATTACAACCAGCGAGCATTTAATAGTAGCTTCAATTGTATCAAGTCAGTGTTAAAGCAGGCAAAGGAGGCTCTTTAGATAACTTGAAAGGCCTCGAGTTTTATTTAGAGCAGGACCTTTATGTCGAACTAGCAATGTCTTTAGCACTGACTGGGTTTTCACCTGCATAAATATTTCCATTATGATTTTCATTATTATCACAATTCCGTGTAATCATGGAGGCTTTTTCACGAGAAGAGCATTTCATATCAATGGACGCTCAAACAATATTTCAAGTCTAGCCAAAATAGGAATAAAGGGCATTTCTAGATTCGAGGCAATTTTTTAACAAATTAGCAAAACACAATGGGGATCCGTGAAGCAAACACTCAATGTGGTTTTGGGTGGCATGAAAAATTAATGCCTGCGTAGGTGAAGACGTGATAAGCAAGCAGGTGGGTATGCGTGAAAGAAAGATTTGGCTGGGTAGCCACTGGCAACCTGAAAAAGACATACGACGGGTAGGGAGGCCAAACCGATCGATGCACATGCTAGTTCACTGCGCGTGCGTAAAACTGCACTGGAGTGTCGCAGTCATCCGAGCTCAGGAAAAAAGAAACGTTTATTGTTTATTGAAACGGCTTTTGCATGCAGGTATATTGCTTAACATATAAAAGCCTGTTTTTGGCTTTCCGTAATGTCATGTATTGCTTCTGGATTGCCTTTTGAGGCAACCGAAGAAATACATTTAGTAAAGTACATACAGAAGAGCGAGTAAAGGGAGCAAAATGCCACGACTCAAAATATTTAGTGCAATATTTGTCATTTTTTAAGATATTTGTCATTTTTAAAAATGTTCCCTATATATCCCGTAACGTAATGGCTCGGCAGCCCCAAACTTTCCGTGTTACTTCTTCTGATCACGATTCGAGTCTGTAATAATGAACCATCGACATCGATCTATATTGCCTTCTTTGTCTGTGACTCCAAATATAGAATAACAATATAATTTAATCTCTTATGTTTTGTTCTCCAAAACATATATCAAGAAACATCTTTTTGGCTTTTGTGCATTATCACACATCACAAAAATAAACTGCACTAAAGCCCACTATGGTCTCAAAGCTAATGCACTGGCATTTTGAAGGAATAAAAGAGCATCTCAATTGCAACAACGAATGTATGTTGCACTGCATGCTTCCAAATTGCTACCCAGCTTATCCAGTATATTGAATATATGCAGCCATGTATAAATATGTAAATACGAAAAGCATCATCTCATGGAACAGGAAGCATGCATGAGGTTTTCCAAGTTAGACAGCTAAGCAGTCAAACAAGGTGGTCTCTGGGAAGGTGTAACAACATGGAAAGTTTAAATGAAGTAATCGTAAAGAAAGACTTATTGGCGTGGCTGTTTCAATCTGCACAAAAATTTATGAACAAGTCCAGCACAGTAATAGGAAGTATCGGCAACACGTGCAGCTATAGCGAACCTTTGGTGCATGTGGAAGTCGAGGTAGAATTACATTATGTACACTTGGTTAATAGTCCTTAGAGCAACCCAGCGCTGTTTTCAAAAGGTTTTATCTAAATGCATTTTGCATACTTGAGCGTTAAAATATCTACTATTGCTACAAATCCATCTGATAATAATGTTATCAGCTTACCTTTAATCCCGCAGAAAAGGACAAACATAACAAGCAGAACGGGAATTGCCATTTTCGACGAGTAAATCAAAGTTTATCCAGACTTGTAAGGTTTGAAAATGCTGCACTCATAACATTAGCGGTACCTGAAACATAGAAAGACAACAGTTTTGGTAAGACATAGTTTGCAAACCTGTGGCTGCCCCTTTGTATAGTGTAGGCTTACACGCTAAATGGAGCATGTTTGTTTCAGAAAATGGGTGAACTTGACATTTAATACAAACTCAAACTATCCTGAGAGTGAACCAGAAAAATTACTCTCTAGAAAAATTTAGCAAAGGACTTTCAGTTGAGGAAATATAAAGCTTTCTGCTAAGGTAATACATGTGTAAAAATAACTACTTTTGGCCATTGCCCTGTGATCTTTCAGGGGTGCCCAATCATCAAGGATTAGACCAATAAACGAAATTTGCTACAGTGCTCCAAATACAAATTGTAGGTCGTCTTAGGTTTTTGTTCAGAAATGTAGAAATTATGAGTGATTTCTAAATGATGGACCTATGACCTATTACTTATCACCTAAAGTGAGGGGAGGCAATCACCAATTACTGACCATCTAACATTCTACTTTGGGCTGAGAAATACACCAACTGCATTAGTAGAAGTCACTTGAATAGGTCCTCGTTGTATTCAGGTGTTGGGATTGATTGTAGCACCCAAGTGCTTTTCAGTGATTCCTATTAATGTGGTCGTTTCATATAGTGGCTCGAATGTAGAGAGCGGAAAGAATCAAAGCTGGTAAAGAAATGCTTCAGCCGGCTGGGAGCATAAGCAAAATTTTCTAAAGGGAGAAACATGGCACGGTTGCAAATGAGCTTCTACTGAGAAGGCTGGCTTTCCGCTCTCTATATTCGATTGCTTACTATTGCAAAAGATATTTTGCTAGAAGCATCACAAGGAAAGTGAAAGTCCTTAATTTAGTTCGAAAGTTAGACTCATTTTTTGAAAAATCCCAAGTCTTGAATGAGAGCTATGTGGTTTTTTAGTCAAAGAAAACTTTACAAAGATACCTGTGCTTGATAACTTAATGCTCTTAAATCTCTTTTCACGAGAACTAGGTTTAAAAGGCTTGGCAATGTCGAAGCTTTGATGAAACGAAGCGTTGGCTGTAAACTCAATATATAGCAGTGAGGCACTTCGCTAGATCACCCTAGCGCTAAGGCTACGCTCGATAGATGACAACAGATAGCTACTGACGCATTATCTCCTCTATTCAATCGCGACAAAAACAAACTCATGCCGCTAGCGACAAAAACAAACTTAGTCCCGTAGCCTACACTCAATCAGTGCAGTATGGCCAAAGCAGCCCGAATTCACGATAAACAGAAATCCTAGCCCCGTGAAGAATATGTACAATACTTACCAACCGCTCTTCCTTCGAAACAGGTCTTTCAGGTCTCTTTGAAATTGGAAATGCCGGAGCGTGCCAGCATCCTACCGAGATGTACTTGCTGTGTAGGTCAGTCAAAGAATATGATTCACAAGATTCGCTCATCAATTTTTAATCAAACCACTCTCGGCTATAGACCGCTGTTAATTATATGACAGAATAATGAAGTTCATTAAAAATTCATTCTCTTACGACAACATTTGCTGTTTCATGTATTTCTCAAAGCACAATCAACCATTTCAGTTGCTTTTCAGCAACATTGTCACCCTGTGCTAATGGTATTGGCTAGAGTCCCGAGCCCCTATTTCTTACTTTCGCAAAAGATGAACAAATTTTGGAAAGTTAATCTGGAAGGTGTGAAAAAAAACAGCCACCTTTATGATTTCTTGCGATTTTTGTTATGATGATGACTATGATTGTGATTTGTAATGCAATTTTCATAATTTATTTTTAAAATTTTTTACGGGTTTTTTGTGACTGATGAATTTGTTGTGTCAGTTTTTCAAAGGATCGAAATTTCCTAATTTCGTTAAACATAATTCGCAAAGACAAAAGGACATCCGTGATAATATTTAGTTAGGAACAAGCCACTTAAGAGGGAATTTTGAAGTTTGTAACGCTGTTAGGTGTTAAGTAACGCTGATCGGACAATTATAACCAATCATATGCTCTTCTTATCACCCTCTAGTGTTTTCGATCCGCAACTGGCTATCTATTCTATCAGCTTTTGATTACTTTCCGACGTTTGCATACTCCGAGGAGTGTTGGACGAATAGTACTTTCAGTATGCGATAAATGGTTCCGCTAGTTCTAGCTATTGTGAAATTCTGAAATACAGCATATCTTTTGTGTTACATTCTAAATGCGTTGTGAACGGGATGCTTTTATGAAGGTGTGCAGTACACAATGTGACGAACAAGGTGTTGGTTTGTCATTGGTTGAAATGTAAAGCAAACATGCACTGCGAGGTTAGTGGAAGCATCAAAAATTTAATATTCGTTTTGCCGATTTCATTAACGGCCACTGGCTTCGGAGAGGTCCGAAGTGACCTATGGACAGATGCTGGCTTTGTGTAGCCTCCGTTCCAACCACGGCAACTCAATTAATTGAGTTTGGCTGTATGTCACGGAAACCATCTTCATAGACGGAATTCGCTGATAATGCTATTTTGCAAGGAATAGTGTCGACGATTTCCTGTCTGGGTCGCCATCTATGACTTTACAAAAAGAACGATGCTTCATGTTCAATGGTAATGCATCTTCCTCTAAAGAACATTTGGTAAAGTTGCAAGCATGCATTATCGTTTGGTTTGGCATCATCCCATGACTGCGTTTGCTGTTTCTTCTCATTCATAAAAAAATGTGCACGAAATGCAATATGAAAATGGGTAGTGGGCGAAAAATGAAATTGAAGCGGGGTTAACTTTTCCCGTTTTCACTTGCAAAACACTTCCGAACCTAATGTTAATCTGTTTGGATTTCACAGTCCTCCATCCCGAGGTAATGAAGTAGAAAAGAGTAAAAAGCATAAATCGACATGACATCGCGATTACCCTCGGCGTTTGAGATGGAAACGACTCTAAACGATAAAGACATTTGCCTCCAACCATTCGATGCTACCTTGACCTTTGTAAGTATTATAATGAACTTTATGAGGTAATAACCCATGCTCAGTCTACGTGTAGACGCCCTTGAATTTAGACAATTCTGATCAACGGTAATCGGTGCAATCCGAGTTCAGTAGGAGATGAGATCAGTACAAGGATGCATCATCTTACTCATCACCAAGTGTAGGTTGAGTCTCATCTTACTCATCACCAAGTATAGGTTGAGTCTTGTCTGCTTCATCTGACTCGTCACGTATAAGTTAAGCGAATAAGATGTTTTTAATAATCATGCATTTTAGAGCAAGTTTCAATTTGCACATCTCATAGCTTTTGCAATTGCATTGCATGTTTACATAGTAGAATAAAATTGTCAAGGAATATTTCAATAGTTGGGAAAATATCAGAGACATCACGGCAAAATATAAGATTTTCTGCAAAGAAGCTAAATCATAGAAAGTGCAATTGCTTACTACAAAATGTCATCAAAATTGCTTAACTACATTGTCTAAACGCGACTGTTTAAAAAATGCCTGCAAAATATTGTATGCAAGAAATCACTTACAAAATTGGCGCGAGTAGAAGAAAATACGAAGACTGAGTTGAAGTTAAAGATCGTTGTAAAGATGAAGAAAGATATTGATTGGTGAGAATAATTGATATATATTGAAGAGAAAGGGACCATAGAAAAGAGATTACGGCAGAGCATAACTTTGATCACTATTATTAGTGAAGTCAAATAATAAAGAATGTGTAATTAGCAATGAAAATAAGAAATATTTTCGCTGCAAGAAAAGGAAGCAAAGAAATTTAGAACTTTTCATCATGAGATGGAAAACCTAGTTTAGCCTTCATCAAATATGTGAGCAAATGAATCGTGTTACAGAACCTCACAAGAACAAGAAATAGCGAAAATTCCTCAGAGTATGAAAGCATTGTATCATACGCTCTTCTTAACAATGTTTTGGTATTTCGATCTGCACCTGACTTTTTTTTTCGACAGATTTCGGTTAGCTCGACAGCTTTCCGACGTTTGCAAATTCAGAGTAGTGTCGAATGAAATAGCGTTTGCTGTGCATAGGCAAAGATTGTTTCTGCTATTTCTTGCTGTTGTTATATTCCAAAGTTAGAGACAATCGGAATTAAGCCAAAGTATCTTTTGAATCCATTTTTGCTTTTGATAATCTGCATGCAAATTACAGTTTCTACCAGGACATGCAAACGTTTATACTGTCGGGTACCATAGAACAAACTGGTCGTTCGTTATTCGGTACTCGAAAGTGAAAAGTTATAGAGGACTGGTAAGATTCTGCCTGTCCATGTGAACAGGCATTGGTTCAGCAAAATCTACACCTTCGTCCATCCATCATTTAGAGAGAGGTGACCATTTCATTGTAGAATGAATATGGAACTTCGTCATAGTTGGTAGACGAAGGAGTCTCAGCTTGCGGAGAGTCTATTGATGCTCCTTGCAAAGAACTTTTGTCTGGTGTGTCAGGGTCGTCTGCCGTTCCGTGTAAAAAGGACCTGGGCGATATCGTTTCTGCATCTTCATCCGTATTGGAATCTAAAGGAAACTCTTCTTCGAGAACGATTTCCTGCTCTTCCTCTTGGTATTCACCCTCGCCTTCATTGAATAAACTCGTATCAACTTCTTTTAGTGGGGTATCAGCTTCCCTCTGTGGGGTATCAGCTGCTTCGAAGTAAACACTGTTAATCGTACCAAAAGTCTCCTGCGGGAGGTAAATATCTCTCTTTGTCGGCATACTTCTCGTCGAAGGGGGCTTTGACAAGTTTCCATATACAGGTACTATAATGGGGCTTTCTTCTTCTTTCCGTCTGAGAGGAAGAACAACAAGAATTGTGTTCCTTGTCAAAAATAAATTTTTGAGCTGGAAGCAACTCTGCCAAAGAGATGTCTAATACATATATGAATGGCTACAGTGTAAGGTAGTATTTAATAAACGTTAACTACACATATTTCATTAACGTACTCAAATTCAAGTGCAATGAGTAAAATATACGTCCTTAAGCGTTGAGAAGCTTTGCTAAAAGTATCAAGTGGGAAAAATGAAACCGGAAATCTTCAGGTTTACGTTTTCTATAGCCCTCAATAGACATTCAAACTCTTGCGTACAGTTGAACGATGAAAGGTAAACATTCAATTGGGCTTGAAGCTATGTTTAAACGGAGCCTGCTAAGTCTACTTTTGTAAATGCATTGAAATTCACATTTGTTGACTTACTGTTCTCATTACATGATAATTACTAACAAAGGACATTTTTACCTAAAGTAATCAGACTTTCTAGCTTGTTTTAAGCCTGACCAATTTAATGCCAGTCGAGGTCAAAGCAATTCAAGCCCGTTTTGGTAATAATGGCTTTAATAGTAAGTATTTTGGTATGATGTAAGAGATGATCTGCCAAAACAGTTAATAAAAGTGAAATAGTTCTAGAGCATGCGAAGCCATTACTACAGGGTATGAACATAAAATCAAGAGTCATGCAAAGGCGTACCTGTTAGATCTTGCCAACCAAAGCAAGAGGATGACAAGAAGGACGACAATGATTGGAATAAGGACATACAGTGCGATGGCCCAAGCCTCTGTCAACGAAAGAAGCTGGGGTTAGAAAATAAAGGTAACATTGACGTCAGTATACAGTTCTTGCCTTGCCAGTTATTGCGCACTGAAGCAGAGCTTCGTAAAAACCTTCCGGTGAACATTAGCTTTTAACAAATCAAAGTGGCGTGGACTTGCGAATAACATTTTGATCTGCTAAAAGTCAGGCGCCAAAAGCATTAGATTTAGTTCTTGTATTAAAATATTGAAAATGCATCAAAACTAATAATTAAGATCGACATACCATCTTGCTTCAATTCTTTGATTGCTGCGAATAGGAGAAAGAGACTTAAGCTAGAGATAGCTCGAGGGACTTAACAAAAGTTAATACTTTGACACATCAATTTCGATTTTATGAAAAGAAAATTCGGTTGAGCAGCACATCAGGTGTCTTAACGAAGCACTTACGGCAAGCCCCGGTACAATTTTTGTAGTCGATTAGTTCATGTTGCGAACATGGATTGATATTACACGTGCGAGTTCTGGTCCTCAGGCCAACTTTACAAGTCGAGTTGCAATCACCCCAAACCGTCCATACAGACATTTTGTTAACTAGAAGGTAAAGACGCAGCTCTGGTTTCACAGCATCAGCATAAAAATTAGACAAATCCATTGAAATTGGAGGAGCATGGAGAGTATAAAAATATTTGCAACGCGAAAGCTTTACTACAAAATTGAGAACCTTTAAATAAGCATAAATAAACAAGGAAGTGGAACGAAAAGAGAATTTAAGTCAACAATATCGGATATTAGGCCAACAAATCTTTAATTTTTCATGATTTGTTTTCCTCCGGTACATAAATGAATTCTACTTTTCTAGACTGGTACGAAGTTAAGACTGGCACTGGTACAAATTTTAAGAATTTAGATTGCTAAACATGTTGAATAATGTGAACTTTGACGACAGAAGATGGTTTTAAGTAAAAAAAGCACCAACAACTAACCATTATAGTAGAATGTAACCAAACCAGTCTCCCTTTTTAGAATATTTTCCAAATGACACTTGTAGCGTTCGTTGACACTGGGAGCTCTAATTAGCTCTTCGTAAACATTCCCACTGCCAATTTTGACATTATCGTTTCCTTTGGTCCAGTAGACGCTGGGGGTTGGTACTCCTCTTCCTGCGCACGTGCATACAATCTTCATGGTTGTTGTGTTGGCTTTACATTCAGCCGGCTTTGTGAAAGTGGGCGGTACTGTTGGGAGAACAGAAATAGGAATTTCAGCAAGTACGGCCTTCCTAAATTCAAACTTTCTTTTAAAAAACCTGGAACCAGGCCGTTTCCAAGAAGCAAGGTGGATTGTAATACTTTAATACTTTTTAGAAGCTTTATAACACCCAGGGAAAGTTGGAATAGAACTTCCCAATGGATCTTCCTTTAATGCAGCAGCTTCTGAGTTTGCTTTAGAAGTGGAAAATGGTGGAATAACGGGTGTTAGAATTCGTTGGCTGAAAATGATCATGTCAGCGATGATATTCGGAACAAAATAAAGACAAGTTTGGTGAAGAAACCCCAAATATTGCACATTGCGAATGTGTTGATCCGCAAAGGTCGAGTGAAATGTCGAGAGCCTGGCCAAACGCATTCGACAAATCCCGAAGCAAAAGACATGGCGAGCGTTCAGCTCAGAGTCAGAATATTTAGGGTTCCACGGCGGATGAGCAAAGTTTTGCGTGTTAATAATATACTCGAGGAAGGTTTATTATAGTAATTTTCGTAATAAATAATAAAAGTGATTGTTAAGGACTTTTTGTTATGATTTGATAACGAGGAAGGTTTGAATTGTGAAAATTGCAGCAGGATGAAGACTATAACCTTTTTTGGACTCTGTCCACTTGATGACCTTGAAGTTGTCAAAATTTTTCTCGACAACACTCAACAAGTTTTGCCAACGCAGGAAAAAATGGCAAAACGTTTCAATATTTGATGCAACAAAATGTGGCGTGAAGTGAGAAGAGTGTTTGGCCGACGCCTTAAGGTAGCGGGAGCAACATCCTTTTGCAAAGTGCCACGAATGGAGCTTTGCTGAAGTGTCAAGAATGGAGCTTTGCTGAAGTGCCACGAATGGAGCTTTGCTGAAGTGCTTTGCGCTCATGTGCGCCTATCTTTAGGCAATAAGTCAGGACATGACGGGGGAAATACACGACTGTAACATACCGTTAACAAGAAGATTGATTGTCAGAACTTGGCTCTGGCCGAGAGAATTTACAGCGATGCATGTATAAACACCCGATGATTGTTCCTAAAATGAAAAAATAGCTTTCACAACAGAACTGAAGAGGGCTTCATTTTTCCTACTGCAGTTATCTTGTGTTCAGGACGAATCAAGGGAGTACTTGAAATTCCACTTTATAAATGAATGGCTTCAACTATTGTGAAGGAGGACATTTAAAGTGATACACTTCAATGCAAGCTTGAAATACATCATGTTAAGAAGTTAGACCATATCTATTTTTAAAAAAATGAAAGGTAAAGTTTTTTACAGCAGTTGTATTCAGGGAAAATTATGTCTGCATAATGTTATGGGCTCTGTTCTGCCTGATTTGTCATTCAATGGTCTTTTAACTACGAACCTGAGCTGATGGAATACGATACACTGAGCTTGCTTCTGGTTGAGAAATGCCATCTTTGGTCCAAAGGAATCTTGAAACCGAAGGATTTGCTGCAACTTTGCATTCAATAGAGACATCCTGTGACTGGTTAACTGTTCGGCTATATGGCTGGACTAGTAGTTTAGGTATAACTGGAATCAAGTAGAAATTGTGCCAATATTGTAAAAAGTAGATACTGTAAGAGTGCAGTTGCAAGAATTGCTGTAGGCACCATCGCAGTTGTAGTTGTATTAGTTAGCTTAAAAAAGCAGCAGAAATGAAATTGACTCGTTCAATTGCACGGCAAAAAGTAAATGTACCAAAAATAAGGAAGTGGAATGATTTCTTGAAGCTGAATCTGAATCCCATGTCATTTCAACATGTTTTCGTGCAGATGTCTCATATTTTTGCACAATCACAATTGAAAATAGTTGCACGGTTTGTAGGTATTAGAACATTGAATTAGGGCAAATGACGACGCATTAGCAATTAAGAGAGGGAAAGTAGATTCTTTGTAACTGTAAACCAATCACTGCTGGCTTGTTGGTGTTTACTTCTGCAAATACTAAATGTAAGTACCTTGTAAGGAGCCAAATTTCTTCGTTGTTTTTAAGAAACGTAAGAACTTCTCAGTTCTGTCTTTATGTAGAAAAAATGAGAGCACTCACACAAAACATTCAGTAGTTTTGTTGCATCTTTGCGTCCGGCGGAGCTGTTTGCCACGCAAGTATAACTGGCTGTATCATGCTCGGTTACATTGGTGAACCTGATTACAGACTTGCGGATGGTCTTGTTTCCGCTCACCACAACAGTCTCTTGCACTATATGCTTGCTGCTGCCAGTTAGAATTCGCACGCCATTCTTCTTCCACCATACGTCAGGAGTTGGATGCCCTTCAACTTGACACTCAAAGCTTGCGTTCGCCCCTTCTTCTACATCCAGCTGACCTGTTAGATTGCTGTTGAACTCTGGACCATCTAGGACAATTCACATAGGTTTAAGTTTTTGGTGGTTATGAATTTCATGGAGAACGAACAGCGATATTTCACTCTCACAAGGCATGGTGTATCGTCACGTTTCGGTTGATGATGCCTAGCCTACTGGATGTCAGGCGACAATTTAGTATCTTTTACTTTAGATTCAGTTCTGACCTACCATTTACTTAATCAAAATTTGTACGATAAATTGAGAAGACCATAGGTACTTTTCAAATTAGAAGTCCAAATGCATATAGGAAGGAGAGATTTTGGACCTCGACGGCTTTGACTTATGCGAAACCAATTTAAATGCCCAATCGAGAAGAACGACTACACCAGATTATACTAGTATGCCAAGAATGTTAAATGATCTGTGCACATACAATATACGGCTATGTAACCAGAGCTAGAACGGGCTCCTTGGTGATTTCTTGCATGGCAGCCATAATAGCCATGCATATCCCTCCTCGTGTTTTGGATTGAGAGCGTCGTCGTGGTTCTAACCCGACTGATCATCGTCCTATTTGATGTCTTGATCTTCATCTGGGCACTTTCCTGTATAACTGTCCCATTGAATACCCAGTACACTACGGACTCAGGGATGGAGTCAAACACACAGGTCAAACTAACTTGAGAACTCTCTTGTTCAATGGCGTATGGACTAACTCCTCTTTCAATCACCGGTCGATCTGCAAATTGATAATTATTTAGAAGTATTGTTGACTGAATTTACATGTGTTGGTTGTTGCCTCATCTTTCATTTAAGCAGTATCGAACACAAAAGCTTATATGGTTCCTCACTGGAGTATACTAAAGCGCTGCTTTAAGATTATCAGTAGAGTGATCAGTTTTTGATCTTTGCTGTTTAGAAGGATAATGCTAGATGTGACTAAAATGGAGGTTTCTCTTAATAAGCATAAGGCGCAAATATGTAAAGGCCTATGGCAAATGAATAAAGAATAAAAAGCAGGACATAGCCGAGTCAGTTTCGATACTTACAGTTGACTACAAGACTGATGCTCTTAGAAACGTTTCCAAGAGAATTTTCAGCTTTGCACGCATACACTCCATTGTCAACACTACTTGCATTAGTGATGATTATCTCCAGTTTAACTTGTGAATATCTATGTGACGTAGCTGTGTAAGACTGTGAAACAATGTGGTTGGCAGTTCTGTTAGGCTGACCATTGACCAGCCAAAGCAAAGATGTGACACCAGGGCTTGAGCGAATCTCACAGAACAGCTTGATTGCTTGGGTCTCGTTGACTGTTATCACGGACAAGGATGACACAACTATGTAGGGCTTATCTGTCAAAGCAAAAAAGTATTCATCGATTTCTACGACTCTGGATGATCAACGACATTGCAATATTCACAAACCAAGACACAATGAAATAGAAATAACAACTTTCGAAAATTCACACAGCTCAAGGCAAAATCAGAGATAATAATAATATCATAACTAGTTGTAATACGAAAACTTACATGTGACAATTAAGTGCTGTTCAGATGTGACACTTCCAACATCATTTGTAGCGATGCATGAATAATTACCATAATCTTTCTTTTGGATATTGACAAATACCAGTCTAGTTCGCAGTGTAGACCCTTTAACTGTGACATTTGAATATTGAGCATGAATCGATATTTCACTTGAATTTTGAATTGTTAGTCCATTCTTTGTCCAGGTAAAGTTGGCTGCAGGATTAGACCTCACAGTGCACTCCATTGTGTATCGCCCTGATTCATCACGGACACGCGAAGTCTTACTAAGCGACACGTGTAGCTCTGGCATGTCTGAAGGAAGAGAATGCGGAAAACACAATGCAGATTCATTTGACATGCTATCTAATTCAAAGTAACGATCGTGGAAAGACCTAATACTGGCCATTTACCCGTGCTTTCAGATCTGCACAACTACTTTTTAAAATGACAATATCGGAAAATCCATCTCAGAAAACGAGATGATTAGAAGAGTGGCAAGGAATGAATGCAAAGTTTACACACTGATCTACAATCCTGCCCAAAAGGTTAGTGGACTGGAGAAAAAACCACTAAGATTGCGATTTTATTCCCAAAATGGTAAAGAAACCCCCACCCTTGCAGCAATGTTGGTTTTTTGGACAATATCAAAGTATCAGTTACCGAAATGCGTAAAAAAAGCATCTCAACATTGCTTGTGGGGGGTGAGGAGTGTATCTTTTAAAAAAGGCAGCAATTTGCCAGCCAGTCCAATATCTTTTGGCCAGGATTGTAGCTCTAAAAGAGACAACTTCCTACCATTCAGTTTGATAAACAAAAAGGCTAAATGCCAAAAACACTCCTTATAATCTATAGATCATGATCACATAATGCAACAGAAGCTTGAAATCAAAGGTTAAGAGACAAGGAATGGTAATTGGTAACAAAATGGACGCAAATTGTTCTTGCCCAAAAATCAACGCAAGCAAATGCAAAGTTACTACCAAAGTATAAGGACTAGAACTTACATAAAACTTTGAGGTATGTGGCTTGTGTGAGATTACCAACTGAATTAGTAGCAATACATCTGTATGGAGCATCGTCACTCTTCTTTGCTTCGGCAATCGTTAGATTGCTTTCTAGGCTTGTTGAAAATAGGCTGGGTTGTGTGTGTCTTACTGATATTGAATGAGTTGAATTGTCAATAAAGACGCCATTCTTTTCCCAATGCATGTTTGATAGAGGCTGGGAATGGAGCTTGCAAGTCATCGTTACTCTCTTACCAAGTACCACGAACCTCTCTGCATTTAATGGATATGAAGTAGATGGATGATCTATAATAAGAAATTTGGAAGCTTGTAATTGTTGCCTTTATCGTCAATTGCCGATGGCCCGAAAAGGCTGCATTCTCGGTGCACATTCATACAGAGGTGTGATTTTTCTAATTATCTACAAGAGTGACTACTAACAATTGACAAAAACATTCGAGTTGGACTGCACACTTCCAGCAGAATTCGTTGCGTTGCAGCTCAGTACTCCTGCCTTGCTTCTTGTGACCCCAACCATGGTAATTACGCTTTGAAGCCGGACACCATTGAAGATCGGCTGATACTGTTGCGTTATGGTGTAGCCAGCATCGACAGCAGCCCCGCTCATATGCCAATTGATTGCCAATGATGGATTGCCTTCTGCAATGCAAGTCCAATTTTGATTTTTGCTGGCTTCCTCTAGCAGAGTGTAATTAACAGGGAGTGTCTTGCTAAACTCTGGAGAATCTAAAACAAAAAGCCAAGAGAAGACAAATAAGCAAAAATAAGCTAGTCGTTTTCCTTACAAAAAATATACCCTCTAATCAAAGAAAACCAAAAAAAGTTTCTATACCCATACACAAAACGTGTCTTACTAGTTCCACCTGTACTGCACAGTTGCTACAATTAAGATCCCTTCATGAAACTACTTGATATCAAAACTAACTAAAATATTGTCTCTCTTATATTGTCTCTTATAAAGAGATCAGATGTAAAGGCAAAGGGATCAGATGTAAAGGCAAGGGGATCAGATGTAAAGGCAACGGGATCAGATGAAAAGGCAAAGGGATCAGATGTAAAGGCAAAGGGATCAGATGTAAAGGCAAGGGGATCAGATGTAAAGGCAAAGGGATCAGATTTAAAGGCAAAGGGATCAGATGTAAAGGCTAAGGGATCAGATGAAAAGGCAAAGGGATCAGATGTAAAGGCACAGGGATCAGATGGAAAGGCAAAGGGATCAGATGGAAAGGCAAAGGGATCAGATGAAAAGGCAAAGGGATCAGATGTAAAGGCAAAGGGATCAGATGAAAAGGCAAAGGGATCAGATGAAAAGGCAAAGGGATCAGATGTAAAGGCAAAGGGATCAGATGTAAAGGCAAAGGGATCAGATGAAAAGGCAAAGGGATCAGATGTAAAGGCTAAGCGATCAGATGAAAAGGCAAAGGGATCAGATGTAAAGGCAAGGGGATCAGATGTAAAGGCAAAGGGATCAGATGTAAAGGCAAAGGGATCAGATGTAAAGGCTAAGGGATCAGATGTAAAGGCAAAGGAATCAGATGTAAAGGCAAAGGGATCGGATGAAAAGGCAAAGGGATCAGATGTAAAGGCAAAGGGATCAGATGTAAAGGCAAAGGGATCAGATGTAAAGGCTGAGGGATCAGATGTAAAGGCAAAGGGATCAGATGTAAAGGCAAAGGGATCAGATGAAAAGGCAAAGGGATCAGATGTAAAGGCAAAGGGATCAGATGTAAAGGCAAAGGGATCAGATGTAAAGGCTAAGGGATCAGATGTAAAGGCAAAGGGATCAGATGAAAAGGCAAAGGGATCAGATGAAAAGGCTAAGGGATCAGATGAAAAGGCAAAGGGATCAGATGTAAAGGCAAAGGGATCAGATGTAAAGGCAAAGGGATCAGATGTAAAGGCTAAGGGATCAGATGTAAAGGCAAAGGATCAGATGTAAAGGCAAAGGGATCGATGAAAGGCAAAGGGATCAGATGTAAAGGCAAAGGGATCAGATGTAAAGGCAAAGGATCAGATGTAAAGGCAAAGGGATCAGATGTAAAGGCAAGGGATCAGATGAAAGGCAAGGGATCAGATGTAAAGGCAAAGGGATCAGATGTAAAGGCACAGGGATCAGATGGAAAGGCAAAGGGATCAGATGGAAAGGCAAAGGGATCAGATGAAAGGCAAAGGGATCAGATGTAAAGGCAAAGGGATCAGATGAAAGGCAAAGGGATCAGATGAAAAGGCAAAGGGATCAGATGTAAAGGCAAGGGATCAGATGTAAAGGCAAAGGGATCAGATGTAAAGGCAAAGGGATCAGATGTAAAGGCAAAGGGATCAGATGTAAAGGCAACGGGATCAGATGTAAAGGCTAAGGGATCAGATGGAAAGGCAAAGGGATCAGATGGAAAGGCAAAGGGATCAGATGAAAAGGCAAAGGGATCAGATGTAAAGGCAAGGGGATCAGATGTAAAGGCAAAGGGATCAGATGTAAAGGCTAAGGGATCAGATGGAAAGGCAAAGGGATCAGATGTAAAGGCAAGGGGATCAGATGTAAAGGCTAAGGGATCAGATGTAAAGGCAAAGGGATCAGATGTAAAGGCAAAGGGATCAGATGTAAAGGCAAAGGAATCAGATGTAAAGGCAAAGGGATCAGATGTAAAGGCACAGGGATCAGATGTAAAGGCAAGGGATCAGATGAAAGGCTAAGGGATCAGATGTAAAGGCAAAGGGATCAGATGTAAAGGCAAAGGGATCAGATGTAAAGGCAAGGGGATCAGATGTAAAGGCAAAGGGATCAGATGTAAAGGCTAAGGGATCAGATGGAAAGGCAAAGGGATCAGATGTAAAGGCAAAGGGATCAGATGTAAAGGCAAGGGAATCAGATGTAAAGGCAAAGGGATCAGATGTAAAGGCAAAGGGATCAGATGGAAAGGCTAAGGGATCAGATGTAAAGGCAAAGGGATCAGATGAAAAGGCAAAGGGATCAGATGTAAAGGCAAGGGGATCAGATGTAAAGGCAAAGGGATCAGATGTAAAGGCAAAGGGATCAGATGAAAGGCAAAGGGATCAGATGTAAAGGCAAAGGGATCAGATGTAAAGGCAAGGGATCAGATGTAAAGGCAAAGGAATCAGATGTAAAGGCAAAGGGATCAAATGTAAAGGCACAGGGATCAGATGGAAAGGCAAGGGGATCAGATGTAAAGGCAAAGGGATCAGATGTAAAGGCAAAGGGATCAGATGTAAAGGCAAAGGAATCAGATGTAAGGGCAAGGGGATCAGATGTAAAGGCAAAGGGATCAGATGTAAAGGCTAAGGGATCAGATGTAAAGGCAAAGGGATCAGATGTAAAGGCAAAGGGATCAGATGTAAAGGCAAAGGGATCAGATTTAAAGGCATTGTTTCCAGCGACACTCCAATGAAGATAAAATAATCACTCACATTGCACATCCAGCGTAACGTTGACATCATTTAATCCAGCTGAGTTCTGCGCAAAACAATTGTATGTTCCATGGTCAGACTTTGCTGCGTGATTCAACTTCAACGCACTTCGTACGACGGTGTAGTTTTGAATAACAGAGATAATTTCAGTTGTAATATTTACTGCCGAGAGTATAGGACTGCCATATTTTCTCCAAGTTATGTTTGGTGATGGTTGACCAAAGAATGTGCAGTGCAAAGTAACAGCGGAGCCTAGCTTCTTTGTGACTTTTTCTCCTGAGTAGTCTTGCAGCCGGGGAGAGACTAGAACGGAATTCAAAAGAAAGGTTTCTGTGATTAAAAGAGCACAACATAGCATGGTTAATAGTAACTACACTCAATGTAATTGGTGGGTCTTTTATCCAAATCTTCTAATTTTATCTTAAAAAATCTGGAGATGAAGTAATAGTCTCTAAAGATGGACTAAAAGTCTCTGGATATAGAGTAATAGTCTTTGAAGATGAAGTAATAATTTCTCAGTACGAAGAAATAGCGTCTGGAGATGAAGTAATAGCACCTGGAGATGAAGTCGTAGCAAATTTGAACTAGGTCATCATAGAAGGATTTTACTATTTGACATCGCTACGCAAAGAAACGAAGAACATAGTGCATCAGTGGTTTCAACTAGTGCATCATAGAAAAATAGTCAAAAAATAGCATTATCTTCGCTGTGTAGCCTTTTCTGTGTAGATACTGGCAGGTGAAACAAAGATTTCGCAATTTTATTTGAATCATTATTTTTACTGCCACAAAGAAGACTTCAGATTAAGATTGATTAGTGCTGCAAATTTCTAAGCCACCTGTGCCGGTCAAGCTTGGATTCTTTTGAACTTATCGCAGTTATATCACGGTGTTATCGACTTATATCGTGATTTACAATATGGCTACCAGAACTATTAATAAACATTACTTCATGGCAACAGAAGCCTAAAATGAATATTTGTCTAGTATTGTGCGTCCCATTGAAAAGTCTGCATTTTGGGATTCTCTGGCTGAAGAACATGACAACTTACCATTTACAGTAAAATTTACTGTTGCTATTGGCCCTTCGCCAAGATAATTTACAGAAACACATGTATATGTTCCTCTGTTGTCGAAGGTTGTGGAGTTGATGGTGTACGTGCCAAGAGTAGTATTAGACAACAGCGTGCTTCCTTTGTAAATTTGATAAAATACTGTCGGATTCCCTTGAGAAGTGCAGCTAAATACTGTCTGTGCTCCGAGTTCTCCAATGTTTCCAACTCTGTTGGTTGTCATTTTGGAATTTTGTGGGGCATCTAGAAAAAAACGCATGCATTTATTCAATTGCAAACATTTTTGATTTCTAGGCCAAGGAACAGGATACTTTTCTAAAATTAGATACTCATCAGATTTTAAGCAACGGAGGTGTTATTTTGAAGAATTAAAACTTCTATTTGAGACAGGAAACGATACTTATTTAGCACATTAAAACAATTGAATGCCTAATTCTAAGCATCGATGTAAATGTGACAACATGATTGCCGTCAAGAAATAAGACGTACTTACAGTAAACAATATGATTAGTTTCTGACATTGCATTGTCATTGGGCAATGTTGCTATACACTGTATAAGCCCATTATCGTTAGGTGTTGTGCGGTTTATCAGCAGTGTAGTCAAAACTCGAGTCGAATTGCTGAATGTTCCAATTGTTGTTGTATTGATGACGTAACGGGAACCGTTAACTTCTTTTCCACTTAGAAACCATTTGATGGCTGGAAGAGGCCTAGCATCAAATTGACAGCTCAACACAGAGAGAGTGTGAATCATGACTACAGTCTCGTTTGGTAGTGCAAGTCCAATCTTTGGTGGTACTTGAGAATAAAGAAGAGAACTCTTTTAAGGAATATTCACTTTATTTATGATGAAAAATCAAATCAATGCTCATTGGAAGACCCCTATAATGAGAGCGAGCAAGAGTAACGAGAGAGTGGACCTCTAGGTGTAAGAGCCTATTTATCTTAAAGAATCCGGTTCTAGGTAGGCAAGGCTCAGTTTTAAGCTTGAATATGGTGTGCACCTGCCTATGTTTGCGTAATCAACTACCTGGGAAAGAAAATAACCATGCGTCGAATCAAAAACTAGAATTGATTCGATATTCTGTATACTTTTAATATAGTTCTAGAGACAGAGTAGGGAACAATGACTTATCTATAAATCTTTTAAGTTATCGGGGAATTCACAAACTCACCTGTAACTACCAGTTGAACCATGTGTTCGTGCGAATGTCCATTGCTATACAGTAATCGACAGACAAAATATCCTTCGTCGGAAATTTGGACATTCCTTACTATCATCCCTGCATTTGGCACGTATGTCGTTCTGTTGATGAAATTTTCTTTATATGTGTTAGGGGCTCCATCATGAATTTGCGACATTACCATCTTTCCAAGGACGCTTCCAGATTTGTCACTCTGATACCAATTTTTTACGGTTGCGGTAACTAACGGGTCACCTGTCTCATAGGTCCAATTGAAAAAGACTTGACTGCCTGTTCTGGAGTATATAATCGATGGAGGTGTAGATGTAAACCTTTCTTCCGCATAACAACCTGTAAAATAACAGAGCAGAGGCTTCATTATAAGCCGATCACTATTGCCCTTACTTGGGGCAATTTGAATGACACTTATACTGTTCTGAATCCATGGTAATCAGTGTGAGAGCATTTCCCATTGGCAGGAATAGCAAGTTAAAGCATGCTATAACACGAACTGGAACTCTGGAACTATAGGTACTGGAAATCTCCATTCACAAGGTGAAGAAGGAAGAATGTGCCAGCGCGTGATAAATACGCATGACGTGCAATTACAGACACATAAAAGGCATTATATTCTTTTCAAGCTGAAATTCTATCGGACCAGTAAAAATCACTGCTGAACTTATAGAGCCGCCAACACGGACCGCGAACTAAAGAGGCATTGCATTTTGGCAGAGAAAGGGGCGGGGCAGGCAAATAGCTTGTCTTTGGGCAAGGACTTAATAGCATCAACCGATAGCTCAGTTGGTAGTGCACTGATGTCCAAAGTCAGGGCCGTGAGTTCGAGTCGGTCGGTCGCTCGGGTTGGTTATTTTCCCACATTCTCTACTTTATTTTTTTCCGAAATCCTGTTGCTTATGGAAATATTAGGAAATGAAAACTTGGTTCCTTAATTTGTAACTTAAACCATACAAAAGACATACTCAGCTTTTGAAAAAGTGCAAAACATGATAGGTAACTTTTTTGCGACGTGATTATTATGATGATTATTATGCACCGTATAAATCACTCCTTATCTGCTGGTTTCTTCTCATAAACTTTTCGATTTCTTCTTGCATAAAAGCAGGCTCATATCTAAAAGTTTCTGAGCTGACAAAGAGGGGCAAAATCTGTGAGCGGGCAGTGCCACCCAGCCACACCCCTTGGTTTCTTGCCTGAAATCGTAATGCAATCATTTTGTTACATTACCCAATAATGATAAAGAAGTGCCTTTCCAAAGTCTCATTAGTTCATTCCCCCTGCATTGCTATAAGCCACAGACAGATTGAGATTATTGAATTGGGAAATCAGCCTGACCAGCGTCTTGTTTGAGATGAGCACACTAGATTCTTGCGCGCTGAGGTCTGTCATGTCATAGGCTCTTCAAGGTATGCTCATGTCATAGGCTCCTCAAAATTCTATCCCAAGAAATTCTTAGCCAAATATATAATGGTATCGTACAACTGCATTTCCACTATTGTTGCTATGTGGGAGCTGTGGGCAATCCAGGAGACTTACACTACAGAAATTACAAAATCACTTTGTCCGAGTTGTGACAAACAGTGGCTGTGATGCATCTGCTAATGCCTTTACACAAAGGTCAAAATGGCCAATTGTCGCTGAAATCAGAAAACGAAAGACTGACGATCGTTTAAAAATCCTTAAATGGTCTTGTACAAACATATCTCTCAAGCAGCTTTTCAAAAATCTCAACACTGTGATGAGACACAGGGCACTGTCTTACGCATACCTCTTTTCAAAACCAGAAATATACATGTGTTGAACTGCCGTGACTCCGAGGCTAAGCAAGCGCCCCCCTATGAATGCTTTTAGGCATCAACATAAAAGCTTGTGGGGTAATCATATTTTGAAGTTGCCTGTACTCTAACATTGTGATTAAGTTATCTATTTTTGGTATGCAGGTTATTTTTCTTGTAAATTTTAGAATCTAATTTCTTTTCACGGCCCTATGAAAAGCGGCATTTGCTGAGGGCAATAAAGAATGAAAATAAATGAAAACATAAATTAATGAATGAGCCAAATGAAAGCTTTCAGTCAACTGGTTCAGAATTTCCTAACTACTCTCCACTTTAAGATGTAGGGCTGCATCACCTTTGCTTGAATTGGGGCTGGACCCAGATAGAATTTATCTTTTTACCTTCCCATTGAAATTTTAATTAGGACTCGTCTAGTACAAGCTTTTGCGTGCTGGGTGGGCAAGCAGCATGTTTTTTATTAATAATAATTTCAAAGCATCGCAGATCGCATTCAAAAATCCCAAAAAACACGGAAAGTTCTTACGAAGTAATTTGATTCACAATGGCAAGAAAAAGTGGAATTAGCTTTTGCATACTTAAAGTACTTGTTGTCTGACACTTCTATAAACGTTTATTTCCTTTATAAAAAACTACTTTGCTATAATCAAGACAGTCGAAAAATTTCATCATTTGCTGACGTTTACTGTAGCCCCTGTACCCCCCAGCCACAAGCAACGCCCCTGGGTCCTGCTAAAGCGATCTTTCCTTTGCCTGTTGGGTTTTCTTCAACCATTGATGTCTCGAAAAAGTATTTTTGATAAATATTTATAGCATTTTACCTTGTCCCTCCTCTATGTTAATGGTCAAGAACGGGTGCTCACTTTAACGCAGTGCTATAAACAATTTGTTGGCAGAATTGAAAAATAGCTCTGCAAAAGTAGTACTGCTATGAAATACAATTGTGCAAATGCTCTCAAAAGATGGCCTTTTAACATTGACGGAAACAATTCAACAATTTGACAAGAAATTTAATAGCATGATATGCACACCAACTAGAAAGAAACTAATGAGATTTATACATTGAATAATAAATAAAGCCAAAAGCATTTTTGCAGATAGGTTGTTATCCTTTTTCAATTAAGGGTATTAAGAAAAGTAATGGTCCATAAAGTTTTGAATATTCCTTGCACAGAGCTGTCGGTTGTAGCAAGTAAATTGGCTAAGAATTGTCTGATTTTCTGCCTAGATGAAACTGACATCACAGAGGTATTGCGGTAACCATTGAAGTGTCTTTATATCGAACATGCTTCATGCAATTATGAATAACTTTCATAAACCATGCTAAGTGACATCGCATTATTGTTGTAAGTAAAAGAGATGGCGTCGCTTGTTGTCTAATTCACTCGCCAGGCCAATCATTGCACCGTACGCTGCAAGGCCTAAAAAGCTTATGAATGTGCTTACCGTTTAATACCAACTGCAAAACTGCCAATGTAAACACTAAAATCCGTTCCATGTTGAGGCAAAGTGAAAGTTGCAACTGGATTCACTTTTATTTGTTCAAGCACTACAAGCACAGAAAGCTAAAACTTCCTCGAGTGATACAACAGGCTACTGATTTTATTCATCTACCGCTAGGATTTTCTGAGATTTTCTGCGCGAAAATTTTCACAGAATGCGATTTGCCGCCTGGTTACAATACGTCCGTTAGCAACAGAACCCAAACCACATGTTCTGAACTAATTTGCATTCGTTTGAAGCCACCCTTCGCTAACCAAGAGAAAAACCTCCAATTGAAATTTCACAAATAGGCCTACGATAAAATTCTTTGAAAAACCTAAACAATTCATAGAGACGAGTGCTTGCAAAGACAGATGGCATGATAACAAGGAAGGAAACAAAACCCGTTTCGAACAACAATCAGCCTCTCACCCGGCTATTCCCTTGGAGAAACAATAATACAGGATAAAGAATTGAAATGCACTACAAAAGGCCACCCACACATTACATAACAATGTGGGAAACTGTTCTCAGATATGAAGTATTGTGCTAGCAAAAAAACATGTTGTGCAAAAACACACATTGGTTCGCCGAACATTTCATCATAAAAAAACTTGAACAGACTTAAAATGTAGACGGACTTTAAAACACGAGGGTGAACGGACGGCAAAGCTTGCCCGTCAGAAAAGTTTAGTGCTTGAAGATTGGAGGAGAGAATTAAGCAGCATGTTTCCACGGGCATGAAGACAAAAGCCTCTGCAGAAAGACAAGGGCTCAAGCCAGGGGCTCAAGCCAGGGGCTCAAGCCAGGGGCCAAAAGTTCTATCCATCAAGGGGCCGATCCAGGCCGCCGCCGCAAACGCCTTACGTAAGGCAGTCAGAACTTTTCAAATCTTGCAAGAGATTTCTTGGCCATTCTAAGATTTTTACGGGTTTAAACATTTTTACCGGCTGTTTTACTTTATTTTCGCCTTTTTATAGCAATGACTTCCATATCTGCGCTTGAATCTCGGTTTGGTGAATTACGAAAGAGACAAGCCAGTTTCCTTCCATATTTGGCTATCCCTTTGTAATATCTTTTATTGTGCTGCATTTCGAGCAATTGTGAGGCATTGCGACCTGTCAAAGTTGTATTGTGCTGGAGCTCCAAAGTATTGTGCTGCAGCGAAAATCAATTGTGCGGCGCTAGAAACAATGTGCGGCATCCAGAAGTTTGAAATGCCGCACAAGCCATTGTTGGAATTTTGAGATGCCGCACAATCAACTTCTAGAAAGAACATTCGATTTGACAGCTTACACAATGCTGTTCCCGCAAATAACAAATAGGTCTCGAATGCCGCACAATCGATGGGGACCGCAGCACATGGTACTAGATTGTTCGGCCTGAGGCAGAAAACAACTTTTCGAAGCTTTGAAACTCAAACTCAAAACATTTTTTTCAGCAAATCAATTAATTACATGTTACGTCATTTAGGTCAGTTGTTTAAAATTCAATTATTAAATCCAAAATTACAATAAGAACATTAAAGCAAGAGAAAACAACCCTATATAAGAATAAATCAGCTGACGGACACATGAAAAAACTCAAGATAGAGCTATCAAAGGCATGTGCCCGGTTGACGTGATTTGACGACAAGTTTACAGTTCATTTTGGTTTGCATAACAGTAAGAATGAGATAATAGAAATGTAAATGACACTAGAAAAAAGCAAGGGAAGTGAATAAAGAAAAAAAAATTTATTTAAAGATAAAAAAGGGACAAATAGGCTTATAGTATGTGCTGGTATTTTCATCATATTCGATTAGGTCGGACTTTCTAAAAGGTAGTGTTTCATTTTATTTTTGAAAGATATTTTGTTGCTTGCTTCCTTCAAATCTAGTGCCAAAGAGTTCCATAGCTTAATACCGTCAAATGTAAAAAGAATTTTTTTAGGGTTGGTTGATATTGCTTGTAGGAAAAAACCAAGGCCTGAAGACTGTCTTGTATTGTAACGATGAAGTTTTTTGTTTTTAGACATTCATGTCCAAGAGTAGTGTAACTGCTGTCTTTATTAATTTGGAACATAAATTTTGCTGTCTCAAGTTTGTATGGTTTGTCAAAGCTCGGTAGACTTAAGCGTTTAAAAATGGGGTCACTGTGAGCAGTATATGGAGCAAAGTCAGTTACTCTAATAGCTTTTCGTAAGTTGCGTTTCAGGGGTTCTAAGATCGATTTTCTTGCACATCCCCAATCCAGTATACCATAGAGTGCATGAGATTGAATAAAAGAGTTATATAGCATTAAGTGTTTTTGGGGACAAAATGTCTTAGTTTATAAAGAATCCCAATACCTTTAGATATTTTAATGTTCACTTCCTTTATATGTTGTTTCCAACTTAACTTTTCATCTATTATAATTCCAAGATATTTTGTATAATTTTCTTGTTTACGTTTTTCATTATTTATACTGAGATTTATTGGTTTTACTACCTCTTGGAACTAATAATAAGAAAGTTAGATTTAGAAACGTTTAATGATAGCTTGTTGGCTAATAACCACTCAGATACTTTTGCAAGTTGAGAGTTTACAAGTCTTTCAATAAGATCAAGGTCTTTATCAGCGAACAAAATACTGGTGTCATCAGCAAATAGACGGAAATCTAGTTCTTTTGAAGAGTTACATATATCATTAATGTAAAGCAGGAATAATAGGGGTCCAAGTACACTTCCTTGTGGAACACCACATCTTATTTGTTTTTAAGACGAAGTTTCACCATTTGCAATGACTACTTGCTTTCGTTCAGTTAAGTAAGATTCAAACCATGATCAAGCTATTCCTCTAATACCATAGTGTTCTAGTTTTTTTTAACAAAATGTTGTGATTGACAGTGTCAAATGCTTTACTAAAATCAAGAAATATACAACAGGAAAAAAGGCCTTTTTCAATATTGTTAACCATTTGAGACTGAAGCTCTAGGATTGCTTAAGAAGTTGACTTATTTTTCTTGAAAACCATATTGATGTTTGTATATTATATCATTTATTCCTAAAAATCTTACCAAACGACAATTCATCAATTTTTCAAGAATTTTACTAAAAATAGGAAGAATCGAAATAGAACGATAATTTCCACATTCCACTTTTGTCAATTGGCGTAACTTTGGTAAATTTCAGCTTGTCTGGAAAGACACCTTCCAAAAATGAAGAATTTGCTATTGTAGAAAAAGGTTCAGAAATAGTGTAGCGGGCTAATTTAATGAGCCTTGTAGGAACATTGTAAGAATCATTTGATTTACTTTCGTCCAGATTAGCTATTATGTCGTTGACCTCCTCTGGGGTCACTGGGTCTAGAAAAATACTATTCAAATTCGAAATTGACAAAAAATCCTTAAAATCTTTTTAGACGGTTTCGTGTTTTCTACTAGTTTTTGTGCAACTGAAATAAAGTATTGATTAAACGAATTAGCAACAATCTTGCTATCAGAGGTAAATTTTCCATTTATTAGCAAATAATGTTTCTGATTATTATACTTGTTGTTGTGAGTATTAATTATATCTTTAATTCCCGACCAAAGTTTTTTACTGTTTTTTTGAAATTTTTCAAAGTATGAGGAATAATGATTTCTGTTGCTTTTTCTAATAAGATGGTTAATAAGATCCCTATAATATTTATAGTTTTTATATATAATTGGGCTTCTTGTTTTAAGAAATTTCTTATAATATTTATTTTTAACTGAGATGGATTTCAAAATTCCTTTAGTGATCCAAGGCTTCAATCTTTGCTTATACATTTTCTTGTGATTGGTTTTAAGGGAGCATGCTTGTTAATGTTGCTTAGCAAGTCATCATGAACTAGATTATATTGGTCATTTGCCCCTGAATCGAGTTAATAGATATTCCTAAATTTCTTTCTCTCGAATCACGTATGTATGAGTCAGGATGGAAATTATTATAATCGCGAAAGATTCCTCTGTTGTCCTTTGTTGATTTCAATTGCATACTTTTACAGAAAATGAAGTTAAGCATGTGATCAGATATTTTAGATACTAGATTACCACTGAAGGTTTCATGGTCAATTGAATTAAAAAAAATATTATCAACCAATGGGGGTTTACTATTATTTAATATTTTGCTAGGCTAAAGAATATGAGGCTGGAAGAAGTTGGACAGGAGTAGGTTTGAGAAACTTTCTGTATACTCATTTGAGTCGATATTTAGTAGATTGATATTAAAGTCTCCTACTATGAAAACAGTTTTCCTTGAAATGGTATTGGTTAAGTATTCTAAGAATTTAGTATCATTTTTCTTTCTAGGATGGCGGTAGACAACAGCAACTAAGGAATTTATGTTATTTTTAGATAGTAACTCTATCCAGTTTGCTTCAAATTTACATTCGTCATCAGAATGAGAAAGATCTAAGTCCGTCCTGGGGGTGAAACAAATATCTTCTGAGACAAAGAAACCACACCCTCCTTTTAAACTTTTGTCAGGGGTTCAATGATACTTTTGGTATCCTGGGAAAGATAGATTTTTTAAAGTTGATTCGTTTTTTCAGTTATCCATGTTTCTGATAGGGCTATGACGTCAAATGTATGTCCTAACGATGTTTTTAATAACTCTAGATTTTCAAAATTTTTGTTCAACGAACAAATATTTATATGCATTAGACTAAATAATGGTGATTTATCTTGATTTAAATTATTGCACAACTTGTGAAATTCATGAATAGTATAGTATTGAAAGTTCAGATTATGATCAATATTAGGATGAAAATTATTTGAATTAAGTTTGTTTAAATAAAGTTCCGTTATTGTATCGAAACAATCGAAATCTGTTAAATCCGCGTCGTTTCTAAAAGACTGAACACTCCAAGAACAGGCTGAACACCCCAAGAACACCCCAAGAACACCCCCAAGAACACCCCAAGAACACCCTAAGAACAATCGATTAAGCGGCTGAACACTCTTTAAAACTTATCAAAATCGGCATATCATTCGAAAAATAATTTGGTCAATCAATGAAAATTAATTTTGGGGTGGGAAGGGGCCTGATAAGTCTAATGCTGCTGGTGTTGTTACAACCAACTGATGTTTTGCACGTCAAAGGTGTCAACGGGGGTTTGTACACGGGAGCAATTTCGAGTTTGATCCCGTTGTTTTGAAAATCTTTCACATCCTGTGACGAATCGTCTGGCTAAAAGTTCGCGCGTCCTTTGCAACCCTAACCCTAACCCCATACCCTCCCAGCAGTTTCGCCCCTGCTCGTGGGTGGTAAGACAGTTGAAAGGAAAAGCGTCATAGTTTACGAAACACGACGCGACAGGTCACAACGAGCTGGGGAAGTCTGGGAACTAGCGCGGTCTTCGCATAAATTTCCAATCGCGTTGCAGCCAATTTTGCAACTCAGATTTTGGAATTTTGCATGTTGAGGAAAACGTGGACAGTTTCGTTGTAAGTATATTATTCAGATTTATCGATTTATTTGAATTTGAAGATTTTATTCTTTTTGCCATCCGAATAATGTGTTTTTGTTCGATATTGATTAATTTTCCAACTTTTATAGGATCACGAACAGGGACTCAACGAGAGAAAGAACCAAAAGTTGGTGAACATTGTAGTGTATATATCGTCTACAGCTGTAGAACATCATTAATTTGTGCAAAATTTCAAAACGAACGCCGATTCCACTTCAAAGTGTATGATAGGCCAGTACCAAATGACTGTCCTCCTAAATTATTCAAATATTATGTATGTGTAAAAGGAAGCTTTTGGAATATGTTTCTTGACGTTTTCTCCTTATTTTGTATAAAATAGGTAGAAGGTATTGTCTTGTATTCCAAATTTATTATCTATTTGTGTATATGCTGGCTAAGAAATTACAAAAACCCACCTTTTAGGGTATAAAAACCTGAATCTAAATTAGGATGGAATTTTGAGCAATTTTTGTCTTAATCCTTCAGCCAACATGAAATCTTTGTTATTATTAGAATATAAACTGTGGAAATTATAAGAAGAACTTGGGATAAGATTTAACTATAGAGGCTTTCAGCCACAGCAGAATATATTTGTTATTTATAATAACATTCTATAACTGCCATGAAGAGTGGCTTTAGTTTTTAAACATATAACAGGGTGCATTTGTAATGCGTAGTTGTTATTTGCAATGCGGACACAGACAGAATCTGTCTGTTCTTTTCATAGACAGAACCTCATGGACAGAATATGGTATATTAGCCAATCAGGTTAGAGTTTCTCATTGCCATCATAAAGCCGCCATAGGTATCAGAATTACACGTTAACACCTTGTTTAGTTGTCAAGATTTATTTGCAAAAAGGATTTCTACGTGCATTTACTCCCCATGTGGTCTGAAGGATTCAAAACAGTGCAAGCTACACAAAAGACCTGTATTCCACCATAGTTGATTCCACCGCTAGCGCTGCCTCTCAGTCATTGTTTCAAACTATTACAAATGCACAAAATAAATCATTCTTTGATCTCATAACCATTAACAATGATAATCGGATCAGAGAATACAGAATAAAACTTTCTCTGCTCTTATAATTATTAACAATTGGACCTCGATGGCAGCAAGAAACCATATGAGGCAGAATGCAAAACTATAGTGTCATAAATAGAAAAGAATTGCAGATCAAATTTCTTCTTCAGAATCAACTGTTTGTAACATTGTGTAATGTGGCAGCCGATAAACGAAATTAAGAAAACGTTTTCAGACAAACGGCAGGATTGTCTTACCTGAAATGTTGTGATCAATAAATGGCTAAATACCCGTTCCCAAGATAAAATTATAAGTCATTGTTTGTCAATGCCTTTCGATTCGATGCTCCAACACGAATGTGCACAGAGAAAGAAGTCCCGCCAAATGTAAAGCATACTTCGCGCCAAATCATGCATCCTAAATATTGATTGGTTGAGATAGATGTGTTCAGCCTTCATTTCAGTGTCTATTGGATGGTCTGAAAAGTAGGCGTTTTATTGGAAGAGCCAACCCGCGCATTTTTGCTGAAAGGCAGTTGATTGGGTAAAAACAACTCTGTCCTCATACGGACAAAACTTTTTCTGCTGGACAGAATTTCTTCTAAGGCTAACCTGATTGGCCAAGACAAATAGACCCCAGAAATGCCCGCAACCAAACAGCATCCGACATGACTCATCCTTGCATTGAATAGATTTCACGCCCAAGGACACACTGGTTGAAATGACCTGATACAGTTTCATTCATGGCCAATCTACTTAAAAATCCAACAGCAATCAAACACTCAAGCTTTTAGGGGAGACTGATTCCCCACATTTTTTTCGAAAATCTTGCAAGTAGGGGGCTGCATTACCCTCAGCCAATACCACAACATCCCTAGCAAAATCTGCAATTGGCCGAATCTCACGAAACAGTCACAAATTTTCGTGAAACAATTACAAACAATCCATGAAAAGAAGCAGATGCACAGCAAAATTTGAAAAAGAAAAAATTACCGTCTAGTCAAACACCTTAAAAATTCATCAACTAAATAAAACAAAGGACAATATGTCGAGGATGGAAGTGAGCGGAAGTTTGTGCCATTCCGTTGCAGCCAGAATCAGCCTTGAGCTTTGATTTCATACGCAATGCCTGCCAGCACGGGGTCAATCAGTCTTCTACAGACAGAATCTGTCCATAGTGGACAGAATCAGTCTATGGGAAGCGGGAAATTTCACAACCAGCCTTGAGCTTTCATTTCATACGCAATGCCTGCCAGCACGGGGTCAATCAGTAAATTTCTTTTGTTTAGGTTTTAGAATATGCAAGTTTTGACTGTATAGAGATGTATTTGTGATTTGGTTCAGCTTTGTTCTTACTCTGTTTATTCTATTTCAATACCCTATTAATTAGGCCCAAAATGATTTGGACCCTTGAGCACGACACACTGCTCTGTAGAGAGATTCTTGTTGAGGAACCCTTCAAATTTAAACTTGGTACTCGGGAGTGTGGTCACAGTTGGGACATGGTGGCCAATAATTTAAATAAAATTGGACAACCACAATTTATGGTTGACCAAAGATCTGTCCAGGACCGTTTTCTTAAGTTGGAGAGGGTTTTTAAAAGAAAGATGGTGGAAGAAGAGCATGCTAGTGGTATCAGTCTACCAGTGCAAACTGAATTGGACCTGGCAATTCAAGATATCATTGAGAGAGGCACTGAAGCACAAGCTGTAGCTTTAAGGGTTGGGGGGAAGTGGCTGAAAAGGAAAAAAAAGTGCAGAATCTGTGAGAAAGCGATCCATGGAAAGATTGGCAGAAACAAGAGAAAGGGAGAGTCAGGAAAGAGGGAAGATAGGAAAGAAGGCTGATTGTGACAAGGACACTGAGGTGATGAGGTACATGAGCGAAAAGGCTGAGACTGAGGCCAAACTAAAAAGGGAAGAGCTTGAATTAAGGAGAAGAGAAATTGCAATAAAAGAAAAGGAAATGGAAAGAGAGTGGGAAGTGAAGCAGAGGAAGCTAAAAATTAAAGAAAAAGATTTTGAGGCGAGAGAAAGTGAAATGATGGCAATGTTTCAGCAGCAGCAGGGGCAAATGCAACAACCGAACCAGCTGCTGCTTGACGTTGTAAATAAATTGTTAGACAAAGCCTAATTTTTATAAGTAACTATGATTCAAAAAGGCCCCTCTCTATATCATCAACTTTTAAACAAGCCTCTCATAAATTCTCAAATTTGATGAAAACAAATTTCAACTTTTTTAAAAAACACATTAAAGCCTACATTGATAAAACAGCTGTTTACTGGTCTGTTATAGAGAACTAAATACTGGTTGGTTGATAGATTCTTAAGTTGCAGCTTAGGTTCATCATTCTGTCTGCTTTATTAGGCAATGGTCCTTCAAATAAAAGGAACTTTAAATTTGTGGCTTTGTGTAATTGATTTTTCCCCTGCTGTTTTTAGTTCTTAAGCGAAAATTGTTTTCCCATTGTCAAAACAGTCCCATCATCCTTATTCTTTTGAATATCCTTATTTCACTGTGAACTGTAGTTAAATTCATTTGTTAATCAAATAGGAACCTGTATTACCTCTGTTTAACTTTGCAATAACTGCTGTAATATCTATTCCTGGTTTTCTTTTTTCTGTAGTTATTTGATTTGATTGATTAATTCGAGTAACATTCTTTTAAGTGAACACTTAATGTTTTATTGAATTTTGCAGCATGTTTAAAATGTTTCTGCAACTATTTAGTATGCAAAATGGCAAATAGCGTTTTCAGTGTTGTTACTGGGATACCATAATAACTTTGGAAATGTGGTAGTTTTTAAAAAACTGTTTATGGTATGTGGTTTTGGCTTCATCTTCCTGGTCTGTGGTCTGTGGAATCAAGTAGATCTACAAGAAATATTCATTAAGTGTTGGGGGCTCAACTTCAAAGAATTTTACTGTGCTGTTGCTATACAAGCATGTTAAGGCATTTCTTAACAATGCACTGACTACATAAAATTTCCCAACAGAACTGAGGCCAATCTTGAGATTCTTCTTGAAGTCCACAAACTTGAAGGAGTTGATGATGTCGCCAAACACCCACTTGACAGAAATTCTGACTTGGCTCATTGATTGATTAAAAGCCAGCTCATCAGGCAGGAGAGCAGCTCTTCTAGCAAACGGGCGTTGTAGGTGAACACGATGCGGGTAAGCAGGATCACCATTTATGCAGAGAGCTACACCATCTGGCGAAAAAGAGTGCTGTTCCAACTGCTCCAGTAGACCAGACATGGCAAGCAGTCTGCTGTCATGTCTTCCACCTTCAACGGGCCCAAAAAGGTTTGCAATCATGCCATTTGGAGCAACAACAGACTGAAATTTGAGTGCATGAACCCTTTTGTGCCCATTGTAGACAGCTCTCTGATTCCTTGTTGGCCTTTAATGGGCCTAACTGTGCCGTCAACAAATCCCCAGCAGTTGTCCAATGCATCACCTTTATTACGAATCGCATCAGCAAATGACTGGAGATTCTCTCTTGAAAGCCATGGCTGGTTTAGGTCATCAAGTAGATTGGAAAACCTGTCGTATATGTCATCAACCACCAAGTTGAAAATCATGCACAGTTGGAGCAGGGACTGTCTTATATAGGCCTGACGATTCGGACGATTCGCTCTGACGATTCGTACCAAAACAACCGCACAGTTTACACTTAATAACTTTCGACAGACGCAAGCTACACATTTTGTTTTAAGTTTCTTTAGAAGAGTAAACGTAGGGTTAACTGTTTTTCATAGTCTACAAGATCGCATATTTTTTTTTAACATCACGACGGCGTTTGAAAACTAGCAAAATTTCGATTTTGGGCAAAACAGCCTTTCAGTTTACTCTTAATAAATTTCGCCACTAACAAGCTACACATTTCATTTAAAGTTTATTTAGAAGATTAAGCGTATGTCTAACTGTTTTTCATAGTCTAGAAGATCGGAAAAATATTTTTGATATCGTGATGGCGTTTGAAAACTAGGGAAATCGCGATTTTGGGCAAAACAGCCCTTCAGTTTACTCTTAATAACTTTTTTCAAAAATTGTTCTCAGCCTACAACCAGTGCTTATTTTGTTGGCCTTGAATAGTTCTAGCTGTTTTTTATAGTCACGAGAAGAGGTTCACCGGGTTTCTGCATGGAACGACCCGACAAATGTTTGACTATTTTCGAAACCTTTAGAATCGGCCGCGAACCTCACTTCGGTTTAAAGCAAATAACATCCGTGAAAAAGAACCCCTTCGAGTAATTTTTACTTTTTACTCTTAATAACTTTTTCAAAAATTTTCTATTTGCTTATTGAGCTTACAAGATCATTGCTCTCACAAAGGAAGATTTATTCTGCTTCACAGACACCCCTCGCTTCCAAATCTTCGCAGGGGAACGTTTTCCAGCTCTATTGAGAGTTTGTCCGCGGATTCCCCACGTACGTTTCGCTGCTCCATCCTGCAAAACTTTCTCAAAATTTAGCAATTCACTCATGATTCGAATTCACGATACATTTCACATGACGAACGAACCGATAAACAACACTCAACGACAACGTTGACCTTGACAAATATTCGAAGCAAACAATTAAATTGTCATTACATCAATTGTCAACTCTACTATCAAAAGAAAAACTGCCAAGGAATTCGATAATACAATTAAAATTCTTAAATGCATCAAGGCACTGCAAAATTGAAATTAAGAGTAAATTATTAAGAGTAAACTGAAAGGCTGTTTTGCCCAAAATCGAAATTTTGCTAGTTTTCAAACGCCGTCGTGATGTTAAAAAAAATATGCGATCTTGTAGACTATGAAAAACAGTTAACCCTACGTTTACTCTTCTAAAGAAACTTAAAACAAAATTTGTAGCTTGCGTCTGTCGAAAGTTATTAAGTGTAAACTGTGCGGTTGTTTTGGTACGAATCGTCAGAGCGAATCGTCCGAATCGTCAGGCCTATATAAGACAGTTGGAGCAGGGTTGGTAGCGCTACAGGTCAAATAGGATACGTGGTCAAATAGGATAATCTCAGGTCATATAGGATAATCGTTAATAACTCCATAAAATGGACTGAAGAGAGTGTGTATTTTCTTTGCGATTTCTATCTTTTGCTATTTATTTTGCATTAAAACAATGCTTTTTTAACGAGTTTTGCCTATTTGCTTCCGTAGCTAAGGAGGAGCCACGCATCAAACTAGCATAATAGAAAACATTGCGATTTATACTGCTGAAGTTACCATAGTTGAATAAAAAAAGGCATCTAAAAGATAGATCGAAGCATGCCGAGTTCGTTCTGCGGTATTCTGCAGATATCAGTCCATTTTCCGATTATCCTATTTGACCGCGTATCCTATTTGACCTGTAGCGCTACCAACATGATTGCACAGTCGAGGAACAGGTCTTCCGAATCGTGGGACTAAATCCGCGTACCGACAGGGATACGTGAAACCATAAACGCTTCAAACAGACACAAAGCGCTTCGACGGGGTCTACAATAACACCATTGTAGCAACGGTAAACTCCTGGCAGATGAAGGGCTTCAACAAGGTTATAAATGTCCTGTTTTTTGAAGCGCATTTCAACAGGGATTCCTCGTCAGCCATATCTTCCAAGCTAAAACATTCATATTTGAAATATCATAGTCAATAGAAAAACACTGGTCTGGAAAGCCGGCAAACATCAAAAGAATATCTTATTGTTAGGATTTTTGAAAGTCACGTGACATTATCCGTGCACACTGCTTCGGCCACTACTCTTGTATGCTTTGATCGTGGATATATATCATGTCAATTTTATCATGCCCGGCGATAATTGTGCAGTTTTAATTGTGGAAGCAGCCGTAGAACGAAAGGTATTGGAATTTTTAAACTTCCAGCGGCAAATAACGACGAAAAAATGAAATGGAGGGAACTTCTCCTGAACGAAATAACGAAGAGCAGGGTACTGGACAAGGCCTTCAAAGAAAGAGTGAAAAATGACAGAGTTTCTTCATGTGAAAAACATTTCCTACCAGAGCAAATAGAATTTTTTAAGTATCTAGCATTCGATTTGGTGCTAATAGCCTAGTTAAATTTGTGATTTTCCTATAGTATACCTTTTTCATAAACATTTACTCGATCGTTGAAAGATCGATCGCGAGTGAACCTTGAAGCCAGCGGTTAGGAGCCTAGGCCTGTCTATTTTATCATGAGTACATTTTCAGGCCCCAAACAATTTTAAAACTGTAAGCCCACCCCTTTCAATATGAGTTTCGTACCGACGGCACTGCATGAATTTCGTACCGACGGCACTCAACAATAAGAAACTCACAGTATGTTAAAGAATATTTATCAAATGCAATTTCAAAATTGCAATTTTGTTAATGGTACAAATAATTGAATGTAAATGCCTAACCGATTTTATCACAGCGAATAAAACAAAGCAAAGATAAATCTGGGGGCCTAAGATCGATTCTGAGAAAGCTACTCAAGCTAATTGAAAGATTTGATTTATTGAATATGTGAAACTAGTACAACATTGGAAACTGAATTGGTTCTCGCTGAAACCTTGGGTATCAAGGATTTAGTTTGTCTCAATTGTACATTTACTTTGATCTTACAAAATCTATTGTATACCGATGTTGATGTCTCCATGCAGAAAGCATACCAACAATCAGGGTCCGAAATTTGGCCGATAAGGAAAAAGAAAGCTGAACAGCATTGCCGACTTAATGGAATTAATTTTCTGATCTTTCAGGAAAAAATTAAAAAACGGAAGTATTTTCATCAGTGGTAAATTTTGTTGATAGAGCAAGCAAGATGGAAAGAATCAACCAGTAGTTGTTAGAAATACGTACGTGACCCTTATCAGTCCTTGATCGGTTTAATCTTCTACTTAGACTTACTTCATCGTCAAACTCATGTTGCAAACTCTCCTCTAACTCCAGAGCCTCAAAGATTGCGTCCAAATTTTCATCTGATACCTCTGAATTTTCATTATGTTGGGAAATTCTACGAGAAGATATGCGACGTTCGTTGTTTTCTGCCATTATAAAACACTTCCGTGCAAGGCTGTGCACGGATATTGTCACGTGACTGGAGAATTCAACATGCTTTCAAATAATGCGAAAAGCCCTTTGATGTTTGCCGGCCTTCCAGACCAGTGTTTTTCTAATGACTATGGAAATATGGAAGCTCTAAATGAGGATTCGCGTTGTTTGCGTTACCATGATGTAATAAAAGGTTATCATCTTGATCTTCCATATTTTCCTCGAGCATGACGAATAAATTGTTTGCCACTTTGGCAGCTTTGAGTGAACTGAATTTTGGCGCCAAGCTACAATGCGTTGTCACCGGCGCGTTGTGAAACGTAACTAGAAAAAGACAACGCATCGGGCTAAGTAGATCCCAGACTTCCCCAGCTCTGTTTTATCAAGTTTGTTTTATCAAAACCTTTGGGTGGTGGGGCATATGTTTTCCTGTCGCTCGCAAATATGACTAAAAACTGATTTTGTGAAATATTTTGAAAAGGGAAGGTTTCTGAACAATTTTTACAATATCAATTCGACGATAAATCATTTCCTAATTGTAGAAACATTTTACGGGATAATCCACTACATTTAAGATGAATCAATTTGCAACAGATGTCACAGTGGATACAATTTTGATTACCATAAGTGATTTCATTGCATTTTGGGCATTTTACGAACTTCGTAGACACGTAGGCAGGGCCTCTTTTAACATTGCAACTAGTGGGGTTTCTGCCCCAGTAGGCCCTTCATCTGGCCCAGTAGTGAAGCAAAAAAATCTAATTTTGCCCCAGTAGTTAGGGGCCCTTTTCACATTATGTACCATGATTTGTTTTGTTGTTTTCATTTCCATTGTTCTTTCAACTTTGTGCAAGGGTCTGCGACTGGGACAAGTTTCTCCCGTCTCTTCTCTCGAAGCTTTGACTGCCCTCAAGAGCCTCAGTTTCGCCTTTTGACCTCGATTACCAGGAATTGGTCAATTCAATTCAATCTGCGAGCCTGGTACACATGCCACTCAAGCACGTGCTTTTAATATTTTTATTTTCGATCTACCTATCTCAAATGACCTATATCTAATCTCGTGATTTCAAAATGAAGAAAAAAGAGAAGAGTGGACACCAAAAGCGACTCGAAAGCAAGAAAAGAGCTTTGAAGGAATGTGCCTCAGCTGTGGGTCAGAAGTCGATTTTCTCAATGTTTGGAAAGAAGGATAGCGACACTGTTGAGGTTGAAAATACAGCAGAAGTACTGAGGAAGGCCTACTACATGATGAATCCTCGCCACCCCCCAGCAAAGTGGCAAAGAGTGACACTACAAATGTTACAACTGAAAATGCAAAACAACAAGATGAATTTGGAACTCACTGGTACAAAGGAAAGAAATTAGACTTAAACTGGCTTATTATGTCTGAGAGCTGTCTTGAAGTTAGATATGAAAGAAAAGACAAAAGGCAAAGGCCTATCATGAAATGCCTTGTTTGTAACCAGCTTGAAATGCATGTTAAAAGGTTCACCGTCAATGGTGAATACCTGTGGCTCAAGGAATTCGTGTTGATGGTAAGGACAGGCTTCGTTTGATAGTTGACCATTTATGTTCTGCTGCCCATGAAGAGGCATTACGACTCAAAAAGTTTGATGATGCTTGGAAGGATATGTCAGATGCCCATCCCTGGGTACGAATAGTGAAGAAATGTAAAGCTGAGACCTTACAATTGCTTCTAAAACTTGCAGTTGATGTATACAATGACTGCAGAGTAGAAACTGTCAGTGCATGGAGCTGGGCATCAAGATCTTTGTCTGGTGATCATAGCAACAATTTGTTGCACATATTTAGAGATAATGGATGGGATGCTGATTTTGTTCCTTACAATCAACCAGGCTCTGCCTACCATTACAGAGACCCTATGACATATGCTGAAATGAGAGAAATTTCAGTGAACATGAAATGAAAAAAGTAGCAGATTTGTTAAAAGAATGTGTCTGCTATTCAGTACAAATTGATGGCAGTTCAGACAAACAATAAGTGGATTCCAAATTCATCACTGCAAGATTTCTCCCACAAAATGAAGTTTCTGTGAAAACTGTATTTCTGGGTATTTCAAGTAGTGACCTTGGGGGTGCAGATGGTTTGCTTGATGCACTTACCACTTGTTTAAAGAGTGTGGGAGTTGATACAGAGAAACTTGTTGGAATAACTACAGACGGTGAAAATGCCAACACTGGTAAGAATGGTGGACTCTGGAAACTTCTAAAGGATTACACTGGAAAAGAATGGCTCACTGCATGGTGCATATGCCATCGCTCTGATTTGGCTTTGGAGTCTGTACAGTCTGAAGTTCCTGAATTGTCATTGTGGATGACCAATGTACTTGCTGTTTCCAAATTTTTCAGACAATCACCTCGCAGAGTAAAGTACCTTCACAAAGAAGATCCCAAATGTCTGACATTTCCTAAGCACTTTGAAGTGCGATTTGCTGAGCACACTTTGAATGTGCTGAAGGCAGTGCTAAATAATCTTGAAGCAGCAAAGCAAGTGTGGACAAAGATGTGTTCTGGTGAAATTCACGCTGAAAAAATTGAAAAAAGAATGGCTCAAGGCTTTTTAGATATATGGAAACATGATGGTCAACAGTTTTGGTTAACAACTTTGATGTTTGATTTGTGCAAAATATTTAAGAATCTCCAGAAAATTTTTCAAAAGTCACACCTAATTTTGTTGGATATTATAACTGCAAGAGATGCTGCAGTTGAGAATCTCGAAGTAACGAATGAAATACCAATACCAGGTGGGAGAGAGGAGAAATGTCGTGGAAACTTTGAAGAAGTTTCTTCTCCAACTAATTCAAGACAGAAAAGAAACATAATAACAAATATGTGACAACAACACACAGGAATGACATGGCAGTGAGAACAGAGATTGTCCATCAGCAATAAATTTTTTAGATGAGAGAATGAACCTTGAAAATGATGGAACTTTAAAAAATTTGATGAAAATTTTAGATGCAAATCATCTACAGAGCTCATCACAGCAAGCAGAGATTTAGCCAGTCAACTATTTGGCCCAGAAAAGATTGAAGATTTTGTCTCTGACACATGTATGTCATGGAGAAAGATAGTTGCCATTGAAGATCCTGCTATTGAAGACAATGGCACATTTTACGCATTGAAATTAAGAAAAATGGTGCAAGCAAGCTGTGGTCTTTTGAAAACATTTCTAGCATCGTTTTTAACCTTAACCCCACATAGCATGGGGACTGAAAGAACAGTCTCTCATTACAACAATATCAAGACCTCAAACAGAGCTTCACTTAGCCAACAGTCAATAAACAGCATTATGCACATCTCCTTAAATGGTAAAGGAACAGCCTTTTATGATCCAAGAAATGCAGTTGCTAAATTTTTGAAGCAAAAAGAGAGGCGTGACAGACAGCCTGACCAAGAAATATATCAGACTAGAAGTTTTATTAAAAAGTTTTTTCAAAAAGACAATGGTTGTTTATAATTGCTATTAGTAACTTTTTCAAAAGTGTGGACCTCAATTTGAACACTTAAAATGGTTTTGCATGTTAAAATTTCTGTTATGTCATATACATTTTATTCAAAGTTATTATAACAATGGCGCTATTTTTTCTGTGTACTGGCTTGGGCCCCAAACTAAGATTTTCCCCAGTAGTTGGTTTTGCTTAAAGAGGAAATGAAACCATTTTTTTTATGCGTTTAATCGATTTCTCCACCCACAATTGTGTAGGAAAAATAGTTCGCATTAGCTATTTCAAGCAAGAAGACTATTAAAAACAAACTTAAAAACCGCTAAACTGACAATAATTTTTCAACCAAAAAATGGCGAAGGGGGACTAGACACTAGCGAGCTGTGACGTAAAGTTATGGACACGAAGCGCGCATGTTCATGATTCGAGGACAACAAATTTTCTGGCAGAGTTGGCGATCGCATGTTTAGTTTTTGAATTTCAATTCTCACCATATTGGACGAAAGTGACACTAGCTTAGGAGTTTCCGAAGAAGAAAAGGGGGCAGTTGCTGTTTACTGTGTTCCTGTCAGGCCATACCAATTCGGCAGACACGGAATCAAGTAGCGACGAGGATAACCTAGGTCACGACGGCCTAACCCCGGCAATTTTGCGAGAGCGATACGAACAAAAAACAGAAGTTAGTTCATGGTAAGTTTATTCCATAAATGACGAATATATGTTTAAAACTCGTTATCTTTAGTTTAGATGATGTCTAAATACTGTAGGCATCAACCGAAATTAGCAAGTACAGTGCCTAGGCCCGGCCCGGAGGGTCGCACCATCGAAAACTTAATTGATTATGACTATGGCATTATGGCTTTTTTTGCAGGTGTAGATGTGGAAAATGTGAAATTTATCATCTTGTTGGTGCTTTGGAGTGCAGATGCTGCACTGGGTTAACCTGTTTTGGACGAAAGCATTAACAAATATGTATTGCACAACATGAAGATTTCATTGCCATGTCAAATACAACTGTGTTTCGGAATGTTGGCCCACTGCGAAGGGACAGACAAGGGAGTGTCACAGGAAGGCAAGCCTACACGAGTAAGTAACAAAACAAATTATCTTATTTAATGAAGCAAGTCATGTATATGATTGATAGTTTTAAAAGGAAATAGTTTTGGCAGTTTTATCTTAATCAGATATTTGAGAGCTGTAATCATTTCTACCATGGATTTTCTTTTGTTTACAAGTTCAACAAGTTGTCAAATCTCCCCAGTATTACAGTATTAAAGTATTACAGTTTGGTGGATAATATTACCTATTATGTGACTTGTATATACCTTTTCTATCATATAATTATCAATGATGTCATCATGATAGTTTTACCTAATGTTTCCTCTTGTTTCATTGGTTACTCTTTCATAGTCATAATTTTCACACATTCTATTTCTCCCTCATTTACAAATTATTCTTCTCTGTCTTCGAATTCATCCTCATCTCTTTCTGGATTCCACTCCTCATCATTTTCAGCGAAACTTTTGTAGGAATCAGAATCACTGTCTTCCTCTTCAACTTCCTTTTTTCCTGGGCTTAGTTGGCTGTCCTTGTTTTGACTCTCTGAATTTCTTTATTTTACATTTAGATAATTGATTGCCTACAAACAAAGCATAAATGAGAAAAGGGTTACAAAAAGTAATTTATATGGAAATGAAATGGAATTTAAATTTGGCATATCAGCAAATGTTATTGTGCAAAGCGAACTTACATTATTTTGACTTGTTAATTTCCTTTTCTGTCTAATTATTTTCAGATTTTGGCGATTCACTCAAGTTTTTCAATCTCAAGGTTTTCACCTTGCAATCTTGACAGGCTAAACTTGACACATCTGGAAATGAAGTTGCTTCCATGCTGGTTTCTGTAAAGACTGTCTGCCATTTATCAGTTTTAGAAGATGTTGCTTCGTCGAATAATTGCTCTTGAATAGTTCCATTTGTGTATCCGCAACAGAAGCCACATTGTATTGTATCTCTTACACCCTGAAAAACAGAATGTGAATTTGGCCACTACATTTATGGAATCCAGGGCGTCACCAAAGGGGGTTTGGTAGGTGTGGTACCCCCCCCCCTACATTGGTTATTTTTGCCAGGAAACTTGCTGGATACTCTACCTGTAATTTTTTGCAACAATTATAACATACTAACATTTGAAACAGAAACACATAAAAGCAGCCTTTATATGAGAGTATTTATCTTTTGACCACACCCTTAATGAGTGAGATACACCCTTTTTGTCAGCAAGAACTAATCCTTTTGGCTGCGCCCTGGGTGAATCTATACAATTTGATAAATGTTCTATATGCATATATGTATTTTGTAAACCTTCAAATTGGAAGGGCTCGACTTTGTAGAAGATACAAAATGTTGTTTTTTAATTGCAATGCCAACATTCTAAAAAATATGTCACAATAAACACCAATTGTTTGTTATGAAAACTTTTATCACGTTGAGATTTTGATAAAACCAATTGTTTGTTTAAATAGAAAGTAGCGAGTTGTGTTTACTTTTATTCTGTTGTACCCAATATTACTTATTTAATTAAAGGAATATATTGAAAATGAAGTAGGCAAAAAAATTAAATCATACCTTTCTTTTTTCCCGTTTAGACTGAGGGGTTGAATTTCCTTCATTTCTGGTATAATGCCAGAACAGCATCTCGTTGTAAAAACTTTTTTGTTTGTGAAACGTCGTCGCCCTCTAGTAGACTAGCTACGCTCCTTGTATAGCAACCTGGTTCAAAATGATCTGAGCAAAGGACGGGGTTTGAAAAGTAGCTTTGGTCAAAATTTGGCCTACGCTTTCTAACAAATCTAGTTCACTACCGGCGTACAGTAGGGTCCTTTGGAAAGCGATGGGTGTTTAAACCCTTGGTATAACTGTCATTACAACAGCTTTTTATTGTCTAGAGTGTGTACACACATCGTAGACCACCACAAACCTTGGTTTTGTTACCTGGCTCCATAGCTAATCTAAAGTTTCAGTACGTAGAAACGGGATGTAAATATTACGAAACGCCGCGCGTGTCCATAACTTTACGTCACAACATTCAAAACGAGGCTAGTTAAACAGGGCGCACCGGTGCCACTTTTTGATTGAAAAATTGAAGTCAGTATTGCCCTCGTAGTTTAGCCAAAATTTCTCTAAACACATTGAAATTCTAGGTTATAAGGTAATTCATTACGGGGATTCAGAATTTAAAATAAAAAATTTGGTTTCATTTCCTCTTTAAGCATAGCCGTCCACTTTCCAAATCCATAAACTTTCAAACTTTTTTTTAGAAAAAAGTCCTCGTCTGGAGTAAATAGCACCCTTCTACTGACGACTGGCTTTGCTTTCAACTTGTCAGCATTGCAATCTGGGGGCGAGTAAGCTCTACACAATTCGTTACCCGCTTCGTCAAGATTGACGCAAATTGTTTCTTTCCGATTTCTTCCTGGCGTTATTTGCTGGTGCTGTTCGGTTTCTTCCAAGCAGCAGTCTTGATCAGACGAATCTTTGTTGTCTAGAATGATCTTTTTAAACTTCTATCAACTTCTTTGTTCTGCAACTTTTTAATCACCGATTTGACATTTACTGCAATTTCGCGTGAATTGTGCTTTTGATAGTAAGTTTTCGCAACTTGAGAACTGTTTTTGATCTCGGCTCACGACTTCTTGCTCTTCGGCAGAAAGTCTCAACAATCTGACGATATCTGGTCGGATGAACGTATTTCCGATTGCCTGAAAAACGAGTTCTGACATCAGGTTACTTAACTGTTTAAACTGTGTTCCATTTCCTGTGACCAGTATATATTCGCACTGAGGTTCAACAGAAATCTAACATGACAAATTAGTCGTCAAGGAGTCGTGTGCTAGTCTCATCAAGTATCAATGAATCAAAGGTGTACTGTTGTGCAGTTTTAAACTCAGTCTGGTCCACAAACCCATTATTCTCCCTCGACTTTTCAAACATTGATACTGTTAGAAATTGATACGTCATTGGGCGTGATCCTTTCACTCTTGTAAACATATACACAGCTACAAATCGAGTGGCAAATGTAAGGTCCGCAGGTGTAACGGCGGTCAAAGAATAGCCTTTACAATTTGTCAAGACATCTTTGTAGCGTGGAAGATGGTACGGTATAACTCTCTCAATTTCTTCCATCGTTGCCCACTGATTACAGCCAGAAAGGACTTAGATCGACAGGTTTTTTGACCATTTGCTGATTTTCCTTTTAGCCAGTGCTTTTTTTCCTCGGTTTATGTAAATTTCAGAAACCGCCAAATTGCCAAGCACTGTTGCCGATAATCCACTGGATTTACGAAAGTCAATCAAATCTGTGATTGCTTGTAAATACCCAAATTGAGCTGAGCTGCCTAGGCCCATTCTTTTCCGATATGCTCGATAAAACTGCATATAAGTCCTGCGGATCCTATGCTGTAGTCCACATGCTGTTCTGTGAGATTGTCTTCGTCATCTTCGCTGCGAAAATTTCAAGAATTTCATTACGCGTGTAGCATTTTGTGTTGCCTGTGCTGCTGACAGTCCCCCGCCACAAACAGCACAAAGCCAATCGACATACTGCTTTCCAACCCCATCAGAGATTGAGAAATGTGGCCTTTTAGTTGTATCTGCACGTCTTCTGGCACTTTCGATGTGTTTGTGACTTCTCTCAGTACTCTGTTCAGCCAACCGTTCAATAACTTTATCACTCGGCTTCACATCGAAAAAATAATACCATCTGTGCTTGGTGTCTATGTGTTTTCGGCAACCTCTTTTGCTGAAAAATGTACGATTCTCGCAAAATTCTACCGGACAGCGAAAGGTTTTATCCTTTGTTTCACGGAGTATGACAACACGTTTCTTACTGTGTGCCCCTTCGATCTTTGACCAATCCATTCGCACATGTTGGTATTTCTCTTTTCGAGACAAAATTGAGCATTTCAATCCTTTTTATTGACAACTTAGAAACAATTGCACACAGATTCTTTTTATGGAAAAGTTAAATTTTCTCAATGGTATTGTTAGATATGCATGAGTTTAAAGCGTATGATAAAGCGCAATTTTATACTTGAATGAGATCCATTGTAAAAACGCATACAGCACTTGTATTCAGAATGTCCCAGTAGAAACACAGGGAATCTAGAATGGCCAATTAGGTCACTTTCCGAGGAACGCCACACTCATTGGAAACTATGTGATCAGAGGACAAAGAAACCCCAACAAATCACAGTGATCAAGGAACGGGGCATCCCTCGAATATGTTCATTGGATAAAGAAAACAGTGCACATTGTAAATATTAGTCACCAGAGACATCTGAGTTCGCTTGGTGCAAGGTCCATAGCATTGTTCTTCTTCCCCTGAAAATTTCTGTCTAAAGGACGGGGACAGACTTTATACAAATACTGTAATACTCAGAAGTATACTTGCATATATAAAAAAATGTCTAGACAATTTATTGAAATTTTCCTATATAAACCTAAGCGTGAGCAACCCTCTCTCTCAGTGAATCAAGTAAAAGGAACTGTTATCTTCTATTGTTTTCACTTTTGTGTTGAAACAATTTCATTACCCTCCAATGAAAAAGTGAAATAAAAGCATGTATAGCCTACATACAGTAGTTAACACTCTATGGCAGACCATAAAGCAGCAATCTTTAATGACTACTTTCAAAACTAGATGATGGTCTAGAAAAAGATTAAAACGCTTGGTCATATTACTTTTGTCCCTTGTCCCTTACACTCTCTTTCTTAAAACTTGTTTTTGCACCAATTTTTAAGATGCCTCACCTTTCCCCATCATGTAATATACATTCCATGAGAACAACTGAATACTATTTCAATGTTCACATTTCCATTGGTTCCACTTTCTCATCAATTGTTGGTTTTATATTCTCATAGTTCAGAATATCACTTAATGATTGATTGGTGTGTCCAGATCTGTCCAGCGCTGATATGATGCCGCCATTATGATTCCGCAAACTTGCGTTATATAAAAATCCGGACCTTATGGACACATTCTTTTTTTAGTTTATACTTCTGTTGAAGGAAGACAAGGACTTCGTTCCTCTGTGTAAATTGTTATCGTTTCTTCCGTTTGGAACCCTTCTTACCTTATTAACGTGGTGACAGGTGCAGAAACGAACCCAGGAACATTCCGAATCGCAGCGATCAACAGCTATCCTTCTACAACAACTCGTAAGAACATTTGTTTACTTCACACGATCGCTACTACCTGGTCGTGATTTATACTTATTATCTACTGAACATTGTTATTTATCGGTAACAACAAAACGTTACACCATGTCAACACCTCGGGCACCTAAACAATGGTGTCTGACTAAAAATGAGACAATAAATACCTTTGAAAATTGGAAGCAAAACCTGATTTACACGTTGTCTCTCGATGTGAGTTTCGCACCATTCCTTGTCGCCGGCACAACATGGCTGAAGAAAACCAGGACCACGGCCCTCCGTGGATTTGAAAATGACGCCGCCGGCACCGCAAACTGCCGTACCGCTGCCCAAAAAGTGGCGAATTTTTGTCCTATTATATCGAGAAACACTATTGTCAAACATTCGACATCTATTGACTCTATATGGCAATTTATTCGAGCCCACTACGGATTCCAAACTACTGGTGCTAATTTTTTCGAGTTGATTAACATCCAGCTCAAAGCCGACGAACGTCCCGAGGACCTCTACCAACGACTCATGGCCTTCGTAGAAGATAGTCTCCTCTTAACCACCACACCAATCACACATCACGGCGCACCACTTACCGAGGATGAAGAAATGACCCCCACGCTAGAGAATCTTGTTGTCTTACTGTGGCTCAAACTGATTCATAAAGACCTCCCAGGACTTGTCAAACAACGATATGGGACAGAGCTACGCTCTCGTACTCTCGCTTCCATAAAACCAGAAATATCGCAAGCCATGGACAGCCTACTTGACACCGTCCATTCCAATGAGGAAGCGAAAATTATGAGATCAGCCACCTACCGAACGCCACCACACCGCAGACCCATGCAACAACGCCCAAAACCATTTTGCAAGAACACTCGCTCGTGCCCATTGTGTCAATGTGCAGGAAGACAATCATCACACTTCCTCAGCAAATGCCAATTTCTACCGGAGCAAGACCGTAAATTCCTCACCAAAGCTCGCCTTATCGCCGCCATAGATGCAGAGGATGATTTCCCCGATGTCCACGAACCAGACGAACCTCAACTTGAATCATATGTGTCTGCTGTTAGTCTTTCACCCAACGCTCGTAGAGTGCAGGTAAACCAGTCACCGTTCATCACAATGTATCAATGTCAACATCCACTAAAGTTAACCCTTGATTCGGGGGCAGAAACAAATATGATCAAAGAGTCTGTCGCCAAGTACATCGGAGCAAAGATCACCACCAGCACTCAGATGGCCCTACAAGCCGACGGAACCTCTCCTCTCGCTATTAAAGGAGAGACTAAATTCACGCTTACTCGTGACAATAAAACATTCCACCTTGAAGCGTTGGTCGTTGAAAATATCGACGTTGATGTTCTTGCTGGTGTCCCTTTTATGTCATCCAATGATATCTCGCTTCGCCCAGCCAAGTCCCTCATTAGTTTCAATGACGTGAGCACATACCAGTACCAACATTGCCCTTCAACAAACCAACCATGTTCCGTTAAACGCACCAGTGCCCATATTTTGCGATCGCCAGGTACCACCGTTTGGCCAGGGGAATTCGTTGAACTTGATGTACCAGAAGAACTCGCTGAAACAGAAGTTGCTGTTGAACCACGCACTGACAATATCTCTTGTAAAACTGAGTCTTGGCCTCCTCCTTCGATCATACGAGCTGTCGCCGGTAAAATAAGAATTCCAAATGCTACTGAAGTACCGCAAGTGTTGAAAAAGAATGACCACTTTGCCCAAGCACTTGCTGTAGCAGAGCCTACCACTGCTGTTAAACCGTGGCATTCAACATCACCCAACGACCCTCCCACAACACCTCCAATCCGCCAAATAACAATTGATGAAGGACAACAACTACCCGCTGATGTTCGTGCAAGCTTTCATACAATGCATAAAGAGTACCAGTCCGTTTTCAACCCAGCTTTCCAAGGCTACAATGGTGCATACGGATCGATCCAAGCAGTTGTCAACATGGGGAAATCTGAACCACCGCAAAGAAAGGGCCGTGTTCCCCAGTATTCAAAAGACAAGCTAGTAGAACTCCAGCACAAATTTGATGAAATTGAAACTATAGGCGTTTTTAGCAAACCTGAAGACGTTAATGTTGTAGCTGAGTATTTGAATCCTTCATTTTTAATTAAAAAGTCTAGCGGAGGATTTCGCCTTGTTACGTCATTCGGAGAAGTAGCAAAATATGCAAAACCACAACCTGCATTGATGCCTGATGTCAACACCACCCTCCGCTTGATCGGACAATGGAAGTACATCATTAAGACCGATCTTACACAAGCATATTACCAGATTCCTTTAGCCACAGAATCCATGAAGTACTGCGGAGTTGCGACACCATTCAAAGGAGTATTTGTGTACACAAGGAGTGCTATGGGTATGCGGGGTTCTTAGACTGCTCTTGAAGAGCTAATGTCTCGTGTGTTAGGTGACCTCTTACAAGACGGAGTGGTCGCCAAGGTTGCCGATGACCTTTACTGTGGGGGAACGAACCCTTATGAACTTTTAGACAACTGGAAGAAGGTTCTTACCGCCCTACAAGCTAGCAACCTCACTCTATCCGCCCACAAGACTGTCGTCGCCCCAAAGACTACCACTATCCTTGGTTGGACCTGGTCTGATGAAACACTTAGCGCTTCTCCCCATCGCATCGCCATCCTTTCAACATGCAGTCGCCCAACCACCATAAAGGGCCTACGATCGTTCCTTGGTGCTTACAAGTTCCTTGCTCGTGTGATACCGAACTGTTCGGCTTTCTTATCACCATTAGAAGGTCTCGTTGCCGGCAAGCCATCTCAGGAACAAATTTCCTGGGACGACACATCAACTGAAGCCTTCAAGAGTGCACAGCAACACCTCCACAGCCGTAAATGTATAACGCTCCCCAAACCGGAAGACCAATTGTGGCTCGTTACTGATGGTGCTGTTAAATCGCCGGGGTTAGGCTCGACACTCTACCTAAACAGAAACGGGAAACTCCATATCGCAGGTTACTTAAACGCAAAGCTCAAGGAACGGCAACATACATGGACATCTTGTGAAATCGAAGCGTTGAGCATTGCTGCATCGCTACAGCATTTCAGCCCATATGTTATCCAGTCTCGTCATCAACTTTCTCTACTCACCGACAGTAAGCCCTGTGTTCAAGCCTACCAAAAGCTCCAGAAAGGCAATTTTTCAAACAGTAGCCGTGTTACCATCCTTTTGTTGACCGCCAGTCGCTATGCTATCAACATACAACACCTTGCATGAACCGCAAATATGCCATCAGATTTTGCTTGTCGTAACGCAGTCGATTGTTTAGACCCAACTTGCCAGATTTGCTCCTTTATCAACGACTTACAAGCAGCCACAGTACACACCGTCAACATCACAGACATCGCTCAAGGTACTTCAAGGATGCCATTTGTCACCAGATCAACCTGGCTCACAACACAACAAGAGTGCCACGACCTCCGCCGCACAAAAGCTTACCTTTCACAAGGTACAAGACCCTCAAAGAAGCTTACCAACCTCAAAGACACCAAGCGATACCTCAATCACTGCACCATCGCCAAAGACGGTATGCTAGTTGTTCTTCATAATGAACCATTTGAACCTACCACTGAGCGCATCGTAGTTCCAAGGTCTGTTTTGCAGCGACTACTTACGGCTCTTCACATACGCCTGAATCATCCTACCCAGTTTCAGCTCAAGCGAATGTTTTGCCGTTATTTCTTTGCACTAGACCTTGATGCTGCATTAACCACTCTTGCTAATAACTGTCATACATGTCTCTCCCTAAAGAAAGTATCCAAAACCGCACCGCCACCCGTGACTAGTGAACCGCCACCCACCATTGGATGTACTTTCGCAGCTGATGTTATAAAACGCAACAAACAACTCATCCTCGTGTTGCGAGAAACCGTCACTTCGTTCACAACAGCATGCCTACTTGACACAGAAAACCACCAATCTTTACGAGATGGCATAATCAAGCTATGCGTTGAACTCCGTCCACTAGATGGCCCTCCTGCTGTTATTCGCACTGATCCTGCTCCCGGTTTCGTCAAGCTGAGTGAAGACAAAGTTCTTCTCGAGCATCGCATTACCATCGACATCCGACGGGTTAAAAACATCAAAAAATCCTGTTGCAGAGAAGGCCGTTCAAGAGCTTGTAGATGAATTACTACGACAAGACCCCGACAATCCTTTAGTTACATCTACTAACCTTGCTGTCACAGTCGCTCGCTTAAACGCACGTATTCGTAGCAGTGGGCTCTCTGCTAGAGAACTTTGGACGCAGAGAGACCAGTTTACGCACAAACAATTGCCACTTGATGACAGATCCCTTATCGAAAGTCAATACCACCGTCGTTTAGCCTCCAACAACTATCACGCACAACAGCTTCTCTCTCCCACCGAGCCGATCATTTCAACAGGTGCGCTTGTTTACCTGAAGCAGGAGAAAAACAAGTCCCAGTCACGACCAAGATACCTCGTTACTCGAAATGAAGGACCGTGTTACTACCTCAAGAAATTTGTAGGTAACCAACTTCGCAACTTTACCTACAAGGTAAACCTATCAGAAATTTTCACCGTTCCCGATTCCATCCGAGATGTTCACCGAACCGCATATAACCCAGCCGAGCACAGTTCAGATGAAGCTGATGATGGGGGTGAACCTGTTATTCAACCCACATCAGAGGTACTACCACCAACACCACCAGAAGAGATTGTAGCACATCTACCACACCACACCATAGATCTACTAGCACCTCCTTTACCGATACCGCAACCAATCGCACCAAACCCTGAGTCAAACCCATCAGCAACCGAACAACCCTTACCTGTTGTAGCCGACTCCCAACGACCGCAACGTAACCGCCGACCACCCATATGCTTTCAAGATTACGAGACGGAATGGAGAGAAAAGTAATCACGCTGATATGATGCCGCCATTATGATTCCGCAAACTTGCGTTATATAAAAATCCGGACCTTATGGACACATTCTTTTTGTAGTTTATACTTCTGTCGAAGGAAGACAAGGACTTCGTTCCTCTGTGTAAATTGTTATCGTTTCTTCTGTTTGGAACCCTTCTTACCTTATTAACGCAGTGCCTCCATTACTACAGCCATATCTTGAAGCTGATCTGTATCATCTAGAATATCAATTTCACTGTCATCTCTTACTGCTAACCAAGTATCTTCTAGTTCATCTTCAGCATCTTCTGTTGCTAGGTTTCTTGCTTCGTGAAACTCATCTGGTGGTAGGTCACCAAATACATCACTAACAGCAAGAAGAATTTTGACTGCATGCTTCATTCGCCAAATTTCGACAACAGCGAATACATCATTTAATGTGAAGAGATGATCACAATGTCTCAAAACCTGCCAAATATGGAAATCTGTAAACTCTAAACAGATACTTGGGAATGGAACTGATAAATGTGGAATTGACTGTCTGTGTGTGTTTGATACATGTGGTGAACTGATACATGTGGAATCAACATGAATTTTACCTTTAAATTGTCCTTTTCTTCCTGTGAAACAGATCTCTTTCTTTCACATATCTGTGCCTTATTTGATGGCCTGTTGAATTCTAATGTCCCACATTTTTTGTGAACTAATGATGGACAACTACAGTTTTTCAAACACACATAACAACAATCACCAGGTGCTACTGCACCATGTGGACCAGGAAAACTATCCTGAACAAATTTTCTTCTGCATCCATCAGCAACAACATACTGCTTCTTTTCTGACTGATAGTGGCTTGTTAAAAAGCCATTATATAAGAAATAGCAATGACTTTTCTTACTATCCCTTCCTGCCCGTCCACATTCCTGAAGATATGACTCAACAGTTTTTGCTGGCCCAAAATGGATTATTCTATGCACATTTTTACAATCAACTCCCATTCCGAAAGCCACTGTTACAACTATTATTCTCAAATGACTGTCCTCTTTATTAATTTCTTTGAGAATGTGATCCTTGAATGATGCTGGTGTTCCAGCATGAAACATTTCAACTAGCCTTGCAGTTGGTATGCCTTGCATTATAAAATTTGTCAGCCAACACAATTTCAAACATTTTCCAAATCAAAGCACATTGATTTCTAGTTTGACAAAACATAATTGTTCTTTTTGTATCAACACCATAGTTCTTAACTTCATCAATGACGTCAGAAAAAATAACCTGCAATTTTGTGTCATTGCCTATGTACTTGCAATGAAAAACAATATTGCGTTTCACTGGACTTTTCTCTACAATAAAGGTGCTAAACATCCGCAAATTTAGTGCATTGAAAATTGATGCCTTGGTAGATTTTGATTTTTTTTTTGCTTCGATTCGCGATTTCCAGGCCAAGGGGAGAAAATTTTCTTGCCCTCGATCGGCCGAGCTTGCCCCGGTCACGTGTCTCGCTTTGCAGCCCTCCATTGTTTGGGGACAAAAGAGAGTCCTCTTCCACCAATTGATATGCAAGTTGCCGACGTGAGTGACGCGTCGCAGCAGAGCAGCAAGGCGTAGATCGGTAGTAGAGAACAACAACGTGCTCGGGACAGGGCAGGGGTCATTTCATGCTTGCTACCTGTGTGGATTGGACGTGCTCACTATTACCGGAGCTGCTTCTCATTGCGTTTTGGGGGATTTCGACGTGGAAAGCTGCCTTACAGTAAGTAACTTTCGTTTCTCCTTTCGATCTGATGATTTTTCTGATGTTGAACTAAATTTCCGTGCGTTTTTCACGATTTTTCAATGCACACCACTCTGGGGTAGCTTCCATCTGCCACGAAAAATTTGCTAGCCACGAGCTTGCTTGCTTTCGAGGATGTTTTCTGAATGCTAAATTGATTGCTTACTTAAAATGATGCTAAATAAGATTTGATTTCTTTGCTTTTTCCTCAGTTTAGGTGAGAAATCGAGCCGAAACTCGAGGTGGCTGAAGAAAAATTCACGAGAAACTTCAGGCACGCCCCCACCTGGCTCTCTCGCTGGCTACGAAATGCTGAAAACTTCGTCGTGCCCTCTAGAACGAATCAAAGTAAGTTTGTTTTGTTGCGTTATGATCGCCGTTTTTCTCATTTTTCTCTCGAGAAACTAGCTTTTGTGTGTGGTTTTTGCACCTGGCCGTTGACCTGTTGACCTCCTTCCGCCATGCCCCGAGGGCGTTTTTCACTCTAAATTGCTCTAAATACCTAGATAGCTTGCTTTCAGGGAAATTTCGGATAATCAATCGATTAACTTTTTTAATGATGGTACAGGAGGTTTGATTTTTGGCTTTTCTTCTTTTTTAGAGAGAAATCGAGTCGAAACTCGCTGTAGCAGCAACGTGGGGAACGGCAGGTACGCCCTCTCGCTGACTTCAAAATGCTGAAAACTTCGTGCCCTCCAAATTGAATCAAAGTAAGTTTGTTGTGTTGCTTCAAGTTTGTCGTTTTCGTTGTTTTTCTGGTTCTTTTTTCGAAGAATTGGGTTTTGTGCTAGATTTTGGCACCTGGCTGTTTGTCCTGTTGACTCCTTCCGCCAGCCTTCGAGGGCGTTTTTCATTCCAAATTGCTCTAAATAGCTTTGGCAGTAAACAACATGTTTGATGCATTCTAAAATCAGTAACTGCTGCTTTTTGTGGCCCTTTTCGATTGCGTTTTTGAGCAGACCTCTCTTTTAACGAGTTTTCCTTTCTTGCAGGGTCATGGCGTGGCGTCAAATATTATCCACTGTTGCCGTGCTTGGACAGAGAAAGGAAGAGCAAGAACTCAGTTTTTAATAAACGAGGGACTACCGTACGAACTTTAAAACCCTTCGTGTTTATGTTGTATGTATTTAATTTTCTTGTTGGATGACGATGCGTGGTTTTCGATTTGACGTTTCCTTATTCTCGCGTTGTTACTTCAGTGTTGGTAGCATTGTTTGTGTTACTGCATCTATAGAATTAGTTTGGTGCCTATTGGTGGCAATAGTCAGTTTAGGGCCACAGCAAAGCCATTTTCTGTGTCTGCTAAGTTTCTTTAAATTACTCCAAACACATAGGACAGCGTAGCGAGCTAAATGAGCAAAAACCATTTCAATAGGACGGTTAAAACGTGCCACGGGGCAATTTTTATTTTTGTGTGTTGGCGACAGCAGTATAGAGGTTTTTCAGTTTGTCTATAAAAATAACTAGGATAGACAGTGATTTTCCACTATATACTTTGCAAAAACTAAAGGGCAGGCTTCGCACGATCAAATTTAACGGAGTTCGAAGTTGGAGCCGATTCGGGGGCAACATAGGAATCAATTTAGACGTCGAAAAGGTCTAAAAACAAAGCATTTTAAACTTGCTTCCCTAAAGGTTGATCAGCTAAAACATGGAGATTTTTTTTGTGGTCAACTGTTCTTCGATGGAGAATTGACTGTGTAACCCTCAAACGATTCTATACTTAATCCGCCCACATTTTCTAAAACTTTGAGAAAAACATTGGCAGTGTAATCTACCCCCAATATTTTCCAAAACGGCCAACCAAGAAGTTTTTAGTGTCGGCTTCTTCGGACTTGCCAAGTAGGAAGGTGTCATGTTGTGTTGTTTGTTTCATGCCGCGGTCGCTTGGCCCCATGACTCGCTGGAACAAGGTTCCTTGAAGGGTGTTAACATTAACGAGTTGTCAACTTGATTGATTGCCGCCTCTGGACACCATGAAACTGCAATGGGACGTGCACTCGGTCTTGCATGTGCAAGTAACCGAAGTCCGCCAAGAATTAAAGCATTACGACTCTACATCTCAAACCTTGGTTCTGGAAACATTTACTACTGCTTTTGGCGCACAAAGTTCAAAAACATAGAGCGATGAAGCTAAAAGTGACTTGAAAGACGAATCACCCCAAACGCCCACTCCGAGCGTGCTCGCCGAAATATTTACTGAAAAAAAATTTGCGTTGCAAATAAAAAATGTTTAAGGTTATGTAAATGAAATCGATGGCTGTGCGTGATTAAAATCATATGATATTTAGGTTCACGATAAATCCTGTCACTCTTATATAATATATTCCAGTAAAACTTTGAAGAAAACTCTCACCACAGATAAACAATATATTGGTAAAACAGAAGACTAGCCCCCAAAACCCCACTGCGCGGGCTTAAAACCCCTTCTTTGGAAAAGGAACTGCCCCTTAAAACTACCCTATAAACAAAAAAGACATGTTAGCCTCGGCAAGACAAGAGCTTCGCATCGAGAGCAAAAAATGACGTAATGCACAGCCACGCACGGCACACTTGAAACGAAAGTTGTCAACAACAAAATGACTCGCCATCCTTCGCGTGCATCACTCGCACTCATGTGACAATTGCTAGGACGGGGAGCCTCATCCCTTTATCTTTTGCGAACCACCGAATTTCCTGATCAGTCCATGTAAAAATATTTTCTTTGGTTTTCTCTTTCCCCATACTGAGTTAGTTTAGTTATAATTTCGCAAAGTTCTTGTTCCCTGAAAGCTTCGGATTTGGCGCCTAGATGGCTTCCTTGGCAAAATAACAAAATGCTACTGCGCAGAGAATGTAGAACAAAGGCAAAATTCCCGCAGCGCCCACCCAAAACGTATTCGTGTAGACAGAGCCCAACCCGATGTGATATGAAAATGGTATCGTGTAAACAGGGCCCTCATTTCCTTGCACACCACCACCAAGAGGACATAATGCCTGCACAAATGCAAAGAAAGGTAGAGACATGTTTAAGGATTACTTTTGTAATGAAGGGACTGTGGAATGGCAATGGAATAAGTGCCAAGGGGCATTTTACTATAGTTCATAGAGGGCCAGGATAAAGATAAATAAAACGGCACATAGCAATTATTTTCTTGTTTGCTTTATCATCCCTTCTTTGTAAAGCTTCTCGTTGTGGTTTACATGTTACATATATATATACAACATATTTGATTTAGCACTTTTGCTACTTGATGTGTTTACTCGAATTTCAGATAAATGCCTGATTTTCAAAAGTGTTACAGACGACTTTATCAATCTCTAGTTCTGACAGAGCAGGTGCAAAAGACACTCAAAAATATTTTCTAGAGTATAAAGAATTCTGTTTCATTTTATCTGCATTGAGCACTGTATACAGATTTTGAGAAAAATAAACTAAAAATGTTGAAACCGAAAAGAAATATATATATCCATAACATAAAGACCTAACTGATGTTTAGTTTTTTTTAAAATGGTCCTTATGCAAAAATAATGAAAAATCATTATTGTGATGTTTAAACATAAAATTACCCTATTCGGGTTAATTTGAAAATTAAAGCATTGTATCTAGCATAAATTGTAAGCTGGTGTTGATTCTAGGTCTGGCATTAACAAATCAAAATTTTTAGAGGTCACAAGAGAGAAAAACTTATTTCTTTAGTTCATATTTTTTCAAAGACAGGTAATCATAATATATAATCTCAAGAAATATCAAGTATATCAGTCTTCATTTGATCAAATGCACTAACAACAAGCTCAATTTCATATTCTTTTTCATTTCAAGGATCTAAGCTCAAAAAGTGTTTACATGTTTTGAACTACTGTGCTTGGTAATGGTAGACAAATTTTTCTATGCATCAGATTGTTTACATGGGTTTCAATAATGAAACAAATCAAATTACAAATAGAAAATTGAATAAGACTAGTTGTAGTCATATGTGAATCATCATTGTCTAAGTTATCATTGTTTAGTTTTAGAGGAAATAGGCATAGATAAAAAAGAACGTCATGCAGTTTGAAGGGTTTTGCTAAGAACAACTATTGAAGAAAGGACATAAAAGATGTCCCCTCCCTTCGAGATGCCATATTTGTCTGCATGTACCCAGGAATATTATGAGAGAAGGATTCGTTTGGCTGGTAGTCATTTCTCATTTCTAATATCCATAACATAAAGACCTAAGGCCCAGTTCATACGCCGCATTTCTGCCGCAGCGAATTAAATTGACAAAAGTTTAAGTGTAAATCAAATGCGGCAGAAATACGGCGTCTGAAACCAAACAAAAATTTATTAGTTTAATGCGGCACAAATGCGGCAGCTCTGCCGCATTTAAATAGTAACTTCGGCAGTAATGCGGGTTGGTTTCAGACGCCGTATTCCTGCCGAAGCAAATTAAAAGAAATTTGTGATTAATCTTGATTTTGAATGATTGAAGAGTGATTAAATTACAACACGCATGCATGTATACTTGTGGCGCCAAAATTCCATTAGTTTCCTTGTTGGTTGAAATGGCTGCGTTCCGAACAAAACTCCCATCGTTTTTGCGTGGAAATCAAGAATTAGAGGATAGCGACAGCCTATCAGATCAAAGTTACCCAGAGGGCCAAATAGTTACAGAAAATCACAATGAAGACGATGTAGAGCATGATATTGACGAAGAGGAAGGATCTGAAGACGATGTTGTCGTAGATCCAGAAGATTTTGGCATAATCCAGGCCCTAAAAAATCAGGGTTCCTGCACTTTGAAACGCAGCCAGAAGAAAAAGGGACGCAAATCAGTATGGTCCGAAGAAAGCATAAACGAGGTCATTGACGTTTTTTGTGAAAGTGATTATTACAGGAAAAAGTTAATATTTATTAACAACAAAGCAACAACAAAATCAGAAATCTATGAAAAAGTTACTAAAGATGTCCAAGATCGCTTTGCCAGCCGCAATAGCAAATTTCTATTTACTGTTGGTCAGGTGAGAATCAAATTTAAAGCATGTGTTGCAGCTTGCAAAAAAGCAGCCATGATGAGAAAGACTGCAAGTGGTATAGACAATTTTATTAACCAGAAAGGCTATGGTTCTTGGTTCAAGAAGCTGTATCCATTTATTGAATCAAGAGATTCTTGTGACCCAGACAAGGGCACTGAGCCATCTTTTGAAATTTAAGAGATTAATATTGAGCTTGATGGCTCAAATGTCTGTTCTAGTGACAGTTCAACAGCTGCAGCCACAAAAACAAATAAAGAACTCTATGTCCCTACAAAAAAAGGAACAAAGAAACAGAATGCAAATTATTTGCTAAAAGAAGCAGTTGCAACTTTTAACAGTTTTGTGGCACAGGATCGAACAAAAGTTCTCATTGCCTATTTCAGGAAAGAAAATGCACTCAACAGGAAACATGAAATGGAACTTGCTCAGATGCAGATGCAAATGTGGCAAACCATATTAATGGCAACAATGGGGCAACAGCAAAATATCCATCAACCCCAAAAAAAACCTGCATCTACCCAGGCATCAACCCAACCAAACATAAACAGCCTTCAAAACAGTTTCTGTTTTGGTGGTGTACAAACCCCTTTCGAAGTAGAGAGAAACAATAATGACAGTGAATATACAAGTTGGGTTTCTTATCTTGGACAAAATGACAATAATTAACAACATTCAGTTATTAGATATCTTGATTTTATTTTTTAATGCCTGTAATGCAACAAGTGCAATTTTATCCATCATTTACAGGTAGCTGTTTGTGTTGATTTGCTTATGCCACATTTTAGGGTCAGTCTATTGCTTTCATTTTGTATTATTGTTGTGATCCATTGCAGGTCTATTATATACATACAAGTGAAATTTAACAATACTTTTTGTAAGATATACTTATTTAAATGAGCAGCCAAAGCTGGGATCAGAAAATGTTGTGGACTGAAATCCCATACTTTATTATACTTCGAGTTTAAGCCCAGAAATCTTACATATTTGAGGGCTGTTTCCAAGTTGCTAATCAAAATAGTGTATTGTTTAACAATTTTTTAAAAATAGTTTGCTGTTTCATTCCACATGCCTTGTTTGAAGCTTTATAAAAATTTTTGTCATGAAATATCATTTTTTTATCTCATTACATTTTTTTTATACAAAATATATTGGTGGCTTTGTTATTATCAACTCTTGAATTTTCAGTTCATCGAGAGTACAAGGAAACCATAACTTGGGAATTTATTTTATTTTGCTACTTTTGAAACCCATTGCTTTCAAACACAAACATAAATTAATGAGTTTATTTTAAGGACAAGAGTGAAAACCAGAAAATACAGTCAAACCTTGATGTAAAACCATTATGTATCAGTCTTATTCTAGTGGTATAATGAGGTATTATCTGGGTAGCCTTCCATAAAAAATAAGATCTGTGCTGACAAAAATAGTAAAATGTGAGGTTAGCAAGAACTCAAATAGAGTTACAATTGGGTTTGACTGTACCATCAATTTTAAGCCTAATTAACACCATATCCTTGCTTTTCTTTCCAAAACTTGTCCTTAAAGAGGAAATGAAACCAAATTTTTTATTTTAAATTCTGAATCCCCGTAATGAATTACCTAATAACCCAGAATTTCAATGTGTTTAGAGAAATTTTGGCTAAACTATGAGGGCAATACTGACTTCAATTTTTCAATCAAAAAGTGGCACCGGTGCGCCCTGTTTAACTAGCCTCGTTTTGAATGTTGTGACGTAAAGTTATGGACACGCGCAGCGTTTCGTAATATTTACATCCCGTTTCTACGTACTGAAACTTTAGATTAGCTATGGAGCCAGGTAACAAAACCAAGGTTCGTGGTGGTCTACGATGTGTTGTACACACTCTAGACAATAAAAAGCTGTTGTAATGACAGTTATACCAAGGGTTTAAACACCCATCGCTTTCCAAAGGACACTACTGTACGCCGGCAGTGAACTAAATTTGTTAGAAAGCGTAGGCCAAATTTCGACCAAAGCTACTTTTCAAACCCCGTCCTTTGCTCAGATCATTTTGAACCAGGTTGCTATACAAGGAGCGTAGCTAGTCTACTAGAGGGGGACGACGTTTCACAAACAAAAAGTTTTTACAACGAGATGCTGTTCTGGCATTATACGTTCTGGCATTATACCAGAAATGAAGGAAATTCAACCTCTCAGTCTAAACGGGAAAAAAGAAAGGTAAGATTTAATTTTTTTGCCTACTTCATTTTCAATATATTCCTTTAATTAATGTGTAAATAAAGCAAAATATACGATACATAAAATGACAAGGTTAACTACAATATATAAACGTGGAGCTCGTTTAAATCTTCCCCCTCAAAATAAGTAGATTGGGTACAACAGAATAAAAGTAAACACAACTCGCTACTTTGTCTATTTAAACAAAACAATTGGTTTTATCAAAATCTCAACGTGATAAAAGTTTTCATAACAAACAATTGGTGTTTGTTGTGACATATTTTTTAGAATGTTGGCATTGCAATTAAAAAACAACATTTTGTATCTTCTACAAAGTCAAGCCCTTCCAATTTGAAGGTTTACAAAATACATATATGCATATAGAACATTTATCAAATTGTATAGATTCACCCAGGGCGCAGCCAAAAGGATTAGTTCTTGCTGACAAAAAGGGTGTATCTCACTCATTAAGGGTGTGGTCAAAAGATAAATACTCTCATATAAAGGCTGATTTTATGTGTTTCTGTTTCAAATGTTAGTATGTTATAATTGTTGCAAAAAAGTTACAGGTAGAGTATCCAGCAAGTTTCCTGGCAAAAATAACAAATGCAGGTGGGGGGGGAGTACCACACCTACCAAACCCCCTTTGGCGACGCCCCTGGATGTAGTGGCTCAAATTCACATTCTGTTTTTCAGGGTGTAAGAGATACAATACAATGTGGCTTCTGTTGCGGATACACAAATGGAACTATTCAAGAGCAATTATTCGACGAAGCAACATCTTCTAAAACTGATAAATGGCAGACAGTCTTTACAGAAACCAGCATGGAAGCAACTTCATTTCCAGATGTGTCAAGTTTAGCCTGTCAAGATTGCAAGGTGAAAACCTTGAGATTGAAAAACTTGAGTGAATCGCCAAAATCTGAAAATAATTAGACAGAAAAGGAAATTAACAAGTCAAAATAATGTAAGTTCGCTTTGCACAATAACATTTGCTGATATGCCAAATTTAAATTCCATTTCATTTCCATATAAATTACTTTTTGTAACCCTTTTCTCATTTATGCTTTGTTTGTAGGCAATCAATTATCTAAATGTAAAATAAAGAAATTCAGAGTCAAAACAAGGACAGCCAACTAAGCCCGGGAAAAACATGGAAGTTGAAGAGGAAGACAGTGATTCTGATTCCTACAAAAGTTTCGCTGAAAATGATGAGGAGTGGAATCCAGAAAGAGATGAGGATGAATTGAAGACAGAGAAGAATAATAATTTGTAAATGAGGGAGAAATAGAATGTGTGAAAATTATGATATGAAAGAGTAACCAATGAAACAAGAGGAAACATTAGGTAAAACTATCATGATGACATCATTGCATAATTATATGATAGAAAAGGTATGAACAAGTCACATAATAGGTAATATTATCCACCAAACTGTAATACTTAATACTGTAATACTGGGGAGATTTGACAACTTGTTGAACTTGTAAACAAAAGAAAATCCATGGTAGAAATGATTACAGCTCTCAAATATCTGATTAAATAAAACTGCCAAAACTATTTCCTTTAAAACTATCAATCATATACATGACTTGCTTCATTAAATAAGATAATTTGTTTTGTTACTTACTCGTGTAGGCTTGCCTTCCTGTGATACTCCCTGTCTGTCCCTTCGCAGTGGGCCAACATTCCGAAACACAGTTGTATTTGACATGGCAATGAAATCTTCATGTTGTGCAATACATATTTGTTTAATGCTTTCGTCCAATACAAGTTAACCCAGTGCAGCATCTGCACTCCAAAGCACCAACAAGATGATAAATTTCATTTTCACATCTACACCTGCAAAAAAAGCCATAATGCCATAGTCATAATCAATTAAGTTTACGATGGTGCGACCCTCCGGGCCTGGCCTAGGCACATGACGCTTGCTAATTTCGTTGATACCTACAGTATTTAGACATCATTTAAACTAAAGATAACGAGTTTTAAACATATATCGTCATTTATGGAATAAACTTACCATGAACTAACTTCTGTTTTTTGTTCGTATCGCTCTCGCAAAATTGCCGGGGTTAGGCCGTCGTGACCTAGGTTATCCTCGTCGCTACTTGATTCCGTGTCTGCCGAATTGGTATGGCCTGGCAGGAACACAGTAAACAGCAACTGCCCCCTCTTCTTCTTCGGAAACTCCTAAGCTAGTGTCACTTTCGTCCAATATGGTGAGAATTGAAATTCAAAAACTAAACATGCGATCGCCAACTCTGCCAGAAAATTTGTTGTCCTCGAACATGCGCGCTTCGTGTCCATAACTTTACGTCACAGCTCGCTAGTGTCTTGTCCCCCTTCGCCATTTTTTGGTTGAAAAATTATTGTCAGTTTAGCGGTGTTTAAGTTTGTTTTTAATAGTCTTCTTGCTTGAAATAGCTAATGCGAACTATTTTTCCTACACAATTGTGGGTGGAGAAATCGATTAAACGCATAAAAAAAATGGTTTCATTTCCTCTTTAAGGCAGTCCCCGATTTTTGCTGCATTCTTGCATGTATCAGGAACCTGTTTGCATTTTGTCATATGCAGCAAGTCTCGTACTTGGTCTTGTGGCCTTCGCTTGTTTGTTTTTGGATCATAGCCTGCATCCCAGTGTTTCTTGATGTTGTCATTCAAATCAATACAGATGTTGTGGAGAACAACACATGGAAGTGACATCATTTTCAGAGTTTCCTCTTTGCACTCATTCTTTCTCATCAGAACCCTCCATCTTCCCTTGCCCAAAAGCTCCCTCAACAACCATCCTTGCTCTGCTTAATCTGTAATTAAAGTACCGCTGCTGTGGTGTAAAGGCTGCATTGGTATATGGCTTTAACAACCAAGTTGCAAATGGAAAAGCAGAGTCACCAATAATCATTGGGTATATGTCTACCCCATCTTGAATCTTTGCTACTTGTGGAATGGCGTGTTTTTCTGTTATATCTGTGTACAGTTTGGTTGATTGGAATATTATTGTATCGTGGCTATTTCCAGGAAATCCGCTTGATGCTCACATGAATCTCTGCTTGGCATCAACAATGGCCATCAGTACAATGGAATAAAAATTTTTGAAATTATGGTATTCTTTTGCACTCTCTTGTCCTCCTTCGGGGCATTTCATTGGAAGATGGCAACCATCAACAGCACCAATGCAGCATGGGTACTGCCAATATTCTTCAAAAGAGATCATGCTTTTATTCAGCTCTTCAATGTTATGGGGGAAATTTTTAGCAACAAAATTTCCCCAAAGGCGCTCTACAATGATGCAAGGAACTTCTTTTACAATCATGCAAACAGTGGATGTACCTAAACCCGTAAGTTCAGCAATGGTATGCAGATAGTCTCCTCTTGCAAGTCTTTAAAGACAAACAGCCAGACGTGCTGCTGGGGAAACAGGATTCTCTGCAGAAGTTTCTTTCTCCAAACCATCTTTAATTTCGCCAAGAATAAATGCGAAAGTCGCCTTCGTTACTCTGAAATTTTTTTTAAAACGTGTATCATCAGAACAACTCCAAATATTCTCCCACCATCCATGGATCCTCTGTTGTCTCCTGCATGTTCGAAGTGGCCTACAGAGATTCTGATTGTTTGTCATCAACAATATTATTTGGAACCACATCATTGATAGTAACTGCCGTCGACGCAAAATAGTCAGAAAAAAATGTTTCAACTTCTTTCGACTAGTACGCTTTCTTCGACTTTTGGCACTCATGTTGTTTGTGAGGGCAAAAAGAATTTCTATGAATTTGTTTGTTGGCGCCATTTTTATTGTCAGGAAGAATAACGTACAGAAGCGCTGTGCAGGACATCAATCGCGTGGTCTGGGACCACATTAAATGCGACGATTTTAATTCGGCGTCTGAAACAAGATCCTAATTTCGGAGAACTATTGCCGCACTATTGCCGCCTTTAATTGTATTTAATTCGCTGCGGCAGAAATGCGGCGTATGAACTGGGCCTAAGAAACCAACATCGACAGTGAATAGTTTCTTAATAATGGTTTTGGGAAATTTGAGAATTCGAGTTTCTTAAGTAACTCTTAGTCTTTATTTGTATTTAATTTGGTATTCTAACAATGGTTTTCTTCTAATTGTCTTTGAAACTTTTTCACGTGCCAGCCAAAGTTATCTTTAGAAAATCATTAACTCTTGATTTTTGTATATTCTGAGAAGAAAATCTGTTTGTTAAGTTTTTGGTCTCAAGTATTCGATATTCTTAACCTATTTTTATTTCAGAGCTGTGACGTTATTAGCCTCGTACTCACGTTGTGTTCGTTATGTTATGTTCTAGCCGTAAGGATACAAGATGGAGTATTGAAGTTCAAAGTGGCGAGTTTTTTCGTTGTTATCTACCGGGTAATCTTACAAGAGCACTCGGAACATGACAGAATGGCTAAAATGCTAATTGTTTCCTATTATGTACTTCTTGAACTCTCTCTTACAACAGGTGGACTAGGACTTTGTTTTGGGGAATCTTGTTTTAACACTTTATGTTAAGTTTGATAAAAGTTCCATCCTAATTAAAAATATTAATTACAAGCAACATGACAAGAAGATAAGAAATACTTCAGTACATAAGGTCGTAAACAAAGATGTACTATATAATCTATCAATGTGATGTATCCTAGGTGTGGTACATACAGAGTGCATAATTTGCAGGTGCATGGCATTGTAATTTGTTTTATTTGAAGATTTCTGGAATGTTTACGTTTCTTACCTCAGTAGGTATACTGTTTCAAATTTGACTCTATCTGTAATAAATTTTTTAGTCTCTAAAATAACGGTACTTGGCTTTTTAATGACAAATTTATCGTTCCTGATAGTATATGACTGTTACGTTGCTTAAAAAGGCCTAATCAAGTGCTCATGTATTATATGTTCTACTCCTTGGCCTTTTGCCCTACAACTAAGTAACGTTACGCCCAAATCTATTCTAATTTATTCAAAACATTGCAATAAAGAATCATGAAATCTGAAACTATGCTCTATAACATCTGAGTTTCCGTTGATTTTAGCTTTATACATTGCTATGGCTAATCTTTGCATGCTTGGCCGATGTATGGTTGAAACACATAAGCAAACCTTCAAAAGAAGAATAATAGCTTACATATGCCATACTGACCTTTTATGAGCATCGCTGATTTTTGGGCTACAAAACATCCATAACATGGGAAAATAATTGAAGAAGGTAGTGAAAAAAAAATCATTCATAGTTTTCTCTTTTCTTCATCTAAATAAGGTACAATTCTTGCTTCATTCCATAACAAATCTTTTTTGTGTGACAATCAAACCTTAGATGATTATCAAGTATCCCGAGTAATTGTCTAAGTGTTTGATATAGGTTTGACATATTAATTGTTGATAAAACTAAAAAAATTTATCACTTAAGAAACCCTTCATTAATTAAATTTAATAGGTTTTGTATTGATTTTCTGACAGCTAGTCCTAAAACAGATTTTGTGATTCTTAAGAGAATTTGGTCATCAAGGGTACAGGGGTTCTTGGTCTTGAGTAAAATTTCCCAAGTAGTTTTACCATGACTGAATTAAAAAATATACATCTTGATTTTACAATGCATTCATCAATAAATTTGAGTCAAATGTGATTCTTTCAATAAAACAATCTTTTTCAGTCCAGATAAAAAGGTCAAAATTCTGCATGTTTGTGCAAAAAATTTAGCTTCAACTTGATAAAAGTATGGGTGGGTCCTCTTTAATCTGATCTCTTGCCCATCATCTGTTATGCAAAATTTGCTTTGGGAATCTATGGCTTCAAAAACAAATTGGTCCTTTAAACAAAATGGACACTTTATTTCCAGGCACCCCTCTCCACATCAATCACAATTGATTAATGCATCTGGTGTTGCAGGAATGTTTGGCTCTTTTACCGAAACAAACAACCCTGAATCCTCAATGCTGAATTGTTTGTGAATGTCCTTTACACAGTTGAAATACTCCTTTCTTGCTTGCTTCTCGTGTTTGCATCCCCAGTCAGTTTGTTTAGACCAAAATCTGCTTTGCTCTGGGTAGAAAATGCTTCTTATCAAACTCAGTGCTGGCTGGGCAGGGTCAATTCTACATACTGCATGTAATTTGATTGCAGTCACCCTTCCAGCTTTCAAATTTAACCAAATCTTGCTACAATTTTGCCTTGTGTTCTCTCTTTGAGCTACAGCCACTTGTTCTGGCGATACTTGTATGTCAACAGTCTGTGACAAGTAATTCTTTAGTCTGTGTCAAGTAATTCTTTATAATTTTTGCTCAGATTAGCCACATCATATAGCTCAGACAATAACTTTGGAATTATTGTTACCAAGGATTTTGGTTTATATGTCTTAGAGAATGGTGGCACAATTGACAAAATTGATGGTCTGCTCCCAGAGGCATTCAGTTGTGCGTAAAGCCCATCCAGCTCCTGGTCACTAGGGCTTCGTAAAACTTTTGTTGCTTTTAAAGATTGTTCTCCCTGTCTCTTTGTATGGCACTCAGACAGCAAGGAAATTTTTTTGTCTAAATGCATCTTTTTCATTTTTGGGAAAGTGAAGTCAATGTCCTTTATTTCACTATATTTAATTCCTTTTGTAGTGCCTGGTATTGACCTGTAGGCTTTTTTCTCTGTCACGGTTCCCCCATCTCTCAACCTTACAGCATATTCCACAGAAAGAGAACTGCATCTACATGAGAACATGATTTGCCAGCCATGCAGCTACAATGTGCTGATAAAATACTGTCTCCTTTGTCAGCAATAATCCAGAAAACTGGTGGAGTTTCTGACAACCTTTGCGAATGGCAAACCTAAAAAGCAATAGTCTAAATTAGAGGAATATGGAAGGATATGAAATAAAGTTAACATGTTCAGAAAGCTGTTAAAAACTAGTATGTTTGCTGTTGGCTTCTTGATATGAATTTGGTCAGTAAATACAAACTTACCTTTCCAGTAATAATCCAGTAATAATCACATTCATATCAGATCTTGAATAAACCAAAACTTCTCTGACCCACCCGCATACAAAATGATTGTATGACTCTAATTTCTTGTAGTTCTCTAGATCTTCTTTAGTCAGGGGGCTTGGAGCAAATAACAAATCATTAACAATATCGGGATAACCAACTGACAGGAAAATTTAACAACCTTTGTTGTTAATAAAATATAATTCCTGAGCACCAATTACTGTAGAGCGAAATAGGCAAGTAAGAGACGAACGTCGTGTTTACCCAAAATTGAAACCAACTAATTAACGCAATTCAATACAGCAGTATATATTAACAGCGAAGCATAACATAAATAGCACAATGGGAGCAGAACGATCTAAACAAAAGGTTAAGATAAATTCACTACAAAAGGCAAGTACGAGCGAAACGGTTCATGAAGTTAATAAGGTGTATGTACAAATGTGCAGGCATATCCATATCTGTCGGGAAAATGAACCTGTCTCAGAACGTGTTTCTGCAAAGTTCCAGGTATTTGGTTCGCTTCTGTCTCGGCCCTTGTTGAAAAATGGTTCGATAGGCGTTGGAGATCTGTGTCGGTATAAGCGACTTTCAACCGGTCTATGCTGATTGTTTGTTGTTTGCCATTGACATCTACGACGAAATGTTTGTCAGAACGCTTAAGAACCTTGAAAGGGCCATCATACAGAGGTTGAAACGGCTTTTTGACAGCATCATGGCGAACAAAAACGTGCGTACAAGACGGCAGATTCGCTGGTATGTGTGTGTAAGCTTCGGGATGACAGGGAGGCGTCGGTTTGAGTTGTTGCATAAAACTCTGTAGACGATCAACAAAAACAGAAGGTTCAAGGACTGTTGCATCGAATGTCTGCGATATGAATTGACCTGGAAGACGAAGTGTGGAACCATACACTAGTTGGGCAGGGCAACAACCGAGGTCGGCTTTAACGGTTGTACGAAGACCGAGAAGAATAAGCTTGAGGATTTCGGTCCATCACGTGGAATCAGGTTGAGTTTTGATTGAAGCTTTAAGCTGTCAATGGAAACGCTCAACCATGCCATTGACGCAAGGGTGTTAAGAAGTTGTGTGAATACGTTTGATTCCAAATAACGCAGTAAGGGAACGGAACAGCGCCGATTCAAACTGTGCTCCTCTATCCGTTGTGATCGTTGAGGGCACACCGAAAACTGCGATCCAGCGTGAAACAAAAGCTAGAGCGACCGTTACTGCAGTGGCATCTGAAATTGTGTAGCGATGAAGAGTGTAGCGGTCAATACAAGTAAGAATATATTTACAGCCATTTGGTGGTGGTAAAGGGCCAACAAGATCGATGTGTATGTGATCGAAACGAGTGTCAGTAGGAGGAAAAGTTCCAACTAGTGCAAACATGTGACGGGTGACTTTGGCCTGTTGACCCAGAATACAGGAACGAGTCCAATTGTCTTTATCAATACTAGGCCAGATGTAATGTTGTCTGACAAGGCACTGTGTTGCATGAATACTGGGATGTGCAAGCAAATGGAGGTGATTGAACACAAGGCGGCAATAACAGACAGGAACAAAGGGGCGTGGTAAGGAAGCTTTTTCAGTTGAAGAGAAGTGTTACACTGGACATTTTGAAACTCAGGATCTTGCTGTTCAGCTGCGGATAGTGTGACAAAGTCGAGGGTTGGAATATTGAGGAAGGAATTGAGCTCAATGCGAGAAAGAGCATCAGCAACCACATTCTGATGGCCTTTTACATGTCCAAGGTGAATTGGGAGATAAAATCAATGTGACGAATTTCCCACGGTGAATATCGGTTAGACGACGAAGACAATGCATGGAGCAATGGTTTGTGATCTGTCATAACATGAAATGTGCGTCCTTCCAAAAGTACAGGATTTGCTTGATCGCTAAGTAGACGGAAAGTAATTCTCGTCCAAAGATGCTGCCACATTCGAAACATCGACGACCACACTGCAGGGTGCTACTGGTGATGGGTGAACCAGGAGAGTAGCTTTGGAAAGTGCTGTTTTGATATCGGAGAATGCAGATAATGAACCCAAAGTTAGTTGGAACGGTTACTTTCAAAAGATCGGTGAGGGGTTGCATTAATTGAGCACAGCAAGGTACGAAGCGACGATAAAAGTTGATTAATCCAAGAAACTCGCGAAGCTGTTTGAGCGACGTAGGAGGAGGGAAATCCTGGATTGCTTTGACTCTCGTGGAAAGTGGGGAGATTCCTTGTGGTGAAACATGATGTCCGAGGAAGTCGATATGAGATTGGCCAAAAATGCATTTGGTAGGGTTAATGACAATACCATGATCAGAAAGACGAGAGAATAAAATGTCAAGATGCAATAAATGTTCTGCTTCAGAATTACTGGCGATAAGTAAATCGTAGATGTAAGCAAAAACGAAATCCAAACCACGAAGGACTTGGTGCATGAATTGCTGGAAGTGGTCAGGAACGGTAGCATTGTTCAAACCACGATAATCACCACAAGGCCGCCAGTCACCCTGAGTAGCCTTAGGAACCATATGCAACGGAGAAGACCAACTGCTCTTGGATGGTCGAATGATGCCAAGTTGTAACATGTGATCAAATTCAGCCTTGGCAATTGTCAAACGCTCAGAAGCCAGACGACGATGAAAAGCAAACACATGAGGGCCGGTAGTGGTAATGTGATGGGTGACTGTGTGCTTTACTTTTGATTCATTGTATGAAGGACGGGCAATGTCAGGATACTTTTGAAGTAACGCTTGGTATGGCGAAGTAGTATCAGGGGTTGCCAGCATAGGATAAGGGGAGCTGTCGGTAGACAAAATACCTTGAATCGTCAAATTTGTTGTTGTGTCAATAAGTTTCTGGTTTTTAACATCGACTTTTAGGCCAAAATTAGCAAGAAAATCAGCACCAAGAATTGGGAACAGTATTTCAGCAATAATGAAATCCACCTGTATGTGCCACGAAGTCTATTGTTAAAGACTTTTCTCCGAAAGTACGAATGGGCGACTTATTCACATCCTGAAGTGAAATGTTTGCAAAAGTTTGTTTGTCAGCAGAAGAAGGAGGTAAAACGCTTACATCAGCCCCCGTATCTACCAAAAACGTGTATCAGTGGTACGGTCGGTGATATAAAAGAGGCGACTGGAGGAAGCACGACCAGCAGAACTAGTCGCCCTTAGTTGCTGGTGGCATGGTTCCCTGGTTGGAGGTGAAGCTGGAAAATGTGCGCGGTTGAGTGCAATTACGAGCAAGTCGACCATAACGTTGATGGTACCAGCAGTAAAAACTGTTGGACAACGCTTGGCTGGTGTGGCGACTACGGCTGAAAGAGGGACTACGGCCGTGCGCCTGGGAATTATTGCTTGGCAGTGTGTGGCTCATGAGGGCTTGGGCATGAGAAGTCAGTTCCTCAACTTGAGATCAGAGAGCATGGACTTCTGATGCTAAAGTTGGTGTAACCGGCGCTGGGGCTGGGCTGCAACAGTAGGTTTTAAAGAGGAAATGCCCAGGGGGCTCGCAACTTCCAATATTTTGTAGGCCAACAATGCAACCTGCTCAACAGGAAGGGAGTCCGCGGTGGAGGCTTAAATCCGCCTGACACTGGTTGGTAGCTGTTCCAAAAACAACTGCCGTAAAATGTTGTTCTCTATGGTATTTTCGCCGAGCTGTTGTCACATATGGCGCAGTAATTGAGAAGGCCTTCGGTCTCCGAGTTTTTCTGTAGTCAGCAGCTGGTGCAGTCGTTTTTGTTCAGAGGCAGAAGTGCGCTGTATGACCTCGGCCTTGAGAATTTTGTACTGTGTGGCCGCAGGGGGGTTGATCAAAATGTTGTGTACCTCTTGGGCGATTTCAGGGTGGAGAGCAGAGATGACATAGGCAAACTTGAGATGTTATACTCCTTTTGAAAAACTGGGCCTCTACTTGGGCAAACCAAACAAGGGGGTCATTAGGCCAAAAAGGTGGAAGTTTGAGACTAACAGAAGCAACTGGTGCTGGTTCAGAAGTCGTGGCGAGGGCTGCAGTGGCAGTAGTGCTGGCTGACGGTGGCGTTTTGACGTCCGTATTGATTGCAATGTCCGACGTAGCAAAGGAGGTCAGTCGTGGTCACCAATTTAACAACCTGTGTTGTTAATGAAATAAAATTCCTCAGGACGAATTGTTGTAGAGCGAAAAAGGCAAGTAAGAGACGAACGTTGTGTTTACCAAATCTTTGAAACCAACTAATTAACCCAATTCAATACAGCAGTATATATTAGCAGCGAAGCGTAACATGAATAGCACAATGGGAACAGAACGATCTAAACAAAAGGTTAAGATAAATTCACTACAAAAAGTTCATATTTAACAGACAAATCGTTCTTCTTTTGCGAAAAAGGATCGATTCTACATACTTCTTCAATTTGTTTCAAACATTGTTTCTTACTTTCGTTATCCAAAGCACCGAAGTCTGCACTTTTATGGTAGCCATGACAAGAAGGCATTTGTTGCTTGTCCTCCAAGATGGCCGTTGGGCATGACTTAACATAAATTATGACGTCAACGAAAACACCCTATAGGTACAATCATAGACCCATAAAGTTTACATGCTGTTGTGCTGTCCAAGAAACACCTTAGCTTTGATAGTAGACGTAATCTATCAGAGGCTCGTTTATAACATAAAGCAAAGTTGGTGCTTAGATTTAAAGTATAATCGATTTCTACTTCCAAATATCTATCTGAAGTAGTAGTATTGATTTTTGTCTCTTTATATTGAAGAAATATTTCTCCACTCTCTCATGTAGACGCTGTTTTTCCTTTCTTCGCATTTAGAAGGAGTTCATATTCATTCATCCATTTTTCAAGATTTGTCATTTCATTAGTAAGGATTTTGCTCAGATTTGTAACATCTGTAGTTAATATTCTGACCATTATTATTATTATGTTAAGACTTATGTTGTTGTTGTTGCTATTGGAAACGACCACAGACGCACGAGGGACAGGTAGTATTGAGAAGTATCGTATTACGGATTGAAAATTGTGAACGAATCGGAGAGAAAGATTGTGGATTGTTGATCGTATTTCGTTGATTTATCGCATAAAGAGAACATTAAATGAAAGATAAACACTACAGGGACGTAAAGTACCTTCGTTTACGTATTATTCGTTACTTTTATTCGCATTTAATCCGTTTTTAGCAGCATTTGTTACCGAAGAAGCTTTGTTAATTTGTTTACCTAAGATAAATGATAGGAAAGCGTGGATCGGTGGACTTTTGTCAGTTTGGGTTAAAATTACTGACACTTAGTCCACTGAGGTATATTTTGATGAATGTTAGGTTAGAACAGAATGAGTGAGAAAGACGGGGCAAATGGAGTGCCAAGTGGAGCGGCTAGTGGAGAAAATGCAGGTTTTGAAGGTAGTGATGCGCACACCTTGCCGAACAATGGTGGTAGTGAACGATCGGGTATGAGTGGTAAAATAATTATCAGAGAGAAAAGAAAGGCTTTAAGCGTAGTTTACACGAGCAATTTTCTATGACAATTTTCTTTGACAAGTTTCCTTGTTCGTGTAGATGGATATTTGACAAGTTTTTAATTGTCAAATGTATTTGCTCGTGTGGATGAGCAGCAAGTTTCTTTGACACGTTTTCGTTCTGAAGACAATGGATTTCGCCAGCGGTATTTGCTCAGTTTTGTAGGCTAGCCTCACCTTGATAAATATATTTCGCGCCAAAAACATAAGATTGGAACTTGGACATCGCTGGTGAGATTTTAAGTACAGCTATGGCACCTCTATGAAAGAAGAAACGTTTGCTTGCTTGTGGAATAGGCATGGCATTATTGATGCATCATCACGAATAATCAAAGAGAAAGCGGAAATGGTGGGTTCGTCCCTGGAAAACTCGTGATCGCCGGCAAGGTCAAGGACTGGCTGCAAATTTAGTTGGGGAGCTCAGGCTTTTGGATCCTGGCAGCGTTCAGAACTTTTTCCGGTAAGTTGTAAAGTTGTAAAATACTTACTACCGTAGCTAAAAGTGATCTGGCTCTGTATCGCCATAAACTATTCTACTTTGTATATTGTTTTAGGCGTTTTGAACTGCCATACCTCGGATATCCTAGGGGCTTTACTTGAAGATCTAATTTTAATTCTAAATTCTACTTTTCAACTGTGGGTGTGCACAATAGATTCTTGATAAGGTTGGCTTTGACATATTCTTTTATTTTTCAGGATGGAACCCCAATTCTTTGATGAATTGCTTACAATTATTGGGCCATACATTTGAAAATAAAACACGAATATGAGGGATGCTTTACCTGCACATGAAAAATTGTGTGCTACACTCAGATTTCTTGCCTCTGGAGCATCTTACAAGGACCTGATGTACTCTTTTCGCATATCTAGTTCAGCGATTTCAATATTTGTTCCCAAAGTATGTAGGGCCATTTATAAAGTTTTAGAGAAAGAGTATCTTAAAATACCAACTTCAGTTGAAGAATGGGAGAAGCTGGCAGAAGCCTTTGAGTCCAAATGGCAGTTTCCACATGCAGTTGGGGCAGTAGATCGTTTTCACCCACGTGACCATGCGCATAGGAATGGTTGCTATCCGCCATTACGGTGTTCCAAATAGAGGCACCTCAAGTCAAGTTCTGTGTGTGTAAGTGTCCACTACCATTGATTTCTGGCTTTTAACTCGCAATTCTCGTTGCTTCTTGTATCGAAACTAAGTTGGATTCATTCTGTAGAAAGGTAAAGAGACGTTGCTTTGTTTGGTCGTTAATTGTGGTAGAAAATCGGGAAGACGCGGCAAAAAGAGAGGTACGGAAGACGACGATCATGGGCCTAACCAGACGGACAACGAAAAAATTTCCGGCATCAGTTTTTCTAGAGTTCCAACCCACATTACGAATGAAGGTAATGCTATGGAAGACTTAACAAGAGATAGAAGAAGGCGTTGGATTTCAGCTTTAAGTAGAGATGATTTGACAGAAAATAAGTTAGCAAATGATCGCGTTTGTAACCTGCATTTTTTGTCTGGTAGGGCTGCCAAGAACTGGGACAGATTCAATGTTGACTGGGTACCAACTCTGAGGCTTGGCCACACAAAGAAGCTGGAAAAGGACCATTCCGATATTAAAGAAAGAGCTGCTAGGGTTACAAGCAGACGTAAACGTGTGAATGATAATCGTAAGCATAAAAGTGAAGAGAAGAGAGTAAGGGAAGATGATGGCCTGTCAATTGCCAGCATTTTTGGTATCCAAGAAGAACCAATGCCAAGACAGCGAGAAATCGCATCCAATGAAGCAACAAGCATGGGAGTTACTGTTGATTCTGGCCAATGTATTCAACCAGCTGAAGAAACCAGAGTATGTGATGCTGAAACAAATATTTGTTCCAAGGCCTAGCCATCAAAACAGAACCATTTACACAAGAGTGCCTCATTAATGATGATACCAAGGTCAGGTTTTACACTGGACTGCCATCATATGATGTCCTACAGACAACTTTTGATTTTGTAAAGCCTCTTATTGATGGAAAATCAGCTACATTGCAGAGCTTCCAGCAGTTCATATTAGTTTTGATGAAATTGAGGTTGAATGTACCCCACCAGGATCTTGCCTACAGATTTGGTGTATCTGTGCCAACACTTTCAAGAATATTCAAGAAATTGATAAACATTCTTGATAAGAAACTAAGTCCAATTATTTCATGGCCTGAGAGGGAAGACTTGTGGCGCACTATGCCCAAGTGCTTTCAGTTTTCTTTTGGCAAAAGGGTAACAGTGATAATTGACTGTTTTGAAGTGTTTATAGAGAGACCATCTAACCTGTTGGCAAGATCACAGACATACTCTAATTACAAGAGCCACAATACTGTCAAAGTGCTAATTGGTATTACTCCACAGGGTACAATAAGTTTTGTATCTGAAGCATGGGGTGGACGGACTTCAGACAAGTTTTTGACAGATAATTGTGGGATTCTAAGGTTACTTAATCCAGGAGACTTGGTGATGGCAGACAGGGGCTTCATGATACAAGAAAGTTGCTTGTTTTATCAAGCAGAATTGGCTATCCCAGCATTTACACGAGGTAGAGATCAGCTTGACCCCATTGATGTTGAGAAAACTAGGGGTATCACAAATGTGAGGATACATGTAGAACGAGTGATAGGACTGTTGCGAAGAAAATACACAATCATTCAGAGTACACTCCCAATTGACTATCTTATTTGTTCAAGCGGAAGACAAAGCCCTCTCGTTGACAAAATCTTACGCGTGACAGCTTCTTTAACAAATCTTTGTCCTTCGATTGTTCCCTTTGACTAGACAAAACAGCCAAACACATAAGTCTGATCTCTTAGAACTAAGAAAATAATCCAACCACCAGAAGGTTTTCCCTAAGGCTAAGCTAGATTTTGTAATCTGCACAAGTGCATGCCAAATATATATTTCTCAACAAGTTTTAAAATAGCTAAAGCAGAAGACAGTTAAACCAAAACAAGTTAGGGGTTTTGTGACAATATCTTGTTTTATATTTGCAAAAATCAACCATTGGCAAATATAACTTAATGTGAGTTTGACTGTTCAAGCAATTCAGTAAGGAACATTGAAGGACTTACAACAAAAATATGTTCTTGTTCATGATATGTCTGTAAATTATAAACTTATGGTAAAATTCCAGTTTTCTTAGCAACCTCTAAAAAACAGCAGGGCAGTTGAGAGGGGGGGGGGGGGGTGGGGCAAATTGCCTTTGGACCTTGAGGTCTAGAGGGCCTCATAAAATAATGAGTTCCATTTCTAGAAGGGTATTAATCAAACATGAAAAATTATGGCTAAAAATGGAACAACTTATAAAAATTTGTTAAGAAATAGCTGCTAGAAATGCATTTCAAGCTAATAAAAAATAAGGAGTTTGTTATATGTGTTATATTGTTTTAATAATTGTTGTTGTCAGGAACCCTATTGTGAATTTTGAGGAAGGAAATATGAAGTGTTTTTATGCAAATTCACTTAGTTTTAAAAAGCCTGAAGCTGAAGTTTTGGGAAAATTTTCAAAGCAACTATTAGATGGCTGGTCCACAGTAAAACGTGTGTTACAAAAGGAGCAAGAATCACCAAAATGTGTTGATGTATGTTCATGAACAGGAGTAGGAAAGTTGAAATATATTAACTGGATGTTTTTCAAATTATAAGTATTTCAACACAAAATAATTTTTTTAAAGTGAAAAACAGTCTTCAAATTGTTGGGAACAATTCCATTTGTCCAGCTTTCGAACATTTGAACAGATGTTTTCTCAATTGAGTCACATCAAATTCAACTGTTTCTGGTGGTATATAGTTCACTAGGCAGGTTGCAAAGGCTGTTGCAAAGACACCACAGTCATACCCATTTTGTTGTTGCTGGACTGGGACAACATTTACCCCTTTGAAGATATCTGCTCCAATTAGACTCTTTATTTGTTCTTCAATTTCATTGGAAACAACATGGTTGTACAGGCTATCATACAAACTAACCATCCCTGGTAAACATCAAATTGAGCTTATGCATACCCAGTGACTGTTTCCAGTGTGAAGTATCTAGACAAATTCCCCTCCAACTATGCTGAAGTTTCTGAATGGTCCTAAGGTTGGCCTTTGAAAGCCTTCTATAGCTGGATTACTGTTTCTTAGATAAACATGTACCTGATGAATTATATCACAGTCAAGCCAACCATTTGGAGACATAACCAATTCAAAATGTCTTTCATTTAAGGTTTGGTATTGTGCATACCGCTCTGCTTGCCCTCTGGCTTCTTTCATTAAAACAAGGTCACTTGACTCTTCAAGAAACATTTCCCGATCTGGACTATCCTTGATTAAGATAGAATCATCTGTCTCCCTCTCATGTTCCTTCACTCTGGACTGCTGTGACAGTGTTATTCTTCCAACTTTAGACTCAACTTGATTTTGTGGATTTGCTTTGCATTTGTCACATTGCCAAGTGGTCTTACTGTTATTTGGTTTCCTTCTGTAGCCAAGACAACTTATGTGGAAGAACTTTCCATTTTCACAACAGGGATTATGACATTCAATGATTTTGTCTTCAATCTTTGTCTTTTGTTGGCAAATGCAAACACTTTCAAGTGCAAGTGCTTTTGTTGTGGCAATTTCTTTTGCTTTGGGCTGTCTTTTGAAGTCAGGTAATCTTTGACAGTGGGGACAATACCAGTTATTGGAAAACTCTGTCACAAAGGATGATTTAATGAAATTGGACAGTCCACATTCTGACATTTTACTGTAGCCTCCCCAGTTTCTTCATCACAAAAAACATATCTTTGTTCCACTATTCAGTTGTGGTTTCAATAAGTAGCACTTGCGTGTGTACCACCTACTAAGAATTTCTGGGAGTACACAATATTGCCAAAACTGAGACAGTCTTGGTAAAACTCTGTCCCAGTGATCTTGGTCAGGGGTTATTCTTTCATGAATGAAAGCAGATTGTGATGCTTCAAAGCCGAAGACAACAAAATCACAAAAAGGAAGCTCTGTGGTGAACATCTGCTGTTGCTTTTGGTACAAGTATTGATGGCTTCTTTTCAGGATCACTTTACTATCTAGATCTTTAACTAAACAACTGCTTGGATTTTCCAAGTATCCCTCAAAATCAATACTTTCAATACAATATGGACATTTCACTTCCCCACATCCAATTCCACAGCAATCACATGTCGATAAAAAATCAGGTGTTGCGTGAATGAAAGGGCTGTGTTTGTTGATAAACATGCCACATTGAATTGCTTTGTAATTCACATGCTTCTTCTTCATGTCAATCTCAAATAGCTTAATTGCTGACTTCTCATGTTGACATTCATATTCAGTGGAAGCATTTTTGAACTTTAAAATTTCTAGATAGCAAATTAACTTTATCAGTGATTGAGATGGCTGGCTGGGATCTGTGTGATTTGCTGATTTACTCATGGATGCACCAATTCTTCCTGCTCGATGATGGAAAAATCCACTGCCCTTGGCCTGGCTTCTTGTATCCAACTCAATTTGCTTTGCATTTTCACTTGAGATCGTAACATGGATGTCTGAGCAGGCTTGTATGAGATCATGGTACTGATAGGAAAGGTACTTCTCATCAAGAAGTTCAGCAATTGTTGCAATGCCACTGCTATTTGATATAAATGAATTGGCATATGGGTGTACAAGACTAAGTGCTGCAGGCTTTACTCAATTTTCTGCACAATTTTCTCATCACAAAACAAGATAAAGCCTACATTACTCCAGGATTATTGGATACAGAAGACAGCAATGGCAGTGTAGTACCTGGAGCTTGGAGAAATTTAATTGACAACCAAGATGTATGCACACTGACCTCAACCCCAAGTGACCGATCATCTACCTTGAGTGCACGTGATGTGAGAAATAGCCTAAAGGAGTAGTTTTATGATGAAGGTGCTGTTGACTTTCAGTGGCAGATGGTAGAATGAAAACACATTAGTAAAACTTCTTATCTGAAATTCATATCAAAGAAAGTATATATGATGTATGTGTATATGATAAGAACATTTCAAATTCATGTCTTTGTCTCTTATTTCTTATTTGGTGGCATCAAATCATGATAAAACATACTCCCACCACTCGGGCCACCATTGTTCTCTTGCCCGTTTGCAAAATAGTTATAATTGGCAACTTGTTGTTGTGACAGGGACCTCTGTTCCTCTACAGTTTGGAAAATAGCAGTTTGGATGGCAAACTTTACTCTCGGCTGCCAATCGGTGTTGCCAAGGCCTCTAAGTGTGTTTGCAACATCCCTGCCAAACACATCCCATTCATCTTCTTCCCTCTCATTGTTTGCAGGTGTCTCTTTTCATGCATTCTTTCCTAAATCAGACAATGCTGATGCAGCCTTTTTCATCCATGGAATATTTATTTTTCTCCTGGGGTGTGTTGTTTCATTTTGGGGGGTGCTAATCATTTCCAGTAACTGAGGGCTCTGCTCGTCATCTGAAGCCTCAAAGGCATTTATAATGTCATTGGATGCGTCATCATTGGCTGAAACATTGGACATTGATGGCCAGATTGAGATGATTACCTCTTCCAAAAACATTTATTCGTCAAAAAATCTCCATTTGGGCTCATAAACATCTGAAGCACCACATCCTGTCCCCTGACTTGTCTTCACTTTTCGCATCTCTTCACGAAATGTGGTGCGAAAACTTTGTATTTTCCCTTCAGGAAATATTACAGCAACATAAATATCTATGCTAAATATATAAATTATAATTTGCACATAATAGTAAGAAATCCAGTTTGCGTTGTTGCCCAACTTTATCATGTGTCATTTGCTTGAAGGGAAAAACTTCCATGTTCAACCTATAGCCATTTAATTTTGTTAACACCCCATAAACACGGTAGTGTTTTTGACCCAGGTGTTAATTATAGCAACTCAATTTAAGAATGGACAGAACATGAAAAATGTCGGAAAAGTGGATTGCCCAGACAAATTTTCAAAAAAATCGAAAAATCCTGCGATTTTTTTTCAAAAAAGTTGAATACCTAACTACGGTTTCGGAAGCATATTTTTAAGTTTCTAATCCAAGCAGGTTTGTTGTGTTGTATATTATTGATTTAGAAAAACCCGCAATACCCTTTTAAGTTATTTTATTAAGACCTAAGTAGACTATGGAGCTCATGGGAACTTTACCTTTCAGAGAAGGCAAGTCGAGGAAAGGAATCTCATCCTTTAGTATATCTTTTATTTCGGCATACTCCGTCTTTTTGATGTTCCTGTTTTTATACCTCTCAGATTTGGAGTTCCATAGGCTTTCGCGACTCTGGGGGGCTTCTAACAATGTAGATGTGGTTTGATCTGTCCAAATCAGTCTGGCGGCCATTGCAAGGAAAAATAAATGGCGCGAAAAATGCTTGCGTTGTGTCATGCAAGGTCTGGAGCAAAAGAAAATTGTCAAGTTTACTTGTCAAAGCGTTTACACGAGCAAGTTTCACATATGACAATTTTTCATATGGCAAATAAAAGCTGGAATGCCAGCTTTTGAAAAAGCACACTTGTTATATGAAAAATTGTCATATGAGCTCAAATTGACCTCATCTACACGAGCAAAAAAAAATTGTCATAGAAAACTTGCTCGTGTAAACTACGCTTTAGCATGGAAAGTGATGAAAGAAGTAGAATATGCATCGCAATACTGAAACCTACATTGAGAACACTGACACCAATGCACAATAAATACACACACTCTAAAACGATGTCGCAAGCGTTGCAATACGGAAACCTACATTGAGGACACTGACACCAATGCACAATAAATACACACACTCTAAAACGATGTCGCAAGCGTTGCAATACGGAAACCTACATTGAGGACACTGACACCAATGCACAATAAATACACACACTCTAAAACGATGTCGCAGGCCTCGCAATACTTAAACCTACATTGAGGACACTGACACCAATGCACAATGCACTCTAAAACGTCCTGGGCTTTTGTGCATGAACTTTCTGTTTCATGTCAATGAGTGAGGAATGTCGAAACTTTCTTGAAAAAAGTCAGCTGTATTCTTTGTTCTCCTACTTGGTATATTCTGGTCGAGAAGATCAGTTCTACGACAACTAACATTAACGGTCGCTAACTTTGATAAAAACAGTAACTTAACCTCATCCCAATATGTTCTTGCTTAATGGTGAGGCGAACAAACATTTTTCTTAAAGAATGAAGATCATCTGTATCGCCATAAGAAAACCTTCATACAGACATCCAAAAAATTTAATTGCCCACCAACAGTGAAGTTGAAGGAGATGATTGAATTTCCTAGCAACAAGGTATGCTAAATATTTTAATTTTTATGAAGGTTTTGGAGATATACACCCTCTCGGCCCGAATTTCACAAGAAAACTGTTTTGCTACTGGTATCCTCTTTCTTATTTACAATCCGCTTTATTTTACCTCGCTTTGATGAGCGAGAAGAAACCATGAAAGCATGGTACCTGACATCTTTCTTACTTTTGCAAAGTGCTTCCCTGATTCATAGAAGAAAGGGGGTTTTTGAGCAGTGTATATCATAAGAGTGTATATTTTTGAGTCTGCAAGTATGTATCTGGACATTTGTTTTAGTGCAGCCGCTTAATCCAAAAAATGGACGAATTGTGCATTTTATGAAACAAGCATGAATTTTGGTACAAATACACAATTTGACACGCTGATTAAGATGAGATGCAGACCCCATTTAAAAATGCCCCCAAAGGTTATTTTTAGACTAGGGTACCTGTACCCAGTCTCCCATTAGGTTACCAAGATACAATACGAGAAAGGATTTCGTCTTGACTTTACTCTACATTTCTTCGATCCTACAAGAAATAAACGAGAAATGTTCGTTTTAAAACATAAAATTAAATACTGAATACAGCAATAAACCTCCATTTTTGTATGGATTTAGTTCTGTTTAATGATCCAGACCTGCGCAGGTTCTTGGGCTCACCAAAAGCAAGTTTCTCATTGTATTCAAAAGTCAGCGAGTCAAGATAAAGGAGAGGGTTTACTAAAAATCTGCATTGCACAACTGTTGGTAAGCTGGTAACAGTTTCCGTCAATGACCAGTTGTACACAATGGCTTCTTAACTCATGCTGACAGCAGATGCTCCCAACACGATATAAATACTTTAATGTTTTTAAATACTCTTTGAAAAAGTGCTATTTGTGTCCCACTGTTTGATCTTTGTCGATTTGTCTGGGTCCTTTCTCGGTGGGCTTGGTGATACGCATCAAAAATAAATGTTCCAACCTTATTTGATCATAATACCGCGTTTAACGTGATTCCAAATTTTACACTTTTGAAATCTGTTCATGTAAAACATTTAGTTAGGAAGCCAAAAAATAACTCGTGTTTTGCGTGTACAAGTCATCGTGCCCAGTCACATTTGCTGTTTCATTGGCTGGTTTACTGTAAATTCAAAACACGTGTAACGAAGAGAGAGGTTTTTGGCGAGAAGGTGGAAACAGAGGTACTGCTGGTTTAAACAAGGTATGTCTTTAATGTCTGCATTATTATATCTTTTTTATCAAAATTATTTTCTAAGCACGACGAATGCATATATATTTTTAACGTACGTGACATCTTCATAAACTTATTTTGCATTTTTAGGATGAAGTAGCATAATGTCAAAGCGAAGGTTTGAGTTGGTGAAAGCTTCCACTTCTTTTGCCCAAGCTTAGCACTGAAGAAAAACTGCTATGCCCTTTTAACAACAAGAAAAAAGACAAAGATGCTGGCTATATAACTTTAGCAGAAGATCTTCGGAAGTTATCAGAGGCACTTCTATTACCAAATGGCCTTAAAATAGAAATACTTCAGGCAACATGCCAGTCCCTTGAAGAGTCGTTTATCTCACATGCTGCTAAGTTTCATAAATCATGTAGAAATAGTTGTGACAAGTACCACTTCGAAAGAGCAGTAAAGAGGAGACAGCTTTCTGAAACTAAAAAGGACAATATAAACCCATCCAGAGGAACACGATCATTATACCAAAGCGCTAACTTTTTGGAATCAACATGCTTCTTTTGTGATGAAGTTGACACGGATAAGAATCTCAGAACTGCTAGCACATTGGGGCTAGATCAGCGAATACGTGCTGCTGCGACTCAGCTTTGTGATGAAAAACTCCTAGCAAAGCTAAGTCAAGGAGATATAGTTGCAATCGAGTCGAAATACCACAGTAAATGCCTGACAAGGTTATATAACAGATTGAGAGAACTTAAGAATAGGGAGAGCGAAACTGACAAGTCAAAGGCTTTAGTTTTTGGTATAGCATTATCCGAGATCGTTCATTACATAATTCAATGTAAAGAACTGCCAGGAAGATCGCCAGTATTCAAGCTAAGTGATATCAAAAGCTGCTATATTCAGACGATTGTACATTATGGCGGTGATCCAGAGAGTGTTCATAGCACTAGACTGAAGGAGAGGCTAATGAATCACATTCCAGGACTTCAAGCTTTAAAAAAAGGCAGAGATGTTTTGTTAACCTTTGAAGAAAATAGTGGCGAAGCTCTTTTTGATGCTTGCTCAAAGGACTCAGAAAATGATGGCATGGTTCTTGCTAAGGCAGCAGATATAGTACGGAAGGATATGCTCTCCAGCTTTTCAGTATTTGAAGGAAGTTTTGATGCAGATTATGTTAAATCGTCGGTACCAGCTAGTCTAGTGTACCTTGTTCGAATGTTGTTTGAAGGGACAAACTGTCCTACGATAATGAAACGGTAGAAGACGCAGATATCTTCGCTCAGGATATTGCTCAGCTAATACGATACAACGCAACAAAACAGAAACGCGATGGAGGAAACAGAAGGCACCAATTGGAGCGTGAAACACCGCTGCCAGTGTATGTTGGCTTAATGCTGCATTCAAAAACTCGAAAAGCTGGTGTTATTGATAAGCTAGCTAGTTTTGGCTTGAGTATTTCCTCTGACAGGATAGAAAACATTCAGACATCGATAACAGAAGTACTATGCGATAAATACAAAAGGCATGATTTAGTCTGCCCACCTTGCTTGCAACATGGCTTTTCTACTACACCAGCGATCGATAATATTGACCATAACGCGACATCAGGAACTGCAAGACGACATTTCCATGGTACCGGGATCTCACTTTTACAGCATCCAGATGAAGCAGCTCAGTACAAACTGTCGCAGTATGACCTTGAAAGTAGAGGTTGTCATTCACAAAATGCTGAACTGCCAGAGTACTACACTGACATATATCCAGTAGCCGAGGTGAAACAAAGCTGTCCAGTAGCCCTAATCAATTCGACTGTAGTAAATGTATCGCACATGCCAATTGAAGAAAGTAATGGTTGGCTTCAGAGACTTGAATTGCTTTCAAAAGAAGAGCAGTCATTAGATTTTTCAGCGAAAGTTTCCTGGTCAGCATTCAACGAAAAGACCACAAATGCGAAGCCACGTCCAAAATGCTTGTCAGCACTAATGCTTCTGATCGATGAAAATATCAATTCTTTTGCTATGGTTAAGCATACCATGAAGATAATAAGGAAGGCAGTCGATCATCTCAACCCTGGGCAAACACCAGTGATAACTGCAGATCAACCTTTCTATGCACTTGGGAAACAAATCCAATGGCAGTTTCCAGAGTTATTTGGCGAGGACAAGTTTATATTCATGATGGGAGGCCTACATATAGAGATGGCAACACTTAACATGATTGGAGACTGGCTTGAAGGAAGTGAGTGGAGTGAGCTACTTGTATCGGCACAGATACACACGTCTGGCACTGCAGATGCCCTTTTATCAGCGGGACATGTAAAAAAGTCAAGGTATGCTCATCAAATGTCGTTAGCAGCCCTGCATATTCTTTTGAAAAAGGCATTCAATAAGGAAATCGAAGAAAGAATCGACCTTGATTATGACAAATGGGTAATGTACAAAAGAGATCAGTCAGTGCATTTTGAGTATTGGTATACAGTCCTCTATCTACAAAGCTTGCTTTTGCTGCTAGTCAAAAGTATTCGGATTGCTAATTTTGACATGTTCGTTGATGCACTAGAGCAAATCACACCTTGGATGTTTGCTTTAGATCATGTCCACTATTCCCGTTGGCTTCCAGTTTTTATCCAGAGCTTGAAAGACTTACCCTTTAGACACCCAGAAGTGCACAAGCAATTCTTGAAAGGAAAATTCACCGTACAAAAATCAAAGAGAAAATTCTCTTGCATCGCAGATGACCACGCCCACGAGCAAAACAATAAATTGATAAAAGATGATGGCGGTGCAATTGGTATATTAAATAGCCCTAAGGCTCTTATGAGGTGGATGGCTGCAGGACCAGAAGTCGCTAGAATGATCTCAGAATATAATGAGTCAGCCGAGAATAATTCAGAGTTTAAAAGTCATCACGAAAATACGGCAGCCTTTGAAAAGAGATTTAGAAAGGACGTTGTAGCCCTAGCAGAAGCATTTGAACGAGAAGGCAACCCCTTTGAAGAAGAAAATGATATACTTATGATGGTTGTCAGTAAGACAGTAATGAATGAAAAGTCGATTCAGTCTGTCCGGGATGCAAGAAAGAAAGGTGAAAGCCAGTACAAAGATTTCGTAAAAGAGAGAATAATAAAAACAGAGAAATCCATACATGACGTAATGAAGAGAAACAAGCTGCCTCTTTTCAGACAAAAGAACTCAGTTTTTACTAGCAACAGCAAGCTACAGTTGTTACTAGCGTCACTCAAGCAGGATTGTAGTCTCTATGCTTCCCTTTATGTCGCATGTCAGACGAGAGAATGTGATCTTGATGAGTTCTTTTCACACGAGAACCATTCGTATCCACCTTCGTTGTCACAATATGGAGTCCGTCAAACAGCAAAATCAGACTGCATCAAAATTTTTTCAAAATACGCAGAGGCTCGGTACCAGGAGCCTGACATAACTGCCCTTGTTATCGATGGAGCTGCATTGGTGCAAATGTTACCTCCCAGACAATCAACTACTTTTGGGGATTATTGCAGACATGAATTCTTTTCAAAATTGCATTCTAAAATAAAACAAAGCTCATTAGAACGCATTGACGTGGTCTTCGATGTCTACAGAGAGAAAAGCATCAAGGCACTTACCAGAGAAAAGAGGGGAACGGGAGCAAGGATACGCGTTACAGACAAAACACCCATCACTCGTAAATGGCAAAACTTCCTGCGAGTAAACGAGAACAAATTGGAGTTGTTCCGACTTATTGCCGGTATATGCTCCGCAGAAGCTGCACTGTATAACTTACAGCTTGTCTTTGCAAACGACGATGGTGCTACTATAAACTGTAAAGATGTTAACAAGGAGCAGCTTTCCCCATGTAATCACGAAGAAGCTGACACTAGAATGTTTGTCCACTTGAAGAGCATGTCCAGTTCCGGACATGAAAGAGTCGCCATCAAAACAGTGGACACTGATGTTGTAATAATAGCTATTGCACTGTTCCGGCAGCTTAGTCTAGTACATCTTTGGATCGAGTTTGGGATAGGAAAAGACTGAAGGTGGTTACCCATCCACGATTACGCAAATGCGCTGGAGGAAAGAGTTCGTTCTGGCCTCTTATTTTGGTACGCTTTCACTGGTTGCGACACAGCTTCTTCATTTTGTGGAAGAGGTAAACTCTCTGCCTGGGACGTTTGGAAGGCTTTTCTTGAGGTAACAGAAACTTTCGTTTCTCTTTCAAATGCTCCTGATACAGTTACCAATGAACATATGTTGTTGCTTCAGAGGTATGTGGTTTTGCTGTACGATCGGTCTTCTCAGTGCCTTTCAGTGAATGAAGCAAGGAGGTTTCTCTTTACAAAGAAATCGAGGACAGTTGAAGGCATACCACCAACTGAGGATGCTTTACATCAACATGCACTTTGGTCAGCTTTTCAAGGAGGGTAAGATTAGATCACACTAGTGAACAATTGCTACGTACAGGCCCATAAAATGAAATTTTAGATTTTCACATTGTTTATTGTTAAAGTCATTTATTCTAAAATAGGTCTACTAGAACTTTTTTCTTTTTGATACTGTCCATTGCTACAGCATGATACATAGCTAATCACTGGGCTTTGATTTTCAGCCATGTCTGGAGACGGTCCTTACAATGTATCCAAAATCTAACAGATATAACTGCATGGGGATGGAAAGAAGTAAATGGCTCCATTTTGCCAGTATGGATGATAACCTCAGAGGCCTCAAAGTCCTTGAAAGAACTGAAGCATTGTGCGTGCAAAAAGAACTGCCGTAGAAGATGTATGTGTCGAAAATATGACATCCCTTGCTCCCCGTTATGCAGTTGTGATGGTCAGTGTTCAGAGAATGAAACGAACAGTTTACTGTAAAAGGTATCCCCATCATAACTCTACGGTATATATTGAAAATAGTTTAAGAGTTGCAGAGTTTGACCTGTGGTAGGTCAGGAATAATCCTGATACAGGAAAATTACTTCCTTTATGTTTTTACCGTAAAGAACGAGTCCAGGCCTGAGAACGGTTCAGGTTTGGTATAATATATTTTATTCCAAACGTCAAATTACTCAGAATAGGATCCAATGGAAGACTGGTTAAAAGTACCCCAGTCTGAGGAAATATTTTTTGGGGGTTTTCAATATTTTATCGCATCTCATCCTATTCAGCATGTCAAATTACGCCAGAAAACTAAATTTCAGATTTATATCTTGCATTGTTTAAAAGATATGGAGAGAGGCCAAAAAGGACTCTGTACAGGTACCCCAGTCTAAAAATAGCTTTGGGGGCATTTTTGAAGTGGGCTCTTCATTTCATCTTATTTAGCACGTCGAAGTACGTCAGAAAACTAAATTTCGAGTTTATAACTTGCATTGTTTAGAAGATATGGAGGCAGACCAAAAGAGGACTGGGTACAGGTACCCCAGTCTAAAAATAGCATTAGGGGGCATTTTTCAAGTGGGGTCTGCATCTCATCTTAATCAGCATGTAAACTTACGCCAGAAAACTAAATTTCAGATTTATATTTTGCACTGTTTAAAAGATATGGAGAGACGCCAAAAAGGACTCTGTACAGGTACCCCAGTCTAAAAATAGCTTTGGGGGCATTTTTGAAGTGGGCTCTTCATTTCATCTTATTTAGCACGTCTAAGTACGTCAGAAAACTAAATTTCGAGTTTATAACTTGCATTGTTTAGAAGATATGGAGGCAGACCAAAAAAGGACTGGGTACAGGTACCCCAGTCTAAAAATAGCATTTGGGGGCATTTTTCAAGTGGGGTCTGCATCTAATCTTAATCAGCGTGTCAAATTGTGTATTTGTACCACATTTCATGCTTGTATCATAAAATACACAATTCAACTGCTAAGCGGCTGCACTATTTGCTTTCTGTTACTACATTGATTGTCTTATACAGATATCTGGTGATACTGAATGGAAAAGATCGCAAGGATCAAAGACATTAAAGCAGTGTATAAGAAATCGATCTATTCAAAACTTCCAAAGAAAGTTTGTCCTTGTTTTGTCAGACATTTCTATGCACGAGGGTCACACAGTCGGAGAAGTAAGTACTAGTTATGACCTTTAAATGCCCTTTTCTATTAAAAACCACAAGTAAATGTTGATTACTTGGGGAAGCTTATGAGAAACACCTACATTTACACAAATGTTGGTAAATCACCTCTTCTTTTCCACATAGCTATGAAACACGGATTCAATTTAGAATTGCAAACAACCAATAGAGACAATCAAGCTTTTGACTTGGATTATTGCATGATTTTCAGACCTTTTCTCTTATAGTGCAGATATTAAGATTTGATTTGAAAAAATGGTGTATGGTTTCAGATTCTTCAAAGCAAGCCACTGTTAAAAAAAACCCACTTATGCATTTTTAAAGTTGGTTTTTCCTTTGTTAACTGAAAGCAAAAATATAGAATCTTGATGCAAATATTTAATTCTTTAAAGAATGCTGGGATTTCACAAGAGATCGATCCATTCCTTGTATGAAAAATTGAAATGTTTGTCAAGGAGGGTGTATCAAGAGTAAATGAGATGAGACGGCAGCTCAAAATTGCAGTGAAACACGAGCTCTTTGGTAGTGTAAATGTGCGTCCCACCAGCAACAGCATATACTTTCCAAATCGTAGAATCATTAGATCTCATATCGTGCACGTAAAGAGAAAACTACGACATTCTATGATCGACGAAGAATGCTTAGCCGAGAAAGTGAAGCAGTGGAAAGAAGAACATCCAAATTCGCGAATATTTTATCGGGCAACAACAATCGCCGTTCAGGATCCTGAAAAAACTGGAATACCAGAGGATGTTGACGAAGGTTCCGATGATGATGATGCAGATGTTAAACTCTTGACAACAAATGGAGGAAATTTCCTGTTTGTGTATCAGTCTGCTGAGCAAAGATGGTTGCTATCCCGGTATGGCAACGAAATCGCATTTTTAGATGCTACGTACAGGACGACACGCTATACGCTACCACTGTTTTTCCTGGTTGTCAAAACCAATGTTGACTACCAAGTAGCAGGAACGTGAATGACCGACAACTCTTCAGACAGACGAAATGTGTTTTGATCATAACTTCAAAATTTTGATCATGTTTTTTGGGCACGTTTTCACACATTTTTAAATCACGTATTTTCATATCTCTTATCTATATCTCTTTTCTATAAGAATGTAAAGTGTTCATATGTGACTTCCATCGTGAACAAGCATGGGGAAAATGGTTCTTAAAATGCGCGAATGGTTGCAGAGGAGTAAAGGAAGATATGTGCTGTCTAAACTTCGAAGGATAGCGAGATCCATTTCACTTGCAGAAAGCGAAAGAGCAATTGATGCTTTGAAGAGGTCTGTTTATTGGGAAGACAAGGCGTATGCTGGTCTGGTGGATTACATTGAGAGATACTGGCTTTCCATAAAGAAGGTAAGGAATAAAATGTTGGAAGGCAGAACACAAGAACACAGAAGAAAAGGTGACCGTTTTTTAGATTGAGTATTGATCATATAAATGAGCTGGTATTTCGTCTTGGCTTATCAGGCTTCTTCCGACCTAACAATCACAAATACAAATCTACAATAACTTAAATAAAGATTAACTGGAAGGGCTAAGAGTGGAAACGAAGTTAATGTATATATCGAAGTTAATGTACAGACTACAAGTGGTTCATGTACAATTTTTTGAATATCTATCTATCATTCTTTGCATATCCACATATTCTTGGAATTTCAGCACATATTTCGTAGATTTGAAACGAATTTTCACAAGTTGTTTCAGTAAAATAATAATGTTATTGATTTATAAAAGAACTCTTATTCCATAAGAAGGTTATACCAAACATTGTCTGGATTTCTCTGAGTACAGAGGATATGGGTATCCTTAATTTTTTTAAAAGGGGAAAACGATTGATAAGATACACAAAATCAGCATGTAGGCATACATTTGTTTCCAATTCTTATTCAAGAGATGGATTTGGGCATATCGACAAGAGAGACTTCTACTCAACTGCAATACAAATAATGGCACAGAGCGGCAAAACGAATCCTTTAAGTATCAATATTTGCAAAAGCATAGTCGCACATCTGTCACCGGAATGCTATCAATTCTTGTCAAAGATTTTTTTGTGAACAAATATGAAAAGTAAGTTTTGGGCGATGCTTTGCAAGAAAATCTTGTAATGTATGATTTAGCTACACAAGGTGTCATGAAATGAGGGTAATGTTTGATCAGACCACTCCGGGTGCCAAGGCCAAAAAAAGATACAAAACTTGAAAAAGGAAAAAAGTAACTTTTGGGCTGTGGCACCAGGGACACATCAAAACTAGTGATGAAGACAGTGGCGGATCCAGACCGGGTTCCAAGGGTTCCGGAACCCTGTCAGATTTTCTTAAGAAAAAATTCCTTAGATTAGTTACCTAAAAAAATTCCATCACCGATTACCTTCGTGAAGGTTGTCGTGAAAGGTTGATTGCCTTTTACTGGTTCAATATGGATTCTAGGTTCCGTATTGGCTCTCCTTCGCAACGGAAAGTCTGCACTCAGGCAATATGGATTCCTTATACGGCATTATGTAGTCTCTAAATATGGTATTATAAAAGAAAGGAACCCTGTCGTAGCTATGGTGATCTTTTGTAACGTATTATATTCCTCTAAAGAAAGGAACCCTGTCGTAGCCATGGCAGCTCATTGTACCATATTGTATTTTTAAAAGAAAGGAACCCTGTCGTAGCCATGGCAATTTATTGTAATAGATTGTTTTGGCCAAAAACAAAGGAACCCTCTTGGAACCCATTTCAGGTTTCCATTCCAAGGTTCTGACCGCTGACCATGCGTGCTTCCGTGATCATAATGGCGACGTTAGAGCGTGACTACGAGGAGCTGCTTGCAGCACTTGTAGGTGAAGATTACCAAACTTTAGACAAAATGAAAAAGTCACATTAAAAGGTTATCGAAGTAAAGAACTTTGATATTTCAAAACTTCCGAGGACTCGGTTTCCACAGGATTTGTGAACGAGGATATGAAATATTCAATGTTTTCTCTTGCTCAAAAGGAGAGCATAGTATTTGCGGCAAGGTTCGTTAAGATTTTTTATTTCTGACTATGAAGCCTTGCTAAATTTAACAAAGACACTCTCTTATAAAACTGTAAAAAACCCGAGACTGACAAAATGCACGATTAGGTCTATAACTATGTGCTGTCCTAAAAGTCACACTTTGGCAACTTCTAAATGCCACACCTGTCTTTCCTCTTTACTTACATTTGTGTTGAATATTGTATGTTGTGTATATAAAATCATTGAAACGGCTCATTCACACAATAGACGGTTACCAGCTCAGAATTCATTCATTGACCTGCCAGCCTGAAGTCACCCTGAATTTCAACAAGGTCAAGGAAGATGAGCCCTCCTCCTTGGCACCCCATGAGTATTAGTATTAATTTACACATAGTATGAGCTGAAGTAATTATTTTTGCACTCCATTCCATAGTTCCTGCATCCTTGGTGGTCTTTTCTCATCATCATATTACCAGGCATATGCATACAGCAAACAAAAAGCTAAATTAGTGTTATGATAATTTGAGTGCAATAATTTTTCAATTTAGAACAACTGGTGATGGGAATTGTCTTTTTGATGCTTGCTCTATTGCTTTATGTGGAAATGAAAGTCTCAGTTCATCTCTAAGAATTCTCACAGCCATTGAATTATTTGTTAATTCTGAATTTTATGCAAACCATCCTTGCACCTTTGTCTTCATTCTGCTATTTCCACCAAAATCTATTCCCATTACCCTAAAGGCAACAATGCAACTAATCATTTTAAACAGAGAAATATTGCCACAATTTGTTACAGATGTTATAGGTCAGCAATTGGTTCACATTCTTTGGACAAGGTGTGGCTATGTCAGCACAGCTTCACATTATACTTTTAATCCAAACCACTTTGTCCCAATCCTTTTATTGGTGAAGATTCTCAAGGCAAAACATGTAAATTCCATGCTTCTGTATCAGCACCTAAATTTGTTCAAACAAAGTTGAATCTGCCTCCCAAAAGACTCTCTAAAGAAATCATCATCTCATTGGGAAAAAGTATTTCCAAGGGAGCAAAGCGAATACAAGAGTTTGATTGTATCAGTGGTGACTCAGCAACCCCTGAAAAGAAACCTTGCTTTCCTCTTTTTTTCTGGAAGTGTTAGTTCTTTTGATATCAATTGGCCACTTTGTCTTTTCTGGAAAACATCTACTAGATGATTCTGAGCTTGCAGATTTCTTAAAGGTTGGGTCCCTCCACAAGATTTTGAATTTCCTCTTAAACTGGAGTGTGGCAAATCAAGAAAATTCCTACTCAGTTGGCTGAATGATTTTCCTTGGCTTGCTTATTCAAAATTTTCAAATGGGTGTTTTTGTGTTCCATGTTTATTCTTTGCAAAGAAAATTGGTCATTCTGAAGCAAGAATAAAGGAATTAAGAATAAAGGAATAGAGCAAGAAATTGATATTTGCTTTGTCAGTTATTACAGTGTTTTAAAGAACTGTTGCTGATCATTGATATTTGCCTTGCCTTGTCAATTATTACCCTGTTTTAAAGAGCTGTTGCTGCAACAAATAAACCCTGCAACAAAGAGTGGGTGGCACCCCATGGGACCCTTGCTTTAAGCAGATAATACAAATGGTTGTTATTGTACCATTTGGGGAACAGGAAGCAAACATTTTAGAGTGTATTTCATCTATCTTTTCATTATACTTTGCTTTATATCTTAACATTTCATTCATCTTCTTTTCTCTCGACAAGCTCATTTCGCTGGTGAATATGGGCGTTGCCACTATCTCCCGCGATTTTAAGGGCGTGGTCTCTAAAAAATTTTCGGGGCTACGCCCCCGCCCCCCCCTTGCGACCCACTCAAATTAATTCCTGTGCCCGCCACTGGATGAAGATATTGCCTAAATAGTGTGACATTTATCATATTTTACATCAAACATCAACTTGTCTCGAAAATTCTCTAAAATCATTTCGTAAGCTGTTTTCAGGTAATCATAGAAGTAGCAGTACAAAGAGAAAATATTCGAGTCTAGAGTATTGTTTATGGTATAGCTCATGTCAGCTAATGATTACGAGTAAAATCGGATGCGTACTGTGGCCAAAACGTTTTTTCGTTATTTATGCTCATGAGAGACAGATGTATGGAATGTTTCATAATCAAAGAGAATCTTAATTTATTACACATTTCTTTTTTCAGGTATCGAGAAATGAATTTAAAGTTTCACTCGAATTATAGATGGTATGCCCATGATATTCCTCCATATTTGCAAAATCGACCGCACAGCATGGTTCGCCATTGAATGGAACGAAATTCTGCAGCTGAGTCAATTAGCAAAAGCTCTATAAAAATTGTTGGAAATGGAGAGTTTCATTTGTAATCTGTCAGATCAAAATACAAACAATTGTTTATGGTTATAAACTTATACTGCATCAATACTCCAACAGGCATATGGTTGAATGCTGCAAGTGTAACCAGTGGTTTCACAGAATGTGTGAACGCATACCGACAGAAGTATTTGTTAACAAGCTAACAATGGTTTTGCAATGAATGTACAAAGAAGAAATAGAATTTCTAGAACATTTGTAGGCTAAAGTACTAATGATTTTAGTATACTTGTTTCTTTATGAGTAATTTTTAAGTCAGACCAAATCAGTTTTAACAATTTGTATTGGTCACAACATTGCGTTACGAAATAAGCATGACCTGTTAAAGTAGGCTTCTTTAATGAAAATTTTTTAACCTTCTCCCAAATCCACTAAATACTTCTTTTATAAAAGTTTAGCTGCAATTCAAAAGCACAATTTATGAAAAGTAATGAGAATGATCAAAACTGATATGGTCTTAACCTTGAACTTGGACTCCTTTTTGGCAGCAGACACTTATTTTTGCCCTTGTCAGCAACCAATTGATAAAATTTCTATCTGTTGGGGTATACACTACAAGGTATTTAGCACTTGATTTCAAATAATATATTCAGCTTAAACAATGATATTGTGAGGTTAGCAACTGTTGCATTACTTGTAAAAGAAAACCATCTTGCTTTCTGTAAAACTTATGTAGAAGAAAATGTTTTATTAGACGAGACCCCTTATCAACCGGCTACTCGGCGCTCTCCTGCCCCTACGACAAACCCCATCCTCAAGGTTTTTATACCCCTCGCCTCGGCGAGCATTCGCCTTCAGTCGTGGGTGGTTTTTTTCCCAAACTTTGCCTTATTTTTAATGGACATTGCCGGTCGTCCGCCTTCTCCGAGCTCTGGCTCCCGAACGGTTCGTGCCACGTTCCCCTTTTCCTAGCGGTACGGTTCGCCGGAGTGGTTCTTTTTAGATGTGTGGTTTTTTTTCCAAAATTAGCAAGCGGTTTTTCGAAATTCGCCGTGTTTTTGCTTCGATTCGCGATTTCCAGGCCAAGGGGTGAAAATTTTCTTGCCCTCGGTCGGCCGAACATGCCCCGGTCACGTGTCTCGCTCTGCAGCCCTCCATTGTTTGGGGACAAACGAGAGTCCTCTTCCACCAATCGAAATGCATGTTGTCGACGTGAGTGACGCATCGCAGCAGAGCAACAAGGCGTAGATCGGTAGTAGAGAACAACAGCGTGCTCGGGACAGGACAGGGGTCATTTCGTGCTTGCTACCCGTGTGGATTGGACGTGCTCATTTTCGGAGCTGCTTTTCATTGCGTTTTTGGGAATTTCACCATTGAAAGCTGCCTTACAGTAAGTAACTTTCGTTTCTCCCTTCGATCTGATGATATTCCTGATGTTAAACTAAATTTTTCACGTTTTTCACGTTTTTCACGATTTTTCCAATGCACCCCACGCAGGTGTAGCTTCCATTTGTTTCAAAAAATTAGCTACCCACAAGCTCGCTTGCTTTCGAGGATGTTTTCTCAATGCTGAATTGATTGCTTACTTAAAATGGTGCTAAGAGAGATTTGATTTGTTTGCTTTTTTTGCATTTTAGGTGAGAAATCAAGATGAAACCCGCGGTGGCAGAAGAAAAATTCACGAGAAACTGCAGGCACGCCCCCACCTGGCCCTCTCGCTGGCTTCGAAATGCTGAAAACTTCGTCGTGCCCTCTAGAACGAATCAAAGTAAGTTTGTTTAGTTCCATTATGATCGCCGTTTTTCAAGTTTTTTCTCTTGAGAAACTAGCTTTCGTGCGTGGTTTTTGCACCTGGCAGTTGACCTGTTGACCTCCTCCCGCCATGCCCCGAGGGCGTTTTTCACTTTAAATTGCTCTAAATACCTAGATAGCTTGCTTTCAGGGAAATTTCTGATAATCAATTATGTTACGGGCGGTTTAATTTTTGGCTTTTTTCCTTTTATAGAGAGACATCAAGCCCAAACTCGCGGTAGCAGCAACGGGAGGTACGCCCTCTCGCTGACTTTCAAATGCTGAAAACTTCGTGCCCTGCAAATCGGATCAAAGTAAGTTTGTTGTGTTGCTTCAAGTTTGTCATTTTCGTTGTTTTTCTGGTTCTTTTTTTGAAGAATTGGGTTTTTTTGCTAGATTTTCAAACCTGGCTGTTTGTCCTGTTGACTCCTTCCGCCAGCCCTCGAAAGGGCGTTTTTCATTCCAAATTGCTCTAAATAGCTTTGGCAGTAAACAACATGTTTGATGCATTCTAAAATCAGCGACTGCTGCTTTTTTGTGGCCTTTTACGATTGCGTTTTTGGCAGACCTCGCTTCTAACGAGATTTCCTTGCTTGCAGGGTCATGGCGTGGCGTCTGATGTTATCCACTGTTGCCGTGCAGGGACGAAGAAAGGAAGAGCAAGAGCTCCATTTTTAATAGACGAGGGACTACCGTACGAACTTTGAACACCCAACGTTTTTATGTTGTATGTATTTAATTTTCTTGGTGGATGACGGTGCGTGGTTTTCGATTTGAAGTTTTCTCATTCTCGAGCTTTTTCTTTTGTGTTGTTGAGATTAATGGAAATGTAGAGTTAATTCTATGCCTATTTGGTAGCAAAAGTGAATTTTGAGCCGTATAAGAGGCAGTTTCTATGTGTGTTAAGTTTAATTTCGCAAGTTAGAGATTTCGTGTCACGGTGTTATCTTTCAATTTCCCAAAACTCATAGGACAGTGTAGCGAGTAAACTGAGCTAGAAGCTTTTTAATAGGACGGTCAAAAACAGGAGAGAATTATCGAGAAAGTCCGATAAAAGATGAGAATTTTCGCAGGGCTCTTATTATGTTTGTCTGTTGGCCAAGTGGTTGCTTTTCGGCATGCCAGAGCCCCAGAAGGCATTTAAACGAAAATCGATAGCAGTAAGGAGGTTTTTCAGTTTTTGTCTGTAGGAATAGCTAGGATCGGCAGTGAATTTCCACTATATACTTGACAAGAGCTAAAGGGCAGCCTTCGCAAGGTCAAATTTAACGGATTTCAAAGTTTCGCCAGTCGTGCATTGTTCAAACAGAGTTGTAGCCGATTCAGGGGCAACATAGGAATCGATTTAGACAAGCTTGCTTCACTGCAGGTTGATCAGCTAAAAGAAAAATATTTTTCTTATGGTCAACTGTTCTTCGATGGAGAATTGACAGTGTAACCCTAAAACGATTTTAAGCTTAAACCGCCCTCAATTTCCAAAACTATGAGAAAGACAGCTGCCATGTAATCTACCCCCAATATTTTCCAAAACGACGAGTAAAACGGCCAACCAACGAAGCAAGTTTTTCATGTCTGCTTTTTCGGACTTGGCAAGTAGGAAGGTGTCATGTTGCGTTGTTTGTTTCATGCAGAGGTCGCTTGGCTCACTGGAACAAGGTTCCTTGAAGGGTGTTAACATTAACGAGTTGTCAATTTGACTGATTGCCGCCTCTGGACACCATCAAACTGCAATGGGACGTGCACTCGATCTTGCATGTACAAGTAACCGAAGTCGACTCCACATCTCAACTTGGTTCTGAAACCATTTAATACTGCTTTTGCCGCGCAAAGTTGAAAAATATAGAGCGGTGAAGCTAAAAGTCACTTGAATAACGAATCACTCCAAATGCCCCCTTAGAGCTAGCCTGCGTCACAGACCAAAAACTTCCGTGAAGTGTATGGTCTGTGCGCTACGGGTGATTCTCTTGTCCGGCGAAGAGATAATTAATGCCATAATTATTCAATTTATGCGTTCAGTTCTCTGCTTGAAAACGAGATTTTTCAAACGCTATTAAATTTGTAATGGCGGACGACGTTTCTGTATTGTGCAACCTCAAACTTGAAAATTCGACGGATAGAAATTTAGTTGATTGTAGCACGCGAAAGCTTTGTATAAGAAAAGAAATCAATGATCTCCCATTCAAAGTACCAATAGATCGTAGCAAATATGTTTGTAAGCGGTGTTTGTGGCTGCTGACTAAACGCAGCAAAGCAGTAGAAAAATTGTTACAGACAGAGAGAGAAATTCGAAATCTGTATACAGAAAATTGTCCAACCAGCGCCATTATTACTGCACCGGTTTATACAAGCGGCAAACTTACTATTAAATCTCCCTTTCTGGATACTCGAAATATTCGTCCAAGTTTGCCTTTGCCTTTGGGTGATCCTTCTGGCGATCCTGTCATCAAGCCATCTAGCACTTCACAAAAGGAGGCTTTTGAACCGCTTATCTCCTCGACACCAAAGAGCAAGGCAACAAGAAAGCGGCCTCAAGTAGAGCCAGATGACATTGACGTGTTTGAAAGATCAACGGAGAAAAATTTCAAAAGTTGTCACCCAGAGGGCAAAGATTGTACTGCTGTTCTCACAATTAAGTGGCCAAGCTGTGAGCGGTCAAAGAATCTGAGTGCAGATTTGCACCAAATTGCAAAAAAGATCCTCAGAGGTCGTTATGACAAAATAGCTGCCGCAGTTTGGAGGCATGATGCTCTCAGAAAGCACATAGTTGCCATATTCTCTAAAGAGATTAACAGAGAATGTGAACGGATGTGCCAATTAAAGCCAGAACCAAGCATATTGAGGATGTCATCAAAAGACGACATGCTGGCATTTTCATTTAAAAAGGTTGACAAAGAATTGAGTGCCAAAGCCCCTCTTCTAAGAACTGTGCTCATGGCAGCCACCTTACGCCGTTCAAAATCCCCAGACATTAATGGTAGATGGTTGCCTATTGTTTCAACTGCTGCTGCAGTTTGTTTAAAGGAAAGAAGTAAATTCCTTACAGCTGTGCAACTTCTTATCTCAACAATTGTCCAGCACTCTTCTTACTCTGTAAGTAAAATTGTTTGGCATGAGGTTCATTGATACTGCTAATAGTTGCTGCAAGTAGTTTACAAAATAATCCTGTCTTTACTTTGGTTGTATTTTCCCAATTTCTAACTTAATGCTTATTCAAGATTTTTCTTAAGGGAAAGTGAAATATTTACATATGTCCACCCATCAGCTTTGGCTTTTTGCCAATAGGTCTTTTTCGGCTTTGATTTTCATTAATTTGTTCTTTTTAAAGCTTACACTACATATTTGTAGGATTTCTTGAATTTCTTTCTTCAGCAAAAAATTGCATCAAAAACAAAGGCATGCAAGGCAAAAAGCCACAACTCCTGTAACACTTGTTACTTTTTGGATAAAAAAGTTTGTGAAACATTTGTTAATTTTATATTATATAAAATTGGGTGGAAACAACATTCAAGGAACAGTTATTCTTCTAGAATGCTGTGCTTCGATTGCAGACACTATGTCTCATGGTTTCACACAAATATTTTAATCGGAAATTGGATGAATTTGGACATGACCATGACAAGGCCATCAAGCAGAAAATTGAAAACAAAGTCAATGCAATAGCCACCCATTTCAATTAAGCCCCCCTGAAATAAAGCTTTTGGGTAGTTTTCTTAAATTTTCTTCTGTCTTCCTACAGGGTGTTTAAAACGAATTGTAATACCAGTATCAAAGGTTTCATTCATCGTCTGAAGGGGTATCCGAGTAAAACATATCATAAACTTACTAGGGGGTGCTTTCTCCTCGATTAGTTTATAAACTACCAAGAAAGTTTCCTCCTTTAAATAATACCCTGTTTACAATACTAGCTTGTTTCTCCTCTACTCTGTATTTGTTATGTTACGTTTATATTATTTAACTTCCTTTTACATTGTTTATACTTTTAAGCTTGGATTATTTCTAATTTGCAACAAGTGTATATGTATCCAGTGGAATTTAAAATAAAACTGAACTGAACTGAACTCACCATTGTGAAATACAGTGAGCCTCGTCTATGGCTACACCAATGCAATGATCTCTGAATTCCTGTGATGAAATCTATGACCTCCATATGTCCTTTGACAAAATACATTCAGGTGATGTGTATACCAGAGAATAATGTCCTGCTGGCACATTTCCAATTTTCTCAGCCAGATTTATGGCCTGGTCGTGAAGCGCAACTGCTGATACACCACAGTCAAACATCTTTCTAACTTCATCTTCCATCAGTGCTTTTAGCGGGCTAACAACGATTAATGTGCTAATTCCGTAACATTGATTCTCCAAAGCATCAACGACAAACGGTAGGGCTTGGAAACACATCGACTTACCATAACCTGTGTTGGCACTCATATACACGTCATAACCATTTATAAAAGCCTTTATGACGCTACACTGATCATCGTTAATCTTTTCAATATTAAAAAGGTAGCAAATGAATTTGATAGCATCTAAAAATTTACTTTCATCGTATGAAATAGCTCGCTTTGAAATAATTTGATCCGCCATTTTGCCATCAGTTACCGTTTTGATGGTATTGTGCGGATAAATTAACTCCACGATTTTGTGGAGCTGCATAAATTATCCGGACAAGAGAATCGCCCGTAGCGCACAGACCATACACTTCACGGAAGTTTTTGGTCTGTGACGCATGCTACCTTAGAGCGTGCTCGCCCAAATATTTACTGACAAAAATATGCGTTTCAAATAAAAATATGCATAAGGTTATGTAAATGTAATCGATGGCTGTGGGTGATTAAAATAATTTGATATTTAGGTTCACGATAGACCATGTCACGCAAATAGAATATATTCCAGTAAAACTTTGAAAACAACTTTCACTATAGATAAGCAATACATTGGTAAAACAGAAGACTAGCCCCCAAAACCCCGCTGCGCGGGGTTAAAACCCCTTTTGTGGAAATAGAATTGCCCCTTAAAACTACTCCAAAACAAATTAGGCAGATTAGCCTCGGCAAGACAAGAGCCTCGCATCGAGAGCAAAAATGACGTAATGAACAGCCACGCACCGCATACTTGAAACCAAAGTTGTCAACGAAAAATGACTCGCCATCCTTCGCGTGCAACACTCGCACTAATGTGACAATTGCTAGGACGGAGTTCGCAAAAGATAAAGGGTTGAGGCATGAAAACGTGACAGAGCTATCAAGAAAGCCCGAGAAAAGACGAAAATAACAACGGGCCAATTTTTATGTTTGTGTGTTGGCCAAGGGGTCGCTTTTCGGCATGACAGAGCCCCCGAAGTCATTTAAACAGAAATCGATAGCAGTAAGGAGGTTTTTCAGTTTTTGTCTTTAAAAATGACCAGGATCGGCAGTGATTTTCCACTATATACTTTGCAAGAATTAAAGGGCAGGCTTAGCACGGTCGAATTTAACAGATTTCGAAGTTTCGCAAGTCATGCATTGCTAAAATTGAGTCGGAGCCGATTCAGGGGCAACATAGGAATCAATTTAGACGACGAAAAGGTCTAAAAACGAAGCATTTTAAACTTGCTTCACTTCAGGTTGATCAATATATGGAGATTTTTCTCGTGGTCAACTGTTCTTCCATGGAGAATTGACAGGGTAACCTTCAAACGATTTTGAGCTTAAACCGCCCTCAATTTTCCAAAACTATGAAAAAGACAGCTGCCATGTAATCTACCCCCAAAATTTCCAAAACGGCGAGTAAAACGGCCAACGAGGCAAGCTTTTCGTGTCAGCTTTTTCGGACTTGGCAAGTAGGAAGGTGTCATGTTGTGTTGTTTGTTTCATGCGGCGGTCGCTTCGCCCCATGACTTGCTGGAAAAAGGTTCCTCGAAGGTGTTAACGTTAATGCCGCCTCTGGACACCATCAAACTGTAATAGGACGTGCACTCGATCTTGCTTTTTGGAAGTAACCAAAGTCTGCATTTCGACTAGAAATTGCAGAGTTATGATGAAAGAGTTAAACTATTGGAAGAGCTTTCGAGGTAGATCCTTTTTGTGCTTATCGCAACGCACCCGCATGGTAGAGATGATCAAACAAGTCACTTTTCAATTCATCTCTCACTTAATTCCAAGCAAGGGTTTCTTATACACTTTGTAACAATTTTCTAGCGCTGAGATATGCCGCGCCAGCGCCGAAATTTCGATCGACAACAAGAAAGGGAAAGACGAAGACACTACTATCTTCGCAATCGAAATTTAGCTGGAGCTGGAGACAATCCAGAGGAAGAGGATATTTATGTAGCTCCTAACGAATTGCATGCGTTAGAGCTTCAAATTCCTGAAGCATTACGAGGACAGTGGCAGAATGTGATGCATGTAATCGCTGAAGTGGAATGACGCAATAATGTTGACTTTGCTGCCGTTCATGCTCAAGAACGTGAAATTGAACACCAACCAGATTTTGACGCGCGACCGCAGCACTACCTTGGTTTAATGAGCAATTCATGTGGACATTGCCATTCTAAATTTTTTGTTACCGAGCAAAACGCACAACATTTATTTACAAAATGTTGCTTCAGAGGAAAAGTGGTACTTCCTCCAATTGTACAACCTGCAGCACATATAATGGAACTTTTCAATGGAAATACACCACAATCACGTCATTTTTTGCAACATATTCGCAACTATAATGCTGCCTTGGCAATGGCTTCTTGGAATGCCGCCGTCAACGAACTCCCTGGTAGAGGACCCCGTGTGGTTACGATTCACGGACAAACCTACCACTTGACAAGCGCAGCAGATGCCCCAGAAGGTACACGTCCAGAGTATTCCCAGTTATACATAATGGACACCAATCAAGCATTGCAGGAGCGAATTCACGACCCAAGGAACACGAACCTGCGACCTGATGTCTTGCAACTTCTACAGGATGAACTAATGGCTGTTAATCCTTATGCAAGACAATTCAGGAATATGGGGCAAGTTTTAAAACAACAACGTGACGCTGCAGCCACAAACAACCAACCCGTACCGCAAGTGAGGATGATCATTGCGCGTCGACCTTTCCAGGATCGCCATTATGACAATCCTACAGCAACCGAAATCGCTGCAGTTTACGTGGGAGACGAGGGGGCGCCCCCCGATCCAGCTAATTGAGACATTACTGTTTTCAATATTGCTGACAACAACACACAAAGAATCAAAATTACGTCTCCCATTGCTGATCCAATGACTTATCCTTTGTTGTTCTTTCATGAAGATTTTGGATGGAACATTGACATCCAACGCAACCAACAACAAGGTGCTGCTCGCAAACGCAACCAAAGAGAGCAAATCGCTCTGAATGAGTTTTATGCATACCGCATAGCCGTCCGTGGGGATTTCTCGGCAATTCATTGCTCCAGATTGCTGTTTCAACAATACTTGGTTGATGCGTACACAAAGATTGAGGGAAATCAACTGACATACATAAGAACGCATCAAACTCAAATGAGGGTGGAATCCTACCAAGGCCTTATGGATCACGTCGAAAGGCGTGCACAGGCCGAAGATGCAAACGTTGGTCGCATTGTGATTCTACCTGCCACCTTTGAAGGGAGCACAAGATCAATTTATCAGAATTACCAAGATGCAATGACAATTGTTACCAAGTATGGTAAGCCTGACGTTTTCCGGACCATGAATGCTAACCCAAACTGGCCTGAGGTACAAGAAAACATCTTGCCACACCAAACAGCGAATGACAGGCCAGATATTGTCAGTCGTGTTTTTCACCTGAAGCTGAAGGAACTTTTGTGTGACCTGCTTCAGAGACATGTTTTAGGACATGTTGTTGCATATGTTTACAAAATTGAGTTCCAGAAAAGGGGTTTACCACATGCACACATGCTTCTGTTTCTTTCGGATGCAGACAAACCACGTACAGCAGAGGATGTTGATATTTTGGTGTCTGCAGAAATTCCAGATCCACAACAGAATGCACATTTACATGAAGTTGTCAAGAAGCACATGATTCATGGGCCATGTGGTCAGCTTGACCCCTATTGTGTGTGCATGCAGGATGGTCAATGCAAAAAGGACTTCCCTAAAGCATTGGTCCAAGAGACAGAACTAAATGTCAATGGATATCTTTTGTACAGACGTAGAGGACAGCACCTGGCACAGCTACGTCACCACATGGTTAATGACTGTTGGGTTGTTCCTTACAGTCCACAACTTCTCACAAAATTCAACTGCCATATGGATGTTGAAATCTGCACAACTGTAAAAAGTGTCAAGTACATTTTCAAATACATTCACAAAGGAAATGATTCTGCACATGTGGAAATCAGGAACAACATACTACATCATGATGAGATTCTTCAATACCTCAATGCGAGGTATGTTGGCCCTCATCAAGCTGTGTTTCGAATCATGCAGTATAAGATGCATGACAAGAGCCACACCATCATTCGCCTTGCTGTGCATCTGCCTTTGCAGCAGAATGTCTATTTCCAGGAAGGAAACGAGGACAGGGTACTCAATGTAAATCCAAACACAACGCTCACTGCTTGGTTTAAACTGAACCAAGAAGAACCAAATGGACTGCAGTATCTTTATTCGGAAATTCCACATCATTACACATTTGACAAAAGAAACAAAAGGTGGAAAATGAGGCAGCGACAGACAGCACCACTCATTGGTAGGATATACCAAGTGCAGCCATCAGATCCAGAAAGGTTTGCCCTCAGATTGCTTCTTCTCCACCGGAGAGGAGTAACATCCTTTGAAGACATACGTACCATTGATGGCCATCTGCATGAGACGTTTAAAGATGCAGCAAGGGCACTTGGTCTTTTGGAAGATGATGCTGAACATAGACGTTGCTTGCAAGAGGCATCAATCATGAATATGCCTTCACAGATGAGGCAACTATTTGCCACACTCGTGGTATTTCAGACACCATCTGACATTAGAGCACTGTTTGAAGAATTCAAAGAAGTGATGTCTGAGGATTATGTTAGACATGATCAAGTCAACAATCCAGCCATTGTCTTTGAAGACAGACACATGTATCTTTGCCTCTGGAACATTGACAACAATCTCAGGATGCAGAATGCAGATGAAAATATTGATGTCATCCGTCAGCAAGAACAGGGAGCAGAAATGCTGCAGTTCCTTAATGACAACCAAACTTCACATTCACAACACCGTCATTGATGCTATACAAACAGCATCTGAACAAAACTGCTACTTTGTGGATGGTCCAGCAGGCACTGGTAAGACATTTCTTTACAACACATTAGTGCATAACCTTCAAGCCTTAGGTGTGAAAGTAAGATGTGTTGCATATTCTGGGATAGCTGGCACATTGTTGATTAATGGAGCTACAGCTCATTCAACTTTCCAGATTCCTATTCCATTACTGGCAGATTCCACTTGTAACATCAAACGTCAAAGTGCAAGAGCTCAGAAGCTTTTAGAAAACTCTCTCTTTATCTGGGATGAGGCTTCTATGATTCCTGAAAATGCTTTGAAAGCAGTTGACATTCTCTTGAGAGATATTACACAAACTGACCAACCTTTTGGAGGTAAGTATATGTTTCTTGGAGGTGATTTCAGACAGGTTCTCCCAGTTGTTCTTAGAGCAGGTAGGGAACGCATTGTGCAAGAAAGCTTGAAGAATTCTCCTCTGTGGCAACACTTCAACAAGTTTCAACTTCATGTTAACACGAGAGCCACACGTAATGAACAGTACAGGTATTTTGCTGACCGGCTGTTGAGACTTGGCAATGGTGAGGAGCCACATGATGACCTTGACCAAGTCACCTTACCAGAAAACATATTGCTACCTTCACTCAATGCGCTGGTGAGCTTTTTGTATCCACCAACACAACCAGAATAGCCAAACCTAATGATAGATCCTGGAACAATGTCAGAACGCTGCTGCTTGACTCCCAAGAATCAGTTCACTCACCGCATCAATGAGCTGGTGCTTGATAGATTGCAAACACCTATGCACACATACCTCAGTACAGACAGGGTAACTAGTGAGGACCCGGTAGAAGCTGCAGCATATCCAATTGAGTTTTTCAATGCACAGACCCCTGGAGGAATGCCACTTCACAAGTTGCAGCTCAAGGTATTTTGTCTTCAAATATTTACTTCAGACTCTATTGAGACCTAACTGTTGATAATTTTGCAAATTCAAATGTTTATAAATGTGTCTGTCATTTTCCATGATAGATAAATCTCCAAATTCAACTTCTAATAAAGAATTTTATTTTCTAGATTGGTGCAACAGTTATCCTAGTAATGAACATTAATCCAAAAAGAGGACTGTGTAATGGCACCCGTCTCATAGTAAGAGATTTACAACGCCATGTTATTTGCGCAGAAATTATAGGAAATGAGCATAGAGGTGAGTATGTGATGATACCCAAAATCACAATGTCGTCACAAGATACAGCCCTACCCATCAATATGGCAAGAGTCCAGTTTCCAGTGAGATTAGCTTACTGTCTCACAATCAACAAAGCCCAAGGCCAGTCATTAAGGTATGTTTGTGTTTATCTACCTGAGCCTGTCTTCAGTCATAGCCAACTCTACGTTGCCATGTCAAGGGCTAAGTCATTTGCTGGCATTAAAGTCATGCTACCAGAAGGACAGAAAACAAAGAATGTTGTCTACCGTGAAGTTTTACAGTAAGCCCCATGCCCCATGATCCATTAAACTGATAGACCTCCATGCACACATTTTGTTGCATGCCACACTTGGATATCATTTGGGTGATCTAATCCTGATACCCTCCAACCCATACTCATATCTTTTCTACTGAATGATAGTGCACTAATTCAAATAAAGTACTCAGTGAGCCTCACATGATCATTATTTATACTTTTCTTCTCTTGATTGTAATTTCTTCTTCTGTATCTATTTCTTAATAGTTGAGCTACATCTTCTACACTACTGTTCAACATGTTCTATCCTTTCATTGCCAGACTACTTGGCTGTAATTCTGATACCTTCTGACCCATACTCATATCTTTTCTACTGAATGATAGTGCACTAATTCAAATAAAGTACTCAGTGAGCCTCACATGATCATTATTATACTTTTCTTCTCTTGATTGTAATTTCTTCTTCTGTATCTATTTCTTAATAGTTGAGCTACATCTTCTACGCTACTGTTCAGCACGTTCTATCCTTTCATTGCCAGACTACTTGGCTGTAATTCTGATACCTTCTGACCCTATTCATATCTTTTCTACTGAATGATAGTGCACTAATTCAAATAAAGTACTCAGTGAGCCTCACATGATCATTATTTATACTTTTCTTCTCTTGATTGTAATTTCTTCTTCTGTATCTATTTCTTAATAGTTGAGCTACATCTTCTACGCTACTGTTCAGCATGTTCTATCCTTCATTGCCAGACTACTTGGCTGTAATTCTGATACCTTCTGACCCTATTCATATCTTTTCTACTGAATGATAGTGCACTAATTCAAATAAAGTACTCAGTGAGCCTCACATGATCATTATTTATACTTTTCTTCTCTTTTGTAATTTCTTCTTCTGTATCTATTTCTTAATAGTTGAGCTACATCTTCTACGCTACTGTTCAACATGTTCTATCCTTCATTGCCAGACTACTTGGCTGTAATTCTGATACCTTCTGACCATACTCATATCTTTTCTACTGAATGATAGTGCATTAATTCAAATAAAGTACTCAGTGAGCCTCACATGATCATTATTTAACTTTTCTTCTCTTGATTGTAATTTCTTCTTCTGTATCTATTTCTTAATAGTTGAGCTACATCTTCTACACTACTGTTCAAGCATGTTCTATCCTTCATTGCCAGACTACTTGGCTGTAATTCTGATACCTTCTGACCCATACTCATATCTTTTCTACTGAATGATAGTGCACTAATTCAAATAAAGTACTCAGTGAGCCTCACATGATCATTATTTATACTTTTCTTCTCTTGATTGTAATTTCTTCTTCTGTATCTATTTCTTAATAGTTGAGCTACATCTTCTACACTACTGTTCAGCATGTTCTATCCTTCATTGCCAGACTACTTGGCTGTAATTCTGATACCTTCTGACCCATACTCATATCTTTTCTACTGAATGATAGTGCACTAATTCAAATAAAGTACTCAGTGAGCCTCACATGATCATTATTTATACTTTTCTTCTCTTGATTGTAATTTCTTCTTCTGTATCTATTTCTTAATAGTTGAGCTACATCTTACCTACTGTTCAGCATGTTCTATCCTTTCATTGCCAGACTACTTGGCTGTAATTCTGATACCTTCTGACCCATACTCATATCTTTTCTACTGAATGATAGTGCACTAATTCAAATAAAGTACTCAGTGAGCCTCACATGATCATTATTTATACTTTTCTTCTCTTGATTGTAATTTCTTCTTCTGTATCTATTTCTTAATAGTTGAGCTACATCTTCTACGTTCAGCATGTTCTATCCTTTCATTGCCAGACTACTTGGCTGTAATTCTGATACCTTCTGACCCATACTCATATCTTTTCTACTGAATGATAGTGCACTAATTCAAATAAAGTACTCAGTGAGCCTCACATGATCATTATTTACTTTTTCTCTTGATTGTAATTTCTTCTTCTGTATCTATTTCTTAATAGTTGAGCTACATCTTCTACACTACTGTTCAGCATGTTCTATCCTTCCATTGCCAGACTACTTGGCTGTAATTCTGATACCTTCTGACCCATACTCATATCTTTTCTACTGAATGATAGTGCACTAATTCAAATAAAGTACTCAGTGAGCCTCACATGATCATTATTTATACTTTCTTCTCTTGATTGTAATTTCTTCTTCTGTATCTATTCTTAATAGTTGAGCTACATCTTCCTACGCTACTGTTCAGCATGTCTATCCTTCCATTGCCAGACTACTTGGCTGTAATTCTGATACCTTCTGACCCATACTCATATCTTTTCTACTGAATGATAGTGCACTAATTCAAATAAAGTACTCAGTGAGCCTCACATGATCATTATTTATACTTTTCTTTTCTTTTCTTGATTGTAATTTCTTCTTCTGTATCTATTTCTTAATAGTTGAGCTACATCTTCTACGCTACTGTTCTATCCTTTCATTGCCAGACTACTTGGCTGTAATTCTGATACCTTCTGACCCATACTCATATCTTTTCTACTGAATGATAGTGCACTAATTCAAATAAAGTACTCAGTGAGCCTCACATGATCATTATTTATACTTTTCTTCTCTTGATTGTAATTTCTTCTTCTGTATCTATTTCTTAATAATTGAGCTACATCTTCTACACTACTGTTCAGCATGTTCTATCCTTTCATTGCCAGGCTACTTGGCTGTAATTCTGATACCTTCTGACCCATACTCATATCTTTTCTACTGAATGATAGTGCACTAATTCAAATAAAGTACTCAGTGAGCCTCACATGATCATTATTTATACTTTTCTTCTCTTGATTGTAATTTCTTCTTCTGTATCTATTTCTTAATAGTTGAGCTACATCTTCTACGCTACTGTTCTAATCCTTTCATTGCCAGACTACTTGGCTGTAATTCTGATACCTTCTGACCCATACTCATATCTTTTCTACTGAATGATAGTGCACTAATTCAAATAAAGTACTCAGTGAGCCTCACATGATCATTATTTATACTTTTCTTCTCTTGATTGTAATTTCTTCTTTTGTATCTATTTCTTAATAGTTGAGCTACATCTTCTACGCTACTGTTCAGCATGTTCTATCCTTTCATTGCCAGACTACTTGGCTGTAATTCTGATACCTTCTGACCCTATTCATATCTTTTCTACTGAATGATAGTGCACTAATTCAAATAAAGTACTCAGTGAGCCTCACATGATCATTATTTATACTTTTCTTCTCTTCATTGTAATTTCTTCTTCTGTATCTATTTCTTAATAGTTGAGCTACATCTTCTACACTACTGTTCAGCATGTTCTATCCTTCCATTGCCAGACTACTTGGCTGTAATTCTGATACCTTCTGACCCATACTCATATCTTTTCTACTGAATGATAGTGCACTAATTCAAATAAAGTACTCAGTGAGCCTCACATGATCATTATTTATACTTTTCTTTTCTTTTCTTGATTGTAATTTCTTCTTCTGTATCTATTTCTTAATAGTTGAGCTACATCTTCTACGCTACTGTTCTATCCTTCATTGCCAGACTACTTGGCTGTAATTCTGATACCTTCTGACCCATACTCATATCTTTTCTACTGAATGATAGTGCACTAATTCAAATAAAGTACTCAGTGAGCCTCACATGATCATTATTTATACTTTTCTTCTCTTGATTGTAATTTCTTCTTCTGTATCTATTTCTTAATAGTTGAGCTACATCTTCTACACTACTGTTCAGCATGTTCTATCCTTTCATTGCCAGGCTACTTGGCTGTAATTCTGATACCTTCTGACCCATACTCATATCTTTTCTACTGAATGATAGTGCACTAATTCAAATAAAGTACTCAGTGAGCCTCACATGATCATTATTTATACTTTTCTTCTCTTGATTGTAATTTCTTCTTCTGTATCTATTTCTTAATAGTTGAGCTACATCTTCTACGCTACTGTTCTATCCTTTCATTGCCAGACTACTTGGCTGTAATTCTGATACCTTCTGACCCATACTCATATCTTTTCTACTGAATGATAGTGCACTAATTCAAATAAAGTACTCAGTGAGCCTCACATGATCATTATTTATACTTTTCTTCTCTTGATTGTAATTTCTTCTTCTGTATCTATTTCTTAATAGTTGAGCTACATCTTCTACACTACTGTTCAGCATGTTCTATCCTTCATTGCCAGACTACTTGGCTGTAATTCTGATACCTTCTGACCCATACTCATATCTTTTCTACTGAATGATAGTGCACTAATTCAAATAAAGTACTCAGTGAGCCTCACATGATCATTATTTATACTTTTCTTCTCTTGATTGTAATTTCTTCTTCTGTATCTATTTCTTAATAGTTGAGCTACATCTTCTACACTACTGTTCAGCATGTTCTATCCTTCATTGCCAGACTACTTGGCTGTAATTCTGATACCTTCTGACCCATACTCATATCTTTTCTACTGAATGATAGTGCACTAATTCAAATAAAGTACTCAGTGAGCCTCACATGATCATATTTATACTTTTCTTCTCTTGATTGTAATTTCTTCTTCTGTATCTATTTCTTAATATTGAGCTACATCTTCTTCTACTTTCTATCCTTTCATTGCCAGACTACTTGGCTGTAATTCTGATACCTTCTGACCCATACTCATATCTTTTCTACTGAATGATAGTGCACTAATTCAAATAAAGTACTCAGTGAGCCTCACATGATCATTATTTATACTTTTCTTCTCTTGATTGTAATTTCTTCTTTGTATCTATTTCTTAATAGTTGAGCTACATCTTCTACGCTACTGTTCAGCATGTTCTATCCTTTCATTGCCAGACTACTTGGCTGTAATTCTGATACCTTCTGACCCATTCATATCTTTTCTACTGAATGATAGTGCACTAATTCAAATAAAGTACTCAGTGAGCCTCACATGATCATTATTTATACTTTTCTTCTCTTGATTGTAATTTCTTCTTCTGTATCTATTTCTTAATAGTTGAGCTACATCTTCTACGCTACTGTTCAGCATGTTCTATCCTTTCATTGCCAGACTACTTGGCTGTAATTCTGATACCTTCTGACCCATACTCATATCTTTTCTACTGAATGATAGTGCACTAATTCAAATAAAGTACTCAGTGAGCCTCACATGATCATTATTTATACTTTTCTTCTCTTGATTGTAATTTCTTCTTCTGTATCTATTTCTTAATAGTTGAGCTACATCTTCTACGCTACTGTTCTATCCTTCATTGCCAGACTACTTGGCTGTAATTCTGATACCTTCTGACCCATACTCATATCTTTTCTACTGAATGATAGTGCACTAATTCAAATAAAGTACTCAGTGAGCCTCACATGATCATTATTTATACTTTTCTTCTCTTGATTGTAATTTCTTCTTCTGTATCTATTTCTTAATAGTTGAGCTACATCTTCTACACTACTGTTCAGCATGTTCTATCCTTTCATTGCCAGACTACTTGGCTGTAATTCTGATACCTTCTGACCCATACTCATATCTTTTCTACTGAATGATAGTGCACTAATTCAAATAAAGTACTCAGTGAGCCTCACATGATCATTATTTATACTTTTCTTCTCTTGATTGTAATTTCTTCTTCTGTATCTATTTCTTAATAGTTGAGCTACATCTTCTACGCTACTGTTTCTATCCTTTCATTGCCAGACTACTTGGCTGTAATTCTGATACCTTCTGACCCATACTCATATCTTTTCTACTGAATGATAGTGCACTAATTCAAATAAAGTACTCAGTGAGCCTCACATGATCATTATTTATACTTTTCTTCTCTTGATTGTAATTTCTTCTTCTGTATCTATTTCTTAATAGTTGAGCTACATCTTCTACGCTACTGTTCAGCATGTTCTATCCTTTCATTGCCAGACTACTTGGCTGTAATTCTGATACCTTCTGACCCATACTCATATCTTTTCTACTGAATGATAGTGCACTAATTCAAATAAAGTACTCAGTGAGCCTCACATGATCATTATTTATACTTTTCTTCTCTTGATTGTAATTTCTTCTTCTGTATCTATTTCTTAATAGTTGAGCTACATCTTCTACGTACTGTTCAGCATGTTCTATCCTTTCATTGCCAGACTACTTGGCTGTAATTCTGATACCTTCTGACCCATACTCATATCTTTTCTACTGAATGATAGTGCACTAATTCAAATAAAGTACTCAGTGAGCCTCACATGATCATTATTTATACTTTTCTTCTCTTGATTGTAATTTCTTCTTCTGTATCTATTTCTTAATAGTTGAGCTACATCTTCTACGCTACTGTTCTATCCTTTCATTGCCAGACTACTTGGCTGTAATTCTGATACCTTCTGACCCATACTCATATCTTTTCTACTGAATGATAGTGCACTAATTCAAATAAAGTACTCAGTGAGCCTCACATGATCATTATTTATACTTTTCTTCTCTTGATTGTAATTTCTTCCTGTATCTATTTCTTAATAATTGAGCTACATCTTCTACACTACTGTTCAGCATGTTCTATCCTTTCATTGCCAGACTACTTGGCTGTAATTCTGATACCTTCTGACCCTACTCATATCTTTTCTACTGAATGATAGTGCACTAATTCAAATAAAGTACTCAGTGAGCCTCACATGATCATTATTTATACTTTTCTTCTCTTGATTGTAATTTCTTCTTCTGTATCTATTTCTTAATAGTTGAGCTACATCTTCTACACTACTGTTCAGCATGTTCTATCCTTTCATTGCCAGACTACTTGGCTGTAATTCTGATACCTTCTGACCCTACTCATATCTTTTCTACTGAATGATAGTGCACTAATTCAAATAAAGTACTCAGTGAGCCTCACATGATCATTATTTATACTTTTCTTTCTCTTGATTGTAATTTCTTCTTCTGTATCTATTTCTTAATAGTTGAGCTACATCTTCTACGCTACTGTTCTATCCTTTCATTGCCAGACTACTTGGCTGTAATTCTGATACCTTCTGACCCATACTCATATCTTTTCTACTGAATGATAGTGCACTAATTCAAATAAAGTACTCAGTGAGCCTCACATGATCATTATTTATACTTTTCTTCTCTTGATTGTAATTTCTTCTTCTGTATCTATTTCTTAATAGTTGAGCTACATCTTCTACACTACTGTTCAGCATGTTCTATCCTTTCATTGCCAGACTACTTGGCTGTAATTCTGATACCTTCTGACCCATACTCATATCTTTTCTACTGAATGATAGTGCACTAATTCAAATAAAGTACTCAGTGAGCCTCACATGATCATTATTTATACTTTTCTTCTCTTGATTGTAATTTCTTCTTCTGTATCTATTTCTTAATAGTTGAGCTACATCTTCTACGCTACTGTTCTATCCTTTCATTGCCAGACTACTTGGCTGTAATTCTGATACCTTCTGACCCATACTCATATCTTTTCTACTGAATGATAGTGCACTAATTCAAATAAAGTACTCAGTGAGCCTCACATGATCATTATTTATACTTTTCTTCTCTTGATTGTAATTTCTTCTTCTGTATCTATTTCTTAATAGTTGAGCTACATCTTCTACACTACTGTTCAGCATGTTCTATCCTTTCATTGCCAGACTACTTGGCTGTAATTCTGATACCTTCTGACCCTACTCATATCTTTTCTACTGAATGATAGTGCACTAATTCAAATAAAGTACTCAGTGAGCCTCACATGATCATTATTTATACTTTTCTTCTCTTGATTGTAATTTCTTCTTCTGTATCTATTTCTTAATAGTTGAGCTACATCTTCTACACTACTGTTCAGCATGTTCTATCCTTTCATTGCCAGACTACTTGGCTGTAATTCTGATACCTTCTGACCCATACTCATATCTTTTCTACTGAATGATAGTGCACTAATTCAAATAAACTACTCAGTGAGCCTCACATGATCATTATTTATCTTTTCTTCTCTTGATTGTAATTTCTTCTTCTGTATCTATTTCTTAATAGTTGAGCTACATCTTCTACGCTACTGTTCAACATGTTCTATCCTTTCATTGCCAGACTACTTGGCTGTAATTCTGATACCTTCTGACCCATACTCATATCTTTTCTACTGAATGATAGTGCACTAATTCAAATAAAGTACTCAGTGAGCCTCACATGATCATTATTTATACTTTTCTTCTCTTGATTGTAATTTCTTCTTCTGTATCTATTTCTTAATAGTTGAGCTACATCTTCTACGCTACTGTTCAGCATGTTCTATCCTTTCATTGCCAGACTACTTGGCTGTAATTCTGATACCTTCTGACCCTACTCATATCTTTTCTACTGAATGATAGTGCACTAATTCAAATAATACTCAGTGAGCCTCACATGATCATTATTTATACTTTTCTTCTCTTGATTGTAATTTCTTCTTCTGTATCTATTTCTTAATAGTTGAGCTACATCTTCTACGCTACTGTTCAGCATGTTCTATCCTTTCATTGCCAGACTACTTGGCTGTAATTCTGATACCTTCTGACCCTACTCATATCTTTTCTACTGAATGATAGTGCACTAATTCAAATAAAGTACTCAGTGAGCCTCACATGATCATTATTTATACTTTTCTTCTCTTGATTGTAATTTCTTCTTCTGTATCTATTTCTTAATAGTTGAGCTACATCTTCTACGCTACTGTTCAGCATGTTCTATCCTTCATTGCCAGACTACTTGGCTGTAATTCTGATACCTTCTGACCCTACTCATATCTTTTCTACTGAATGATAGTGCACTAATTCAAATAAATACTCAGTGAGCCTCACATGATCATTATTTATACTTTTCTTCTCTTGATTGTAATTTCTTCTTCTGTATCTATTTCTTAATAGTTGAGCTACATCTTCTACGCTACTGTTCAGCATGTTCTATCCTTTCATTGCCAGACTACTTGGCTGTAATTCTGATACCTTCTGACCCATACTCATATCTTTTCTACTGAATGATAGTGCACTAATTCAAATAAACTACTCAGTGAGCCTCACATGATCATTATTTATACTTTTCTTCTCTTGATTGTAATTTCTTCTTCTGTATCTATTTCTTAATAGTTGAGCTACATCTTCTACGCTACTGTTCAGCATGTTCTATCCTTTCATTGCCAGACTACTTGGCTGTAATTCTGATACCTTCTGACCCATACTCATATCTTTTCTACTGAATGATAGTGCACTAATTCAAATAAACTACTCAGTGAGCCTCACATGATCATTATTTATACTTTTCTTCTCTTGATTGTAATTTCTTCTTCTGTATCTATTTCTTAATAGTTGAGCTACATCTTCTACGCTACTGTTCAGCATGTTCTATCCTTTCATTGCCAGACTACTTGGCTGTAATTCTGATACCTTCTGACCCTACTCATATCTTTTCTACTGAATGATAGTGCACTAATTCAAATAATACTCAGTGAGCCTCACATGATCATTATTTATACTTTTCTTCTCTTGATTGTAATTTCTTCTTCTTATCTATTTCTTAATAGTTGAGCTACATCTTCTACGCTACTGTTCAGCATTTCTATCCTTTCATTGCCAGACTACTTGGCTGTAATTCTGATACCTTCTGACCCTACTCATATCTTTTCTACTGAATGATAGTGCACTAATTCAAATAAAGTACTCAGTGAGCCTCACATGATCATTATTTATACTTTTCTTCTCTTGATTGTAATTTCTTCTTCTGTATCTATTTCTTAATAGTTGAGCTACATCTTCTACGCTACTGTTCTATCCTTTCATTGCCAGACTACTTGGCTGTAATTCTGATACCTTCTGACCCATACTCATATCTTTTCTACTGAATGATAGTGCACTAATTCAAATAAAGTACTCAGTGAGCCTCACATGATCATTATTTATACTTTTCTTCTCTTCATTGTAATTTCTTCTTCTCTATCTATTTCTAAATAGTTGAGCTACATCTTCTACGCTACTGTTCAGCATGTTCTATCCTTTCATTGCCAGACTACTTGGCTGTAATTCTGATACCTTCTGACCTATACTCATATCTTTTCTACTGAATGATAGTGCACTAATTCAAATAAAGTATTATTTTGATCATCCCTAGATTGATCACTCTTGATCAGCTCAATCAGGCGCCTATACATGCCAACCTTGGGGCTCCCGATCCACCGAAATGTATAGGAGGTGCGTGCTACACTGTGTTGCACTCACCCATGGGGTATCTTGATCTTTGATCCTGATACCCCTGGATCCATATTTTCTGTCTAAACACTAAAATAGTGTACTCCGTGAGCCCCACATGATCATTATTTATACTGTTCTTCTCTTCCTTTTCTTTCAATACTAGACTACTCTGTATTTCCACTCCTCTTCTACTGCTCTATTCAATACATTTCTTCATGGAACAGTTTTTGAGTTATGCTTGACATCTTCCCCGATGTTGCCTATGGGAAGGTGTAGTTCCTTTGCTCAATGGCAGTTTAACTCCCCAACTCCCAAATTTCCCTAACATGGTGTTTATAGTTATTAGAAGAACTATTCAATAGAAAATTTCCCAGATAAACTGCCATTAAAAAAGGAAACCTTGAACAAAGGATGCCCCTTGACGTGGTGTTCAGGCTTTTCACTAATGCATCCGGCAAAAAATTGAACTTTTCTCTGCATATAGACATTAGTAGCTTTGCAAGCTGTATTTCAAACTCTTCTTTGGAAGGAAAAAAGGTAAGGGCGCACTGTCGGGGGGAAAGCAAACAATCCGAACTTTCCCAACCATTTCCCAAAAATGTATTGAACAGGATTCAACATATAGTAATAGTTGCCATTTTAAAGATTATTCTAGCCAAACTTTGTTTTCCATCCTAAGAACGAATTTCTTGTGTAACGATTTTTTGTTTCTTTTCAGAACATTTCCTCAGAGTGCACCTAGCCAGCGCATCCGTGATGAGGCAAAAGAACAAACGAGAACTACCTTTTTCTAAACAAAGACACAACTGTTGACATTTTAATATTTATGGGGTAGTTTTAAGGGGCAATTCCTCTCCCACAGAAGGGGATTTAAGCCCGCGCAGCGGGGTTTTGGGGGCTTATGTATTTCTATTGTGTGGTGGATGATGATGAATGATCTTTAATTTGGTTTTCCTTCATTCTCACATTGTTCTCTTGTTCACGGTGCCGTTAAAATTTCTAGAACAAGCCAGACCACAAACAAATTAAAGAAAAGACACTACTGAATATGTGGCGTGATTATGAAAAAGTTTTGACGTGGTATTTCTTTTGCTCGCATTTATAGCCAGTTTTTCAGCCGTAGGCTAGAAGCAAGGTTACTCTAATAGAGTCAGAACCATTTCAAGAGCAAGTTAGAAATACATTTAGACAACGAAAGAGTCTACATAGACTTGAATAGCTGTAAGATGGGTCAATTCATTTGGCCGGGGGTGCTACAAAGATGATGATAAAGGATGAGTAAACCGTCAACAAAACATGTTTTTCATGTCAACTTTTTCGGAGTTGGCAAGCCCGTTGGCAAGTTAGAAGGTGTCATGTCGTGTTGTTTGTTTCCTGCCGCGATTTCTTGGCCCGATAACACACTGGCAAGAGTTCCTTTCGCGGTGTTAAGATTGACGAATTGTCAACTTAGTGGATTACAGCGTCGAGACACCGTCAAACTGCAATCTTGCAATTCTGTGATTGCAACTGTGACACAATACAATACCTTATTTGTCCGGCCGGTACAACAGAAAAACAATCTCCCATCACTTTTGAAATATAGCAGTAGCATGCAAACTTTTTTAACAGGTAACATCTGTCATCTAATTGATCATTCCTCCCTAAATAGTAGCACATAGAATAGAAAAAAGCCTCAATCAACTTCCCCCGACAAAACCATTGTTTTAACCATATAAAAGGGTAATGACTACCTCACCTTCTTAGACCAGAGCAAACATTTTAAAAATGGAGGAACAAACAAATTCTGTAAAAGTCCTTTTTGGAAAAAAATCAAAAGTAAGACTTCTTTTCATACTTATATACTTATAGATTTGTGTAGTATAGATTTGTAAAGTTTGCAAATTTTGTCTTTCGAATATATGTGGCGATAGATGTTTGTTTGCAGTGAAACAGTAGTTAAACAGGCAACTTTACTCCGGGTATCAGTCGTAAGTGGTCCATTACACGGCTATTCATCAACATAATTATCTTTGTAGGACATTCCATACCGGCCATCAATTGGCGCCATCAAATATTTGAAGGCAAAGGCGTTCAGGTTAAAAAGGGATGAGAAATTTTTTTTTCATCAATGACGAAGGTCATAGAGTCAGGGGTATAAGGAAACTATGGGATCGCCATTCCGCCTTTCAGGTTATTTATTTGTTTAAGAATTCAACAGCTTTTAGAATATATTTTTCTTTTTCATCTATGAATTCATTCATAACAAATCTATTCTTTAAACACATATCAGATTATCAGCTTGGCAGATCATTTTTCGTAGGCAATTTGAGATGTGAATGACCATTTTTCACCTTTATTTACCACCTGCCTCCGTTCAAATGACTTATAAGATCTTTTTAATTGTAGACCAGGAGACACAATTAAAATAAAATTGGTGCCACAAAAAAGAAGAAGAAAAGAAACCTAACAAGGCACCAACCAGAATATCAATGGAAAAGTTGTGAACATTTATTACTATTAATGTTTTACGTTTTGTTTTTATATAATTATAACTTTTTCATCTTTAGTAGTTTTAATCAATATAGTTTAATTACATTTCCTACCATAACAGTTGGAGGTTTGACTCTCTCATTCCTTACCAACGTTTCATAAATCCGGTTCAAAATTTTCGTATACACTTGAAATAACCAGGTGGCTCAAGTTTAAAAAAAAATTTCCCTTACCTCAAAAACACTTGTTAAATACTGGAAAAGATTTGAAACTTTCAACAAATGTTTACCAGCATTAACCTTCGGCGTACCTGTCTTCCAGATGACATGAAACAAGTAGGCAATCAGGGCAACATTAAATGAAACAACAAGCATACTCGTGAAAGTGGCTTTTAATGTTATTTGCTTTAGCTAGGCATCTTTGGCTCGATAAGCAACAAATAGAACATCTCTAAACAATGCCCCAGTGCAAAACAAAAAACATTCACCATCTACATAAGTCAAGTATTATGCCAAAAATGCCAGGGAAGATCTATCCCAATTTTCAAACAAAAGAGGACCAATTTTAAAGTTTGTGCGTGAAAAATTAAATCAAAGACTCCCGTATAAAATTCTGGCCTACTTGATTTCAAATAAGCATAATCTGTCAAATTTCAGAATTCGACTATCAAGCCACCCCTAGAAGTATCAATTACAAGCAAATATGACATCCTTCATCATGATCATCATTCAATTAAATTAAACATTAAACAACTGCATTATAAGGTCTTATCGTTCACCCACATACTAAGTTGCACAACGTCACGAGACAATAAAGATGGCAATGCAAAATGTCAAGCACAAAAACATATTGCACAAACAAAGCAAATCTCATAGACTTTCGTTAACTCTTTTAATGGAAAAAACCAAAAGAATAAAATTCGTTTTGAAACAAACAAACCATAACTAATGTATTTTCAAATAACAAGTAATGTTTTGTCACACAATAGCACTCAAAACGTACTACGCTGACTCAACTGTTTCAAGATAATAGAAGGGTCCATAAATGGCCCCCCAAACAAAGTTTGATGTCATACATAGCCGTCCCAAAAAGCAACAGCCTCAAATTGAAGCCAAGAATACCATCTCGTGTGAACTTAACTTCAAAGCTGCAGACACCTCAAACAGTGGTAGTGTCAAAATTCGTTTGAAATAACCCGGCCCCATCCTATGCGTGTTTCCTTCATGCCTCGCTGCCAACACAAAGCTTCCGAATTTAGTGTTGTTTTTAAAATTCACATATACCTGCCAACCAGCCTGAAGAAAATTAATCACACATTACCTTCAATCGCACATTGGCACTATTTCCGTTCCCACAAACACGAGTCTACAGGTATCACATGACTAGGTACTCTTTAAAAAGTCCCATCCCAACACGACGAGACAGACTAACACAAATATTACACGGCGCGTGGACACCTGGTAAGTATCAGTTCTTCGCTTTTTAAGGACTTGCACTAAAGTTACTACCAAATTTTACGACAGTTACGACACCTAATAGTGTCGATTTTCTACACTTTCTGGGCATGCATTTCATCCATCATCTTTACAATTACAACGGCAAACGTTGAACCTTGACCTTACTGTCCGCTTCTGTTTACAGATAGCCAACGTTTCAAGAACATAAAACTATTTGCGTAAGTATTGTCATTTTTTTTTAATTCATTCCTCCACAAATCCTTCAACTCTCCACAAATTTTCAAATGTTAACAACTATCCAGTTTTGTATAAATGAATTGCATAGTGAAATTTTAAAAGCAAGCCAAAGAAGGAAGGCAACCTTTTCATCCTGTGGACAATTTCTAATCCCTTTAATTTCATTCCAATGTGAAATTGTAAAAGAAGTCAACTTGCACACATATCACCGCACACCGCTTTTTTCCAATGTTGTAATTTCAAAATTTCGTACAATCAATAAGCTATATTTTCCTCCTAATAGAATGGACGAGCAAACTTTGAAGAGGTTGGAACAACTGGAGAAATATGCAGCAAACACAAGCGCCGAATTGCTGCGCATACAAAGAAAGCTGGAAGCCGCAGAATGCCGATTAATCGTCATTCAAAAAGAAATTGGGGATATTATTATGGACATTAAGAAGCAGACAAATATAAACAAAAGTTTAGAAGACAATAATATTGATGCCGATCTTTTAAATATGGAAGATTAAAACTCATGAAAATATCTAGAAAGCGTTCTCTTCTCCTACCTCTTGAAACTTTACAATAAGCCACTTTCACATTCCATTATGGGAGCCGAGACTCAAAATCTAAAGCGAGACTAGAGTTGTTTCCGTTCGTCCGCCAAGTGAGTCTTTAGCATCCGAGAACCTAGCTAGTGCGGCTTTTAAATGTTTATGGCGATTTCCTAGAAACTGATATGGATCAGTTTTGTTCCTTGTTACCTGAGGGGAAGTTTGTTTCGAGCTTCCAAGATTTATCTGCTTTAACTTTGAAAGAGCTCAAGAAAATTCTGTGGGCCTACAAGGAGAAGGTATCGGGTGTGAAGGCGGACCTAATTTTGCGTGTGTTCGCGATATTTTCAAGATTGAAGCAGCAAGAAAGTAAATCTGCCAGTACATCCAAGTTTCTGGTATGTGTCGAAAATGACAAATGCACATACGGAGCGATTTTTTCTTCTAGATGTAGCAGTTTACCTTGGATATCAGACCTCAGAGGAACTCCAAGCTTTTCTTTTGTTCAGTTGTATGACTATCTTGTCATAAGAACAAGCAAGCTTAAGCACATTAAGCTGAAAAGTACTGCCTACAAAAAGCTGGAGGCCTTCCAATTCTTTTTTGAAGGATATTTCAAGAAATTCTTTGTGTCTAAAGATGACAGTTACACTTATATAGATGTTCGCATGAAGGCCTCTATGAACAATAAGCTTTATAAGGTCCTTGTCATCCTTTCAAATGCAGTTGGGGATTGCTGGTGCAGGTCTGGATGGCTTTGGCAACTGCAATCATATTGGAGGTGCCCTATTTGCCTTAGAAGATTTTAATCGAAAGAGGTATCAAGACTGCCCAGAGCCTGTATCTTGCACCTCCAAATTATGTGCATGGAATGTTCCCGCCTCTTCTGTTTCAGTTGCTCCCAAATCAATATATGAGACAGTTATTCGAAAAATCAAATTTGGTAAAGATAGTGGTATTTCTACTCAGCCAAAGTATCTTTGTTTTGATCCAAGAATGCCAACAGATCGCCAAGTTGATGAATAATGCATTCAAGAATTACAGGCAAAGCTTGCTTCTTGCCTACCAAACAGCCGGTTTTTGCATTTCACAACACTGGGTCATCTCTATCAAACGAGCAATCAGTTGTAGCAGAGACAGTTCCCTCTTTACTATCACCATTTGATGATACTAATGTCATGTTAACAGATTCTCTAGACTCTCAACCTTTTAGTGATTCCTATGACATTGCTTGCTCTAATTTCAAAGATATGATGGATTATCAATGTCTAATGAAAAGTAATATAAGTGATAAGGAAGTCTCAAACATTGAACTTATAACACGCGGCCAAGCAGAAAATGAGAAGTGGCAATCATTAAGGTTATTCAGGATCACAGCATCCAACTTCTATTTTGCTGTTGCTAATTCTGTTGAACCATCATCAAAATTGAAGGTGATGTATTATTCTTCCTTCTCTTCTTTGAGCACAAGCCATGGGAAGCACTTTGAATCACATGTGCGTGCATTATATACAAACCAGATGATCAAAGATGGCTATGAGACACTGGTTGTTAATCAACCAGGGCTAATAATTTCAAAATCTCACCCATATGTGGGTGCTTCTTTAGATGGGATTGTAACATCGGATGGTGACTCATGGGGATTTGAAATTAAATGCCCCTTTTCAAAGTATAACTCATCTCTTACCGAAGCATTGAAGGATTCAATGCAAGAACATTAGTAAAAAATAAAGCTTGCAAAATGTTACAAAGTTATCAGTTTCAGTATCTCACCTCAGTATATCTGGAATGAATTATGTTTGAGTAATATGTTAGTTCGTAATTTGAAATTAACTCTATTACATTTACATTATCAATTTTTAAACAGTTTTGACCCTCCTTCCCATATGTAATAATGCATAATAAATAAAAAAGCTCCTCCCTCTTAGTATATAATCATTCCTAGTCTCCGTATTGGATAAACGTTTTATTCTAAGTGGGGGTATGAAATTGCCACTAGGAATTGTTCATAACTTAAGACAAAATTGTATTATACACAAACAATGCGGAGAAAATGGCTTTAGTTCATTAACAGGTGTTCAAAACATTATGATCTATCTGAAATGCCCCCAAAGTCACTTATTAAAATATCATTGAATGTAAAAATCCTTTCATAGACCTGATATTTTTAACAGATAATCATGTAGCAATTGTGTGGGGGAGAATAAACTTTTATGATTTAATCACTTGTTTTCATTAAATAATGTTGTCATTCAAGTCTGTGAGAACAGCAAAAAGACCACATTTCATGAAAAATCTATTGGCAGGGTATGATGTATTTTATGTTTATAAATAAGCCTGATGTCAAAACCTGATCATGCCTGATTTATTCCATGACCATTTTTAGAGGCAAAAATTTCCAAGACAAAAGAAACTATTTATAGACTTATTTTGTCTTCACAGAAGGGTTGACAAGGTATGGTAAGAAATTAGTTAACAGGCTGCAAACTGTGAAAATTTGATTAGCAACAGGTGCCAAGCTTAATGGCAATACACCGTCCAGAATATGGTAATTCTTTACTCTTCCTATTGCCCTTTCATCATGGATCCTGACAGATGCTATCTAGGCAGTTTCCTCTGCTTCTTCAGGTGTTAATTGTTCCCGTGAACCTTTAAATGGTTGGATGTTGAGTGTAACACCTTGTGGCAATATATCAGCAATAATGAAACCTCTGTCTGCCATCACATTGTCACCTGGTTTAAGAAGAGAAAGAACCCCCGACAACCGAGTTATTTCCTTGTCTGAGACACGTCCAGACCAGAGTTTAGAAACAAAGGTAATGGCACCATTAGGAGATATGCCAATGAGAGCCTTCCATATGTTGTGGTGCTTATATTCAGACCATGTCTGAGATTGGGCTGTCATTGAGGAAGGAACTTCTATAAATATCTCCGTACAATCTAAAATAATCCTTGTAGAAGGGTAACTTTTAAATTCAACTGGGAGCAACCTCTCAACAAGGTCCTGTGAAGGGTAAGGAAATAACAGAGGCAATTCATGAAAAAGAAAGTTTATCAAGGTATTGAAAATTTTGGAAGCATGTCCAACATAAATTCCAAATCTATCTGCAAGATCAGTTAGAAAAAGGCCAACTTTCAAACGAATTAAAACAAATATAAATTCCTGGAAGTGTGACAATCTCCGTTTTGGTCAACTTTTTGAGGCTTGTTTCGGGTCTTTTTGTCCTTTTGACATGCAACGAGACTTGGTGCCACGCCAGTAAGTCATATGTTTAACTTTTGGCTCAAAATACTCAAAGGCAGCCACAAGTGAAGAATAAGAAGGGAAACCGGTGTAGAACTTGTCTGCTGAGTTGTCTTCTTGTAATTTTTCCACAGAAAAAGGGCTTTCTTTGCAATGGCTAATTCATTATCAAGTTCAGCAACTTTGAAAGAGAGTTCCTCAACTTTTTTTGTAAGGTTGATCAAATCAATAACCCCTGCATCATCTTGGTTGGCCTGAGAGTACTCGTGATCAATTGCAAAATCATAGTTGACAGGGCTTTCAAGGAAAATTGGCTTGTCTATAAAGGATAGGTTTGTCTGTGTTGAAACAGAGAGGTCTAGGGCATTACCAGAGTTGTCTACATCTGAATCATTGTAAGGTTTGGTGAATAGAAGATGAGGAAGAAGGATCATTAGGGCTGAAAAGTGCAGCTCCACGATCGGCAGGAGATTTTCGGGTAGTTTTCCCAATGATTGGATGGCTTCCTTCGTATAACTTGCATGAAGGCACAGCGCCTCGGCGTAATGTCCAACGTTGCGAGTTTCTCTTTATTTCAGACTCCAGGAAATGTTCGTGGCACAGATAAGTAGACTGTGTAACTTTAAACCCATCAAGGCCATCAACTCGTTTGATTAAATTGCACCACTGGCGTTTCTCTGGGTTCTTTTGCGGAAACTTAAAAAAATGTAGGCCGGTCGGTGTTCCGTCATTATTATAAAAGAAATTGTAGCAACCAAAGGCCGCACATTGCTTTCCTAAGGAAGACCGCTTCTTTACTTGCTGGTACGACTCATTCTCATTTGTACTCAAATTCATATTTATCAAAAGCACAACCAAACTTTGCTAGTTCGACAAACTTCGCTCGTTTCTATGACTTTGAGTACAAACAAAGTTGTCCAAACAACTCTAGTCTCGCTCTGGATCTTTGGTCTCGGCTCCATAATGGAATGTGAAAGTGGCTTATTGATTGAAGTTGCGTTCGCCTATACGTATTACTTTCTTGTGAAATTACCAAAAACTTAAATTCTGATCACAGAATACGAACAAAATGTAAAAAGCAGCATTTAAGAAATAACGTCTGAACAACTCCACAGTTAACATATTTAACCATATACCATAGTTCTGATAACTGTTCATATAACTGTTCTGATGATATATATAATAACGTGATTGTATTTTAAGTGAATGTAGCCAATGATGTGTTGCACTCTTTAACAACAGTTCCAAGGCTTTAGCACCTTGGTTCAGCATAGCCAAAAGTATTTACTTTGAGAATAATTTTCAAACTTGAACCCCTTAAGACATGTATGTTCTATCTAGCCAGTTTTACCATATTCAAGTAAAAAGATTCATTTTTATCTAAAACATGCAGTAATTCCCTTGGTAAACAACTGGTTGGTAAAAGTGATGACAATGTACTTTCATGATTTTGGAAAGTTTTTGAGACCACTGAGCACTATGCCCCCTTCATGCACATTTAACCTTTAGCGTATAACAAACTAAAACTAGTCATTGTACTAATCATGTTGTCATATTGTTAATCATAACACTATTACTTGTAACCATTCTACAAAAACAAATTATTAGTTTATGTTAAACGCATTACTGTTAGTCCTTTAATAGACCTCTAGATGTTTACTTTCGAAAAATATTATAGGGTTTATTCAAGGGAGGCATATTTGAAATCTTTAGGTAATGTGTATCATATAATATACTAAATGTTAAAGTTAATACTAGCTATCTTTAGTTTGACAATGAAAAATAGGTTTTTTAAAAATTGTTTCTATGTACATAACAAGCAAACAAACTCCTTGTATACATCATTTTGTTCTCTAATGTTGCAACAGCCCCAATGGTACCAAGCATCACATATGACACATTGAATGCTGTTTTCTTCTTTTGAATCAAGCTCTCTTTCATTTAGACATGGCTCTTCACAAATTGGACAAATGAATATTTCAATGCTTCCAAGCAAGTATCTTTGAATATATGTTTTAAAAAACATCATAAAACTTGGGCATATTTTTTGCCAGTGACGTTCATCAAATTGTATTTTTTCTTCAAAAATACTTTTCTTCGTGTATACAACAAAGTATGTCTGCCTTAGTCCAGTTATTGCCATTTGCCCTGTGACCTGAGTAAAATACTTGTGGCTTCTTTTAAGTTTAATTGTCTATTTTACCAAAAAGTCAGTTTTATTCCAAGAAGTTTGAATGTCCTCTTCCTTTATAGTAAATGGGCATTTGTATTCTACAAGACTTGGACTACAGCATTTGCACTGAAAAATTTTATCTGGTGTTGCACCAATATATGGGTGTGGTTTGTACAAATATAAACCACAGGGAATTAATTTTGCATTTTCATGATGCTTTCCTTCTTGTTGCATGAAAGCCTCTGCAGCATTTTCTCATTTTGCTTGCCCCATTCAAGAGGTGGGACGTTCAATAAAAGTTTTGGCTCCACTATGGCCAAAAAGTGGGGTTACTCTGCAAGCCTTGCCCTTCCTTGATAAGGCCTGTATCTTTGAATGTACATCATGGAATTTTGATGCAATGATCCGCCCTTTTCTTTGCTCGTGCCAATCTCTAGAACTTGATTGGCTCTTTGTCACTTTTTCAAGCTCTCTCAGCTGATCATCATTGAAAGAAAGCTTTGCTAAAAATGTTTCCATCATTTGATCTGCATCTTTTGCTGAATTTTTTACTATATTTGAGGCAATCTCCAACAATGATGGAGGCACATCTTTTTCAGGTGAAGGTGCAAATGTGTGGTTTACAACAGCTGTTGGCAAAACTTGTTTAATACTTGCAAGAAAGGCAGCTTTATCTTCCTCGCTCACCTCTTGAGCACCAGGATGCCGTGGATCAAACCCCTGCTTTTCTTTGCACATGAGAAACTTCTTTTGCTTTTCAGATTTCCCCCTTTTGTGCATAACTAAGTGCATGTCCTTTACTTTCAAGGGGGTGACCTCTTTTGCAGCAGTATTCAATTGGCAGGCTTCATCAGTACAAGCAGGGTCAGTCATTCCTTTTTCATTGACATATTCGATTTTGTACAATGCAGCTGCAACATGATTACAACACTGACTTTGGCCAGCAGTACACGTACAAAATGCTGTGATAATGCTCCCATCCAAATTAAACAAGATCCACAGCCTGTGCTTGGTTTTGTTTATCCTCTGTGATGGTGTAACGGATGACACAGCAATTTCTCTGTTGCCGAACTTTCTAACCAATATTTTGTCAACAAAACCACTTCCAAAAAACGAATAGGCTTTTCTTAGTTTGTATTGACCAATGTATTCGCTTGCAAAGGCCTTGCTCTCCAAAAAATAAAAAAATATTTTTCCAATATTTGTCTTTGGCCAATTCTTAAAATCTTCCACAAAATCATGTGCCTCCAGTGGATCAAAATCAAATGCATGTTTTTTCAACAACTCGTCATATTCCGCTTTCAACTTGTTTGAGATCTGTGCAGCCGTAGCAACAAGTTCAATCTTCTGCTCGTACGCTAGGAGAGCTCTTGCAGCCAGATAGCCATGGTTTCCAGAAACAGGCAGTCCTCGCTGCTTCAAAAAGAATTGTAGTTCGCCATTTGACAGTTCTAAAAAGTCTTCCAGGTTGTATGATTTCGTTTCCTGACTAGACTGGCCATACCAACCACTGATCGAAGGCCTCTGGGCCTATTTACCACAACACTTATATATTAACACAACACTTTCGAGGTTCGTGTCTACGCCTCCTTGAGGTTTATTCGATCAAGCTGTATATTTCCAGGCTTTATTTGCGGCTTTCACAATTTTTAAGATTGTTTTATTATCGTAAACTATCAAACTATCAATTTTATGGTTGCCGGGCTCCTGACTTCCTCGTTCGCATTGTTTTTCTTGCCCTGATTACCCAGGATGCATTTAAACTGTGAATGGGTCTATATATACACACACTCTAAAACAATATCACAAGCCCGGCAGGACTGAACCCTACATTGTAGACACTGACACCAATGCACAATAAATACACACACTCTAAAACGTCCCAGGCATTGCAATACTTAAACCTACATTGAGGACACTGACACCAATGCACAATAAATACACACACTCTAAAACGTCCCAGGCGTCGCAATACTGAACCCTACATTGAGGACACTGACACCAATGCACAATAAATACACACACTCTAAAACGTCCCAGGCGTCGCAATACTGAACCCTACATTGAGGACACTGACACCAATGCACAATAAATACACACACTCTAAAACGTCCCAGGCGTCGCAATACTGAACCCTACATTGAGGACACTGACACCAATGCACAATAAAAACACACTCTAAAACGTCCCAGGCGTCGCAATACTGAACCTACATTGAGGACACTGACACCAATGCACAATAAATACACACACTCTAAAACGTCCCAGGCGTCGCAATACTGAACCTACATTGAGGACACTGACACCAATGCACAATAAATAACACACTCTAAAACGTCCCAGGCGTCGCAATACTGAACCCTACATTGAGGACACTGACACCAATGCACAATAAATACACACACTCTAAAACGTCCCAGGCGTCGCAATACTGAACCCTACATTGAGGACACTGACACCAATGCACAATAAATACACACACTCTAAAACGTCCCAGGCGTCGCAATACTGAACCCTACATTGAGACACTGACACCAATGCACAATAAATACACACACTCTAAAACGTCCCAGGCGTCGCAATACTGAACCTACATTGAGGACACTGACACCAATGCACAATAAATACACACACTCTAAAACGTCCCAGGCGTCGCAATACTGAAACCTACATTGAGGACACTGAACCAATGCACAATAAATACACACACTCTAAAACGTCCCAGGCGTCGCAATACTGAAACCTACATTGAGGACACTGACACCAATGCACAATAAATGAAGCACACTCTAAAACGTCCCAGGCGTCGTAATACTGAACCCTACATTGAGGACACTGACACCAATGCACAATAAATACACACTCTAAAACGTCAGGCGTCGCAATACTGAACCCTACATTGAGGACACTGACACCAATGCACAATAAATACACACACTCTAAAACGTCCCAGGCGTCGCAATACTGAACCTACATTGAGGACACTGACACCAATGCACAATAAATACACACACTCTAAAACGTCCCAGGCGTCGCAATACTGAACCCTACATTGAGGACACTGACACCAATGCACAATAAATACACACACTCTAAAACGTCCCAGGCGTCGCAATACTGAACCTACATTGAGGACACTGACACCAATGCACAATAAATACACACACTCTAAAACGTCCCAGGCGTCGCAATACTGAACCCTACATTGAGGACACTGACACCAATGCACAATAAATAAACACACTCTAAAACGTCCCAGGCGTCGCAATACTGAACCCTACATTGAGGACACTGACACCAATGCACAATAAATACACACACTCTAAAACGTCCCAGGCGTCGCAATACTGAACCTACATTGAGACACTGACACAATGCACAATAAATACACACTCTAAAACGTCCCAGGCGTCGCAATACTGAACCCTACATTGAGGACACTGACACCAATGCACAATAAATACACACACTCTAAAACGTCCCAGGCGTCGCAATACTGAACCTACATTGAGGACACTGACACCAATGCACAATAAATACACACACTCTAAAACGTCCCAGGCGTCGCAATACAAACCTACATTGAGGACACTGACACCAATGCACAAAAATACACACTCTAAAACGTCCCAGGCGTCGCAATACTGAACCCTACATTGAGGACACTGACACCAATGCACAAAATAAACACACTCTAAAACGTCCCAGGCGTCGCAATACTGAACCCTACATTGAGACACTGACACCAATGCACAATAAATACACACACTCTAAAACGTCCCAGGCGTCGCAATACTGAACCCTACATTGAGACACTGACACCAATGCACAATAAATACACACACTCTAAACGTCCCAGGCGTCGCAATACTGAACCTACATTGAGGACACTGACACCAATGCACAATAAATACACACTCTAAAACGTCCCAGGCGTCGCAATACTGAACCCTACATTGAGGACACTGACACCAATGCACAATAAATACACACTCTAAAACGTCCCAGGCGTCGCAATACTGAACCCTACATTGAGGACACTGACACCAATGCACAATAAATAACACACTCTAAAACGTCCCAGGCGTCGCAATACTGAAACCTACATTGAGGACACTGACACCAATGCACAATAAATAACACACTCTAAACGTCCCAGGCGTCGCAATACTGAACCTACATTGAGGACACTGACACCAATGCACAATAAATAAACACACTCTAAAACGTCCCAGGCGTCGCAATACTGAACCCTACATTGAGGACACTGACACCAATGCACAATAAATAAACACACTCTAAACGTCCCAGCGTCGCAATACTAAACCTACATTGAGGACACTGACACCAATGCACAATAAATAAACACACTCTAAAACGTCCCAGGCGTCGCAATACTGAACCTACATTGAGACACTGACACCAATGCACAATAAATACACACACTCTAAAACGTCCCAGGCGTCGCAATACTGAACCTACATTGAGACACTGACACCAATGCACAATAAATACACACACTCTAAAACGTCCCAGGCGTCGCAATACTGAACCCTACATTGAGGACACTGACACCAATGCACAATAAATACACACTCTAAAACGTCCCAGGCGTCGCAATACTGAACCCTACATTGAGACACTGACACCAATGCACAATAAATAACACACTCTAAAACGTCCCAGGCGTCGCAATACTGAACCTACATTGAGACACTGACACCAATGCACAATAAATACACACACTCTAAAACGTCCCAGGCGTCGCAATACTGAACCCTACATTGAGGACACTGACACCAATGCACAATAAATACACACACTCTAAAACGTCCCAGGCGTCGCAATACTGAACCCTACTTGAGGACACTGACACCAATGCACAATAAAGAACACACTCTAAAACGTCCCAGGCGTCGCATACTGAAAACCTACATTGAGACATGACACCAATGCACAATAAATACACACACTCTAAAACACACATACTGACATGACTATCGTTGTGGGGACTATGACTTTGCGTATACCTTGTGGGGACCTCTTAATATGGTAAATATATAGAAAATGGAAAGCAACAGGCTCTGGATGATGGGACGAAATTAACGGCATATACAATACGCTGTGCTTGTAGGCTATGATTTACGGTGTCAATCATGTGTATTTTCTTTGTGGGGACTGTCAGTTTAACATCTACGTTGTGGGGACATAATTGTTATTTGACAAAAGTGATTGATAATTTCCTCTGGAAACATTGGGCTGACTAAACAATACTTCAATACATATAAGGTTCAGATATTTAAAATAATTATTTGTATCTGAAAAAGTTATAGTTGAATGACAAATGGAAATACTGATCTATTGTGGAACTGCAAAACATTGAATTCGAAATGGCGACTGCAGATACTCACGACCATCGCAGCATTCTAGCAGATTATTAAGCGTTTGAGATAAAACCAGGAAATATCGTTAATTTTCCAGGAACGTTATCTACCTTTGCTTTAAATTGCAGTCTTTGATGGCACGGAAACCTATGCTCAGATGGAACCCCATATTTGATGAACAGCCTGGTGTCTACGGAGGCAAAACAACAAATTGCGAGCAAACAAAAGGTAAAAACTTTGCTGTGGCATCCAAAACAAACCAAGGGCATTGAGAAAGGGAGAGGGTTGAAATTTTTTTCACAGTCTGTTTTTTCTGTTTTTGTCGGAAAGAAATTTAGAATCTAGATTTACTGAGTAGATGGTACCTACTCCCCCCCGCCCCCCCCCCCCCCTCCCCCCCCCCCCCTCAATAGTACCAAAATGCATAAGTATGAATAATAATGTTGTCTTATGCACAATGATCAATGCATTATCTGAAAGTCCCTAGCCTTGGCCTGGAACTCAGTCAGGTTTTTTGCTAGATCCGCCCCTGCAGTATTATTTTTCTTGCTTTTTTCTTGTTTTACCAAACTTTTCGAAAAATTCAACTTTCGATAAGTCAAAATTTTTTCTAGGTCCTGTGAAAGTTCGGATTTTCGAGAGTCAACTGTATGAATTCTTGGGATATTTGTAAGTAGAACGTCCCCTTGGAACATTTTCAGAGGACCATTGAATGGCCTAAATTTGTACACTGCAAGAAAATTTGCAAATATTAATGCCACCAGTTTGTAACAGATGCAAGAAATGATATTTATGGAGAAAGCATATTCAGTGACATTTATCGAATTATTCAAGCAAAAATTATTCAAGGGAGGAAGGATCAATGGCTAGATTATTAAACCAACTGGCCTAAGTTAGAAACGAGAAGAAAATACTTACGCCTTTCAAAGTTCAGCATGATTTTGAATAATACGGTTGAAGTCGAAATACCATCTTATGTGAGTGAACAGAGCCGTCAAACGAGAAGTACAACAAACAATGCAAAGAAATTTATACCTCTTTCAGTATCAAAAGATCACTACAAATTCTCGTTTCTTCCCAGGACCATAACAGATTGGAACTCACTTCAAGGATATGCAAGACTAGCAAACAACAGCAGTGTATTAAAGGATTTTCTATTTTAGATAACTTGGACTTTATGTTTAGTAGCAGCATGTTGTACTGTTTTAGTAGCAGCATGTTGTTTGTAAATGACTTATTTGGCCACAGTGAATGAAGCACCTGAGTACTTTCCAAAGTATAAACAGAGGAGACTAATTTTTTCTGTTTACATGTAGCTATTAGTTTGTAGGAAGTTGTCACTAAAGGGGCAAATTTTGACCTTTTTCTGGAAGCACTCCCCTTTGACATAAAGTGCCAAGCAAAGGGAAATACTTCCTCTCATTTTGCAGGATAAAAAGGGAACTTCCCCAAGACAGTAATGCGTAAATGCCTGACAAGCTGGCCAAGAGATCCACTACATTGTGAAAAAGCAAAATAATAATTGATGTAGTAGCTCTTGAAGTAGAACATAACGAGTTAAAGCAAATTGAGCTCAATACTGATAAATGTCTAATAAACAGAAACCTTCTCTTATTAATTTTTTTACTTTTCCGAGCTCCCTTCCACTCTCGTTAGGATGATCTAGGATGATCCTACCCCGATTATTAGCTTATTGCAGAAAAACTTTCACAGTAGATGCTTCTAAATCTTCCTGTTTGTCTTAAATTTTTTGTAATTCTCATTTTCGTCAGAAATTGTGTTGGCTTTTAAGCATTGACACCAAATTTATCAGTATAGAATGGTTCATAGCAGTGTTCACCCCAACCCCTCCCCCCCCCCCTTATTCCGATTCCCCCTGTTGTAATTATTGGCTAGAGAGCGAGACTATTCAAATATTCTGCTTCTGATTTTTGTGATTTCATACTGAACACGCAATCACTTACTCTAACACCTCACACGCTTTGATCGAACGGCACTACCTATTTAACTCTACACGGTACTAATCATGTGACATAAAATCAGGAGTATCTTTCCAACACCCGTAATTGCAACATCAGTTCATTGAACAACTCCCAAAGTGCATTTCATGCTGAAATTCATCGATTTTATCAAAGTTAAACGCATTTAACATGCATAACATCTTTTTCCTACAATCACTCGATGAATATCACTACTCTGCTCATATTGATATCTTGGAGCCAACTTTCCCATTTCTGATTCCTTGCCATCCTTTTCGCTTCCAGATGGCATTAGGAAGTTATAAAGGCTAGGATTAGATGGGCTTTTGTGTCTTCCATTAAATTTAGTCGTCATGGTTAGTATTGAACATAGTGAATCTCAAGCTTTTTGAGTTTTTCTTTGTTAATATCTAGTTGAGTAACGTAGAGCTTGCCAGTGTACTATGCGTTTCTGCATGGGCTGAGACGCATATGCGTTTCAAATGCAACAGTGTAATGGCGGACGTGTAGGGCCTAGAATGGCGTGAAGTGCATATGCGTTAGACAGGACACATAGGTGATCCAATGACCCATCGCCACATAACCTGAATTACAAGTTTAGACTTATTAGTTAAACAAATAAAATTCGGTCTTGCAGATCTAAAAGTACAACTAAATCTGCGATTCTGCTATCGGGCAGCATTTACTGGAAAACCCAGATTGTGCAAAAAACTATAATGGCGACATGTTTCGGACTATTGGTAAAGCCCGATCGTTGTTCCACCTAGCAGTTTTGGAATTTATCTACATCAGCACGAAAAAACCGCTACTGTGTAGACGAAAGGAGTTCGTTTTCACCTTAGGACTCCATTGGTAACATTCTCACTAGGCAAGCGGCACTGATTAGTCAACCTCAACAGTCATGTTCTCGTGTTTTCTGATTGGCCTATTTCGATCCACAACTGGGTATATATATTTCCTAGCGTAGAGTTTTCGATCTATGTTCTGACGAAGAGTGTCAGACGAAAAGCTTTAGTTTACTAAATGTTTGCTTTTTTCAGAGCCATTTACAAGTTTTGTACCACCTAAAAATTATTTAAATAAAGTTATGCAGATTTACACAAAGAGCTTTCCCCAAATGATTCCAATAATTCAAAGCCAACGGTATGAAATTGGTTGTTGGTATATGACTATTCTTTTAGCTAAAGAACCAGATAAACTTGTCACAAAGGTCAAGGAATCAAATTCTGGGCAATTTTGAATAAATCACAGATGACATAGAATTCCTACCATTCTGATAAAAAAATAAACCAGAAATAGTTGATTTTCATCCTCCATAGCTCTATTTTCAGCATTATTTGAAGGTTTGCAAATAAATTAAGGCTGAAAATGCTTACCAATCACTTACGTAAAAACATAGTTGCAGTTTATTAAAAGACGTTAGATAATATATGCAATTATAAGCCCTCTCTTAAATTCAGTTTATCTTAATGTTCAAATTTTTTTCCTCGAAACACTCAAATCAACAGGCAATAGCTAATCTGAGAAATCAACGGTTTCAGTTTCTCTGGCTCCATGAAAATTGAAAAACGAGTTAAAGCATTACTAGCTATTTTACAGAGCAGTTGGACATGTTTTTTAAGCTCAATTTCTTATTCAGATTGATGCCTAATTGCTTCTACTCATCACCGGATACTGCGAACAAAGGTTGTGGGGTTTGGGGTGTCACAGCCCCCCCCAATAGTAAGTAGTTTTAAAGAAATTTTGAGGGAAAATCGGTTCAATGGAAGTAAGATTTTAGATGGTTCAGAACTCTCAGGTCTTCAGAGATGAATAAAGATTCAGGCAGAGATTGTTGCTCTGTTGATTACATATGATAATCAGGGACAGATTTACCAGGAGGCAGTGGTGAAGGTAGCCAAAAATAGTTGGTCCTGCAGAATGGACAGGACCACGCCCTTATTCAATAGGAAACGCCCAGGAAAAATATACTTTTCTGCAGTGAATTTTTTTTCTTAAATACAATAAAAAGCAAATTTTAAACTGATGTCTATCTTTAGGGTGCTTACTTTTCAAACAAATCTATGTTAAAGTTCCTCTGAAGTAAAAGTTCAAATTGGTCATAACTAAATTTGACAATAAAGGGGGCAGGGGTAACATTCGAAGTTGCATATTATATACAGTATTTGTGGTAGTTAATTAGTTTAATTAGACTATTCAAGATTTTGGTTAACTCTGACAAATCTAGATACTTTATTCAAATATATTGAATAAACAACAAAGTTTAAAGTCTGTACGGGAAAGTTCATATATTCTGCAAAACAATTACTCTGCAGCTGATAAAGAGAGGTACACTTGAATAATTTGTCGCGTTATCAATGAAAACAACTTCATTAGTCAAACCATTAGACGAGTAAACAATTCAGGTAGAAAAATATACTTTTATACTAGCAGTTCAGCGTTCAGCTCATCGGTATTCAACATAGCAACTAGTCACACAACACCAGTCACTCGTTAAACTCTTACAAATATAAATTCCGCTGAAATTGGTTTATTCTCCAACAAAAGAATTTCAATCACTGAACAGTTTAATCAATTATGCTTTCATCGTCCTTGTCAAGCTCTAAGAAAATCTTACTTATTTAGGCCACCATGATACACCGTGCCTCATGCGAAGGCCGAAACAGAGTGCCTCGAACTGCCAGTTCTTGTTGTCTACCATTGTTGTCTCGCGAACTTTTGACTCTATCTTGTTACAAATAAAATTTATGTAGCTCAACTGAGGCAAGTTTTGCAGTCAATAGTAACAGCATTGGTATCAGAAGCAAGCGGAAAACCCACATTCACATCGCCTCACCAGAATACTTGAACTGGCCTCCTTGCTAGTACTCTTGTCTCAGGTTTCTCTAAACAGAACGAGAATGCACAGGGCAATCCTCAGTCCTGCTCTCAGAAATAGCAGGACCAAAGGTCTTCAAAACTATGCTCTTTGGCCTGCGTAGGTGATCCCTCAACCAATCAAATCACCACTGCATATGACATGCTATGATGATCGTTTCAACGAGGTACTGCTCCCGAGATTGAGCAGGACTGCTCTTTGTTCTAAACCATCGAGAAGCAGGACTAAATTTACAAAAGCCCATTGTGAAGCAGGACCAAACATAGGGCATCGTAGTTATGAGCAGGACCAAAATACAGGGCTGTCTTCGTCGCTCTCTGCTCCATTGATACCATCTAACTGGATCCTCGAAGAATTGCTGAAAGCCAGATGTAGGCGATATTTTCCCAATCCACTCAGCGATTTTGTAGCCTCGTTTCGATAAGAAGCTGTCCGATCCTTTAACATACTTGTGATCTAAAATTAAAGCATGTAATTAGAATCAGTCTCAGGACTCACTGCAGGCTTGTTCAAAAATTTAAGTTGAACATAAAGATGACCAAAACATTTTTATAACTTTTTTTTGCACCTTATTACGAAAGTTTTCTTAATTTTCTATCTTTTTAATACATAATTGATGGTATAATCCCAATTCACGTAAACGCAAGAATTTTGCAAAACTTACAAAAACCTTCAAGAGATTTTTAGTATTCAAAGGTTAGGATGTATAAAAGGCTCCATACCTCAACTATTTCTTTTGAAATGTCTTTCTCTCTGAGTTTCTTCTTCAGCAGTTTTTCTACGGACGACTTTGCTCAATAGTTACCTAGTGATTTGAAAGCTTCTCTTTCTAGCTTTGTAACTTCTCCTCGATATGTAGTCGCTTTCAATGTCCCTAACTGGGCGCCATTTGTTGTGTACCACTAGATTGCACACGCAGATTCTTGAAGCATTGACAACATATTCCCTTTTTTAATCAAATATAAACAAAACACATCTATTTACCAAATTACATGACTGCTCTCGATCATGTCCACATTACAATAACAACTTCATTGTTTAACTCTCTCATCAGTCTCTATTCAAAACATTTCAAAAGCCTACATAAATAGGCTGCTATGCCGCTTAAAGATTTTCTAGATTTGTGCGATTCATTATATTTTTTTCTTTCGAAAACTGGCATATCTTCTGTTAGCAATAATGTAAGACATAAACGTCAGTATATTAAAACTTCCTCGATAGCGCTAACTCTGGCAAAAACAAATTCTCCAAACATTCTTTATACTGCCAAAAGTTTTAGGGGTACCAAAAATTGGGATGTGTCGGTTGAAGCAAACTGGTCGAACGAGCGCTTTCATAAAAATACCAATATTGCTTTTTGGTGAAAGTTACAAAAATTCGATTTTTATGCGAGCTGCAGATTGCGATAACATCTATTTGGAATAGAGGGAAAACTAAAAAATTTCAAACACTAGAGGAAATTTGTGTCTTAACTTGAATCGAATCTAATTAAACGAACTTCTGTCATTAAAATTTTTTTCACGATGATATTCGATGGTGTTTTGATTTTTATTGCCCCATGCAGAAATGTATAACACAAAAATTCTCTATGCGTTTCTACATTGGCCTAAGACCAACTACAAAAAATGATAAAGATCCAAAAATGCTCCTTGCGTGGAAAAGTTTTACCTAGATTAGGTTCTCACAATAATTTTTTTTGTTAGTTAGCATGCTTTGGCGATGATACTCGATGGTGTTTTAATTTTAGATGCCCATGCAGAAACACACAACACTGAATTTCTCTTTTGCATTTCTGCTTGGGCCTAAGGCAATCTACAAAAATGATAAAGATCCAAAATGCTACTAGGATGGAAAAGTTTTACCTACATTAGGTTCTCAAATAATTTTTTTGTAAGTTAACATGCTTTGGCGATGATACTCGATGGTGTTTTATTTTAGATGCCTCATGCAGAAACACACAACACTGAATTTCTCTTTTGCATTTCTGCTTGGGCCTAAGGCAATCTACAAAAATGATAAAGATCCAAAATGCTACTAGGATGGAAAAGTTTTACCTACATTAGGTTCTCACAATAATTTTTGTTAGTTCACATGCTTTGGCGATGATACTCGATGGTGTTTTGATTTTAGATGCCCCATGCAGAAACACACAACACTGAATTTCTCTTTTGCATTTCTGCTTGGGCCTAAGGCAATCTACAAAAATGATAAAGATCCAAAATGCTACTAGGATGGAAAAGTTTTACCTACATTAGGTTCTCACAATAATTTTTTTTGTTAGTTAGCATGCTTTGGCGATGATACTCGATGGTGTTTTGATTTCAGATGCCCCATGCAGAAACACAACAATGAATTTCTCTTTTGCATTTCTGCTTGGGCCTAAGGCAATCTACAAAAATGATAAAGATCCAAAATGCTACTAGGATGGAAAAGTTTTACCTACATTAGGTTCTCACAATAATTTTTTCTGTTAGTTAACATGCTTTGGCGATGATACTCGATGGTGTTTTGATTTTAGATGCCCCATGCAGAAACACACAACACTGAATTTCTCTTTTGCATTTCTGCTTGGGCCTAAGGCAATCTACAAAAATGATAAAGATCCAAAATGCTCCTTGCGTGGAAAAGTTTTACCTACATTAGGTTTTCACAATAATTTTTTTGTTAGTTAAGTTGCTTTGGCGATGATACTCGATGGTGTTTTGATTTTAGATGCCCCATGCAGAAACACACAACACTGAATTTCTCTTTTGCATTTTGCTTGGGCCTAAGGCAATCTACAAAAATGATAAAGATCCAAAATGCTACTAGGATGGAAAAGTTTTACCTACATTAGGTTTTCACAATAATTTTTTTGTTAGTTAAGTTGCTTTGGCGATGATATTCGATGGTGTTTTGATTTTAAATGCCCCATGCAGAAACGCATAACGCTGAAATTGTCTATGCGTTTATGCTAGGCCAAAGGCAAACTACAAAAAATGATAAAATCCGGAAATGCTTCTTGCATTGAAAAGTTATACCTAGATCAGGTTCTCACAATCATTTCATGTTGGTTAACATGCTTTTGCAATGTTATTCGATTATAAATCGAACTTTGATTTGGTTTTTTATTGTTAATGTTGCATGTGCGCATTGTGTATCCCACAGCTAGGCCCTGGATGTCCGCCATTACACTGTAACACTTGAAACACATATTTAGAAGTAGAGTTTCTAAGTATTTCTGGGAGTTCATTGCATGTGTTTGCCTCAATATGCCGAATAGCCCACAATTATGGATAGCAGCAAGGAGAGATTTTTCGAGATGTTGAAAGACTACTTTGGCCTGGCGAGATAAGTAGCAGGCTTCCATGTGGAAAACGCATCACAAAAGGTAACAAGACATCTGAGATCACACTACGAGCAAGGACCGAGATACAACTTGTTGCTTAGGGGGGGGGGGGGGGTTTGTGCAAACTGGTAGGTGAGCAAAGTGAACCGAAGCTTTTTACGGGGGTCCATCTAGGAGCCCTAAGCTGGAACCCAAACGGTTGGTAAGATATCTGCAGTGAGACATCACCTATTTCCCACCTCGACCGTACCATCAAGAATGCCCACCCCCTAATTTGCTTCCTATGAAGTTTTCGTTAATTAAACAAGCAAATATTTTAAGACTTAAGTTACCAGGTTTTTCCGCAAATAAATCACCCAGCCATCACCTGGGAATATTGTATTTTCTAAACAAAACTAGGCTTTATGCAGGGGCGGATCCAGTGGGGTGCGAAGGGGGCTCGAGCACCCCTCAGATTTGAGAAAAAACTTTTTGGGGATTAAAGCTTATTCTACCGCAATTTTGTTTATTATTATTTAAACCATTTAAATAATACCGGGAAGTATGCACATCTCCTGAAATTGTTATTTCCGCTTCAATGCCCCGTCTCACAACTGTTCAACATTGTTATTTCAGTCCATGCATTGAAGTGTTATGAAACTCCCCCTGGTTGTCCTGTATAGCATTCTACAGACTCGGAAAGCATTCTTATATCCTCTTATATCCAGCCACTTAAGGAACCCGTGGCCTGTAAATTATACGAGTTTCTGCACCCGTGGAAGTGAATCTAGCTAATCATGGTGCCAGGTCGAGGGGTTCTAAACTTTGGCGCGAGAACCCATGGATTTCAAAAATCCAAAACATCAAAGAATACCGACAAACCAGGGGGAGTTTCTTCGCTTCAATCTACAGTCAAATGTATAAGGCCTGGTTCAAACGTCGCACTTCTCATGTGCCGAACCTAACTCTGTTTGGAGCTACACTTGAGCATGTTTAGCGCGACTCCCGTTTCAAACGTCGAACTTAATTATGTCGCACCAAATGGGTTCAGGATTGTTACATGAAGTATCTTGGTTGAGGCGCACAATCTCAAATATTTGTTTGAAACGCATGCGCCCTCCAAGAAAGAAATGAATTCAGGGAAAGAAAATAAATTTAATATAATTATGCATTGAGTTCGGTACATGACAAGTTCGACGCTTGAAACCGTGCCGTGCTGGAGCCGTGCAGCTCGGCAAGCTCTGACGATCCAAACTAGTTTGCCTAACTAAATCTGCCGTACCAAATTGATTCAAACGTCGCGCCCCTCATGTACTTAATCCTCGAGTTAGGTTCGGCACATGAGAAGCGCGACGTTTGAACCAGGCCTAAGTGGTTTTCTGACCAGGGGAGTTGAGGTTGACCAGGGGAGTTGAATTATGATACAGCACGCGACGAATGCTTAGGCGCAAATTTGCAATATGTTTTCGTAGGTCTTTTGACGATCTTTATCTGATGCTCGATGCTGTAACGGCAGAACTTGTAAACGCTGTGGTTTATATAACCGAACGGTTTCAAGTTCAACTCCGTGTTTCAACTCTTATTCATAGACCATGAGGTATGATTTATATTCAGAGGATAAAGCTTGCCCGAGCCCTTGTTATTCTTTTTTTAATCATTCAAGAACTATATAAAAAACATCTCAAAAACTTGCCCTTACTATTATTGACCAAAAGGGGTTTCCTTTTTATACCTACTTATATTCCTGCGAATACTTTTTTCTCTAAGAATTTCAAATACATAAAAATACTCAAAACGCCAGGCCCATAGCGAAACATTCAGGGCCTTCTTTGTTTGGTTTGGCGTCATATGTCGATGCATGCTGTCTTTGAATCCCTGTGTTCAACTTTTGCACTGCACTTCAAGGGCTTCATTCCACCAGCCACGTTATTTTTTTGGTCAAGCTGATCAAGTTCTAATAAATGGCTGCAAAGAGTCAAAAATTAAATTTTGCTTTGAAAATTTGTGGGCTCGGGCCTTTTGCCACTGCGGGCCATCATATCATATTTGACTACAGTTTCTATACTTTTGTACCCTAAGTGAATATAAGAGGGGCGAGCTGCAAATTGCGTTCAATTGGCATAAAAGCTGAAACCAAAAATTACTATATAAATCAAGGCATCCAGGCTTTTTAGTTTATGGAAGACTTTCATTTCATTATGGCTTATTAGCAGGGGTACGGAGTTTGTGCATAGCAACACCTTGGGTTACCAAGCCTTACGTTTTAGAACCCCTCAGAATAATTTCTAGATCCGCCCCTGCTTTATGTTTGCCTTTTCCTTCCTCTAAACTACCGCACGAGATGCCTAGGCCCTTTTTGAACCTCCTTCCTGAGCATCACAGTCCACGAAATTCAAACCACTTTTGTGAAGCCATTAGTCTATAGTTTGAAACCAACAAGGCCAAAATATTGGCAATAGTTAAAATATATTATCTGAGAAAAATCAATTTTTTAAAAAGTAACAAAGACCGACATTTTGGACAGTCTTGAAGCCTTGAAACCTTGAAGAGACTTGCTAAAAGGTTTTTTGAACAAGGCATCATAAATTTTGAAATCTTTTTGCGAAATCACATTTAGTTGTTGGAAAACCAATATGATCATTGGCCTTGAATTTTGCTGCAAGTGTATATTCTAAATCCAATTCCCTCACGAAAGTATCCGGAAAGCCTCGGATTTACCATTCACAGATTTGAAGTTGCAAATCTGTTGTTAGAAGAATTGTTTACAGCTGTAAAAAAAATTAAGAAAGAAATGCTTTTGCTGACATCCAGCGCCATAATAAAACAAAGTTATGCCAACTTATCATTTAATGACAATAAGATCTTTGATGACGTCATGCAAATTTTTTGATGACGTCATAATAAAAACACTAATGGCGGAAAATCATTCTTAAATATACATCAATTAAACGCTTGCAATGAGACGAGTCAAAAGTATCGAATTTGCGTCAAAAAATAACAATCCAGTAAAGAGCTAGCAATGATTTTGTATGTTTTTTACCGCTAAATGACGTCATCAGTCCTGTGACATCCAGACATTTTCAAAAAAGTCACCTGGTAGATTATGAAAGCCTTGGCTCCCAACTACAAAAATCCGTTGAGAAAGTAAACATTAGCTTGAATGTATGATTGTCAGGCTATATGTCCTGTCTATTTGAGCTACAGTTCACAAGGTCATTTGAGTCAAAACTTCAATTTTCACAAATGATTCAAATTTTCTCTGATTAATAGCTTTCTACCAGCAGCTTTAAATTTTCCGACTGTCCTCAAATTTTCCGACTGGATGAAAGATTGGGGGGTGTCACACCCCCGACACCCCACCAGTATTTACGTGCCTGAGTCCTCCCCTCTCAATTTTTTTCTAAAAATCAATAACCAATGAGAATTGTCGAACTGTCTATTTGGAGCGGTATGGTATTTATTTTGTTAAATTTTAGCCCTGGAGATGCATCTTTAGCCATTCTAGAAGAATTAATTTAAAAAATTTTCATTGGCGTGTGGCCCAACCAAGGTGGGTCCTCCTATGTCACTAAACTTTATTCTTAGCCCTCCCAGGTTCAATTTCGTGGCGCCGTCTCTGTCAAAGTTTGTATAATCGCTTGACCCGTTAAGCTGATTATCGTTGCCTGAGCCCTTGTGTGGTGGTTTGCGCTGATAGCATCCCGCGCTCATATAATGTATCCTCATGTTATTGCTTGACCCGGACATAGTTGTGGTTTACATGATCATGATGTGTATGTTGTCTTTGGTAAAATCCCATCTACTCAGGATTCAGAAATCCACTAGGTACAGGCATAAAAAAGATATTTTGCACCCTTTGAGCCAATCGAATAATTCGAAAATTTGCCCTTTGCCAGGGCAGACGTAACGCTAGCAAAGCGTATCTCAAATTCTTTCCATGTCCTCTGGTCCATCTTTCATAACCAAATACAACTGTGGGAGGGCTTACAAATTAGTTGCCAATTTTGGACAACGTGTTGTTTCAAGAAGAGGAGGAATTTCAAAAATCTAAGACACATGTACGTCAGATTCCGTTACCTCAAGCGCTCTAAGGGATCAAAATAGTCTTTGAACGCGGTATTCTCTATAAGAAACAAATTTGCCTAGAAAATGCCATTTTACAACATTTGCCAATAACTTTGATATGGTTTGAATCTCCACATTTTTGTGCACTGAATGATACATAGTATTGATTCTGTCAATAGTTTGGCTTTTAGGGAGAGAAAACTAAATCTAGTTTGAAAAACGTTCATCGATCAATCAATCAATTCAATTCATTTCAAATTCCACTATATACAATGTTCAACAACAAATAACTAACTAAAGATTACTTACTCAAAGATCAAAGAAATACTTTGTATTAAGGGGAATTCTTAAGGAGGAACTCTCCATCTAGTTCAGAAAATAACTTGAGGAGAGCATCCCCTGCAGTACTCCAATTTTATTCCTCAATTTTATTCCTCAATTTCATTCCTCAATTTTACTCCTCAATTTTATTCCTCAATTTTACTCCTCAATTTTACTCCTCAATTATATTCCTCAGGTACACTAAAGGAGGACCTGCTTAGATAGGGTCAAGCTTGTATAGAGGTGAAAAATGAACTTAAATCTTAACTATTTCTCAAAGTACTAAATAGTAATACAAAAGTATTTTACTTATGGTACTAAATTTTTTGGGAGGGCCAGGGCCCCCCCGGCCCCCCCTATATCTCGGTCCTTGATTAAAAATGCTCTACCTAGCCCAGGCTACCCTTGCACCTGGTCCCTGTCCGGTTTTGCGCATGCTCATTTTAGTCAAAAGCCCACATTTGCATAGTCAAAAGCCCAAAGGCATTTGTTTTAATAAATAAACTTTTAAGTAGTTAATCATGGAAAGCAGCAAGGAAAGATGTTTCCAGATCTTTGAGGATTACTTTGGCCTGGCGAAAGTAGTGGCGGGCTTCCATGCGGAGGGAGAATTACGAAAGGTAACGAGAAATCTGAGGTCACACTACTAGCAAGGACCGAGATACATCTTTTTGTTAGGGCGGCAAATTGGTAGGCAAGTAAAGCGAACTGGAGCTTTTTACGGGGGTCCAGGGGTACACCGCGGGAGAAAATTTTTTCCCACGACCCTTCAGATTGGCTTAAAGCAAGGCAGATTTTTGTTTCTAACCACAAATTAGAGTTGCCTCAAGTCTATATCGTCATCTGTAATAAGTCTACCAAAAATAGAGCAACTACTGAAAATTTTTTGGGGGCCGAGTCCCACCGGCCCCCTATATCTCGGTTCGTGACTACAAGCGAATTGCGCAGCAAACATTAGAAACATGACAACAGAGCGAAGTGAACTGGAGCGAACACATTACTTCTGAGATATCTCTTAGTTAAGAGAGAGCTTCCACAGTAGACAGGGGTGTATCAAAGTAGGGTTGTAGGGCTCTTTTGGCTTGCCGGGGAAAGGTGAGGTTGCGATTAATACTTACTGGTAATCCTGGGAGATTTAGCAGCCCGTCAGTACATTTCTGTTGCTGCACCCCCACTCCAAAATCCTTCGCCACTAGTTTTAGAAAGATAAAAATCCAACTATACCGGCAGAGGCGGATCTAGCGAAAATTTTTATGGGTCCTGGAAAATTTGATGACCAGGCCCCTTTCAGGCAAGGCCTTGCAGCCAAAAAGGGAGATGAGAAACGCTCGTATTCCTCTAAAAATGCCTCTGTTACACCTTGGCAGAGGGCATCACCATGTCACTCCCTGTCAACATAACAGGTAATTCCTCTAATATTGTTTAAATATACACACCTTTTTTATATGAATACCTAATTTTTTGCCGAGCCCCGATACTCTTAAAAAATTTCGATTTTGAGCCTAAGTTAATCCTTAAGTTATTCTTGCAAATAAAAGCTGTAAGTAAATTCGCCTTAAGATCAAAGAAAAATTTTAGATCTTTTGTGATGTGTTGCTTCATTGTAAATTTCAACAAGAACAAACAGAACAACAAATGTGATATTTAAAAGGAAAATCTAATGATACAAATACGATCATGAAACATCCATTTTCGTAAAATTGTTAGTCTTGATGAAAGTTGAGCCTGGCGTTATTCTTAAATTCTTCTGAAATATTAGCAATTTTGAGCCTTAATATTCGACTTTATTCTCATAAAAATATCCATTTCTCCACTTCTACGCTATTCACATATGTCAACAAACCTAATAATCTTTCGTTTCACGTAATTCGTAATAACTAAAATAGTTCTTGTAAATATGTAGATAAGCTATGGGTTACTGTTCAATTAAAATTAGACAAGTTTGTGTCAGTTCATCTTCTACGACCTGAGACATAGTCTGAGTCTACTTCCGGCTCTGCCTTCTCTGCATGTAAAATAAGACAATCGTGTACTATCTCAATCATGGAAGGACGTTTTATACATAGGAAACAGGAATCACAACAGACGCAGGGTGCATTCAATCAATAATTCGAATTGAAACGGGGATTTCTAAATCGGAGATTGTCTATTATATAAAGAATAGACAAAGAGATAACTGTACATACCTATGCGATTTGACATTAACCTTCTGATTAGATTTCATTTTCCTTATCTGTTTTACCTCCGGTTTGGCGTTACTTCAGTGAAGTCGGTGTCGGTGACTTGTAGTCCTCTCGCAGCTCGTAACACTACTAGAAAGCTAATGGGATAAACCTCAAGCACTCATAGAGAGAGAAAGCCAATCACATTCTCTGATCTTAAAGAATGAACCAATCACATTTGCTATCTCTGGGCGATAAGATTTGGCGGGAGCACCCATAGAACATCTTATCTAGGGATAAACGAATGAAATTGGGAATCTCGTACACCTTTTTTGAAAATCCTATTGCTTTACCCGAAAATCCCCAGAAATCCTTCAGTTTTAGGCACAATCCCCTACGCTATTTGCAAGAGTAGATCGCCCCTCTAGCACCCCCATGGATCTGCCCCTGGAACTGCATAATGTGGGCAGTGGCACAAAACTATGGGCCCCCAAATACAATTGTCCCTAAGGGTCCCCCAAGAAATTTCTCGAAAAGGTGGGCTCTTGGATGACAGCATATGTTTCTTAATAGCATGACTCTAAAACTCTATGAGTCAAGTTATGACTCTAAAACTTGACTCAAATTTAGTGTACCCAAAATACTACTTTCATTAAGAGCCCCACACTTTTCTGTTACGCCATTGAGTGTGGACTTTTTGAAGAGATCACAAAAGTTCAAGAGAAATATGCCATTGTGCTTGCGGCTAATCTGAGATAAAGATGACACAAGGGACGTAGGAAACATTCTAGAGGAAGGGGCACATAAATTCAGGGGGCATACTCACAAGTAAAAAGTGGCAACACTGTAGCTGCCAAGCCTGTGAAAATTTGGGCACAAGCGCCATCTGTGCCCCCATATTGCCTATGCTCTTGGCTGATATCATTAGAAGCTGATATATGCTAATTCTAATTCCTGATGACAGGAATTAGTGAGAAAACACTGCTTTCTCTGGAATGATAAACCCCTGCAGGACCTCAAAAATCTCCTGAAGAGTGAGTTATTCACGAAACAGGCCTGTAGAGATAAAGCACAAAACTAAGATATCATTCTATGCAAAAGTGCTATTTTTTCATTGTTTTTCTAAAACATTTTTCTTTATAACACTACTGCTTTTTTGTGAAACAAAAGTTTAGTTATACATGTCTATATGTCTAGATGTCACATATATATATATCTCTTTTACTTTTGGGGTAATGCCTTCCTCTATGCATAGCTTAATGTACACAAACAGATGATTGCCTAATGAATCTTCGTTTGAAAATTCAATGTTGCAAGTATTCAAAAAGCTATTTCCAAAGATCATTAAAAACAAATGGTTAGGTGTCAATGTTGAAACTTTTAAGATTTTAGCTGCAGTATAATATGGAGGCAAGAAATGATCACATGCCCCTCCACGTTTTGGTACACAGTGCGAAAATGCATTTCCAAAATCTAAAAGTGCCCGGAACTTTTTGGAACTTTGGCCACCTATGGGTGTGGTCATTTGCCTCCTTTTGATCTGGCCCTCTAACTTTTGAGATGCTTCCTATGCCCTTGTCGCTAAAGCATTAAGAGGCTCCAATATATACTCTCAGAACACTTAGAACACTATTTACAGGTGCAGTGCAACGAAATTCAAGGTTGGGGAATTGAGATAACAGAATTATTTGAGTATTACCCCATGTATACGCATGGGCGGTGGCAGCCATTAGAGACGAGAGGGGGGGGGTTAATGGACAACTAGGATTCCATCTTTCATAAGAGGAAGGAAAAACGTGGTAGCACCATGTAGGGAGCATTAGGGAAACAAGAGGGTAGCACTAGGGGAAGAGGCATAGCCCTTGCCAATCTGAGTTAGAGAGGGGTTTGTTTATAGTTGGTTACAAAAACTCTAGTTGGTTACAATATTGTAAATGCTTATCAGAGTTTTCAGAATTTTGATTATTATGATTGATATTATGATTGATATTTATGATTGATATTTAAAATAATTCCTACAGGTACCAGCAGCAGCCATGCAGAGATGCAGTTTCTGTGAAAAGGCAGGCCATGAACTGCAGCTCAGTGATGGAAGGACTATCTGCCCTCAAAAGAGGGAAGAAGTAAACAATCATTTAAAAAAAATTATTGAGTCACTTGGGGGCCAAAAATGAAAAAAACTGATTAATCAATTTTTTTGTGTTTTCCTTTTTGTGGCTTTGATCCCTATCACCATTGTTAATGTATCAACAGGGGCTAAAATAAGAAATTTTTACAGATCAACATTTTTTATAAAAATTGGGCGTGGTACTTTGCTGAGATTGGCACCTTGTGGCTGGGAAAAATAGAAATTGCCTTCATTGTGCAAGTAGCATGTCCTAATTGGGCAAATTCTTCAATAAATAAATCATAAGTAGCAAAAGCTGATTCTTTACAATATATTTATTGGGTTTATAAGAAAATTAGCAACATATAGCGATGACGTAACTTGTGAGAAAAAAGTTATCGAAAGTAAACCCTTTTACATGGTTTGTTCGGATCTCTGTCCAAGTTTTTTTTATTTCCTCGGATTTTTGTTTGTGGTTTCTTCCTCGTGTATATGAAGGAATGCCCAACTTAAAACTTTTTACTAACTATTTCTTCACGGTGGTGCTGCCCCATTTGTGGAATGGGGCGCAGGCTACTGATATCTGCTTCTGTTCTATATAAATCCATCAGCATAGCACAACAGCACTTTTTGATTGGGCGTTAAAGATGTTCAACTGCCTAAAGAAAGAACTAGAAAACCTATTTCTAGTTTAAAAGTGGAAAGAAATCTTGGCTGTTTCAGTTCCTTCTATAGTCTCTGGAGTCCAAGGTTTGCTTTGAAAAATTGTGTGATGTCACGAATGGAAGAATTAGGTTTTGGTGTTCCACATGGTGTTCCACATGGATCTTTTCTTGGATTTCTCATACTAATAATTTGTATAAACGATTAAAGCACAGTAGAAGATAAAAGTATTTTCGATTGTCGGCATCAAGCTAAATCAACTTTAAAGGCCTCTATTTCCATTGATCTTTTCAATTGTTTTCAATTGATCTGATTTAGATATATGTTTTGATCTAAGCATGGAATTCGGTTACCACTTTCAGAATCATAATGGGAATTAATCTTTAATTCGAGTTAATACCCGCGGGGAAAGTACGCAGATTCCCCTTTTCTGGCATACCGGAAAACAAGGACCCAGGACATTAAGGCAGGACCCAGGACCGAGGACCAGGACCCAGGACCGAGGACCAGGACCCAGGACCAGGACCCAGTACCAGGACCGAGGACCAGGACCGAGAACCAGGACCAGGACCCAGGACCAGGACCAGGACCAGGACCCAGGACCCAGGACCCAGGACCAGGACCCAGGACCGTATATGTTTTCGACGATGCACTCGCTGTTTCCTTCATTAGAATACCAAGTTTTGACATTGCATACCATGAACAATTGTCGTTAAAATCCAGAAGCTTTACACATCGAACAAAAGACTGCACATCATTGTAAGGGGGAAATGAATCTGATTTTATTCCGACTTTGTGTGAAAAACGAAAACTCGGGTAACTCGGGAATATGTAAATGTACGATTAAACGAAAGCAACGCCTTGAAATGTGAAATACTCTTATTCAGGCCCGTCGGAACCGGGGGGCTGGGGGCTGGAGCCCCCCAATAATTGTCAAACTGTAGTATGTATCCTTCATAACAGTGTACTAAATGAGAAGGAAAACAATGGACAGCCCCCCCCCCCCCAATATGAATTTCATTCCGACGGCACTGTTATTAGCCATGCAAACCTGACGTGGTTGTTTTAGCATAGATGGCTAGCACAGCAATTGCTATTATTTAGTAGAATCGGGGTATATCTGATGCACACTGCAAACTTTAGTAAGCCCACATCATCAAAAAGCCACCAAAGCATAAGTAGTCTTAATATGTTTAAATAGCAAGACATTAGAACCGTCGATCGCAACACAGAATTCAACCGCGATCTCTATTCTGTGATCCTGACGAGTGATTTTGCTTGTCTACAATTGGCACTGCGCATATCGACAAATCATGTCTGTCGCGTGACAGATCATGCGTGTACCTCTAATGACACTCATTTGCTGTCTAGGTGATCAGAAACTTTGCCAAGTCATTGCTGCTATAAGTGCTCAAAAGTGAAATTAGGTGGATTGTCGCCACTTTTCTCTTTCAGAGCAGAAACGCTTTCCGGAATACAAAATTTTTAAAACTTTTTTAAATCAAGATCATGACTTTTGATGCATGTTACAGCCGGCAATTACAAGCGTACAAAAAAGAAGCCATCCCTACTTCTAGAGCACAGAAACGTTTTGCTGTCAAACCATTTCTGTCTTTTACATCTTTAATGTCTAAACACTTTTTAAATAAATAAAGACTATTTACGCTTTGATGGCTTGTTAATTATGAGGGCTCACTAAAGATATAAGGTTTGCTGTGTGCATCAAAGATACCCCCATCCTACTTTAGAATACTTATTGCTGTGCTAGCTAACTATGCTAAAACAACCACGCCAGATTCGCACGGCTAATAAGAGTATTTTGAGTGTGAGTAAACGTTGCAAGCAGTAGTGTAGAGCTAAAAAAAAGGGAGACGGGGGCCATAAAGCTTTCTCAATATTGTATACAAAATGAACGTTTCAGTTGTTTTCGTTTGCATGGCTCCTCAATATCAATTTTTTACCTTTCCATTTTTTCTAGGGTTAGAAAATTTTTAAATGTTTTCAAAATTTTCAAGAATATTTTTTGCACGATGCAGGTTGTTTGGTCATTTTAGTTCCTAGGCATGCCTTAGGTTCTGAGTCCTGGGTTATGAGTCCTAGGTCTCCTCTTCTGTCACTTGAAAAATGGCACTCCTTTCTTGGCACACATTGGCTGTCTGGGTCATCAGAAACCTTGCCAAGTCATTATGTACTGCAAATGTTCAATAGAAGATTCAAATTAGACGAACTGTCTCGGGACACCGCTTTATGGGTGTCACGATAAGATTCCAAAGAAATTTCCTTTCTGCTCTTTTTCAGATGCATTAGTTTCTTTTTATTTTAAAAGGAGACCGCTTTCAGAAAGATGTAGTGGTATTTTTCAGAGTAGAAACATTTTATGGAATAGTAAACCTTTTTCAAATCCAGATCAGGACTTTTGACACAATAGTTCAATCTGAAATGATAAACATACTGGCACCGCGGAAAGGGGCTGTTCCTAAAACCATACAAAATCGCCTTGTTCTTGATTATGAGCATTCTTAGCGCCTCACCCCAAAAAAACGTTTTAGCCCCCTCACTTTTTAATATGCTCCGCGGTTCATGAAAAACATACCAAAGGGAGTGCAGCCATTCCTGCTTCTAGAGCATAGAAACCTTCTAATGTCTTGCTATTTAAACATTTTGAGACTACTTACGCTTTGGTGGTTTTTTAATGATGTAGGCTTACTAAAGATATAAGGTTGGCAGTGTGCATAAAATATACCCCGATCCTACTAAAAAATAGCTATAGCCATCTATGCTAAAACAACCACGTCAGGTTTGCATGGCCAATAAGAGTATTTCACATGTCAAGGCGTTGCTTTCGTTTAATCGTACATTTACATATTCCCGAGTTACCCGAGTTTTCGTTTTTCACACAAAGTCAGAAATAAAATCAGATTCTTTTCCCCCCTAAAATGATGTGCAGTCTTTTGTTCGATGTGCAGTTTTGGATTTTATGGACAATTGTTCATGGTATGCAATGTTATAACTTGGTATTCTTATAAAGAAAACTGCGAGTGCATCGTCGAAAACATATACGGTCCTGGGTCCTGGTCCTGGGTCCTGGTCCTGGGTCCTGGGTCCTGGTACTGGGTCCTGGTACTGGGTCCTGGTCCTGGTCCTGGTCCTGGTCCTGGTCCTGGTCCTGGTCCTGGTCCTGGTCCTGGTCCTGGGTCCTGGTACTGGGTCCTGGTACTGGGTCCTGGTACTGGGTCCTGGGTCCTGGGTCCTGGTCCTGGTCCTGGTCCTCGGTCCTGGTCCTCGGTCCTTGTCCTTGGTCCTTGTCCTGGGTCCTGGGTCCTGCCTTAAGGTCCTGGGTCCTTGTTTTCCGGTATGCCCCCTTTTCTAGTAGGGTGGTCCCACACGTATATCCTTAGTAGGCTGTGGATATCATAAGCCCTGTCCACACTACACAAACTAGCCCAGGTTCGCCCCAGGTTTTAGCTAACCCAGGTTAGATTTTGCAGTGTGGACACAACTAACCTGGGTTCGCCCTGGGTTAGTTTAACCCATCTCCAGAGGGTCGAACCCAGGTTAGTGTTCTAAATTTCTAGTGTGGACACAAAACCTGGGGCGAACCTGGGTTAGTTTTTTTAACGCATGTGCATATTTGAATATGTTTTCATTTTGCGCGCCGAAAAATAAAAATACGTTACATGCAAACACCAGGCAAGATATAGAAACTTGCAAAAAAGATCATGGATCACTATGGAGCCGCAAAGAAGTTCTCCGCTTCATAAGTATCTGGAGAGACGAAAAGATTCAAGAACAGTTGGATAACTGTACAAGGAAAAAACATGTTTACGAAAAGATGGCACAGCGCCTAGAAAAAGAAAGTGGCTACGAGCGAAACTACATCCAGATAAGTGAAAAAAACAACTAAAACAGTCTTATAAGAAAGGTAAAGACAACTTGTCAGGAAGAGGGAGGAAAACATTTGAATAAACTGCGACTTCGGCAATTTCCATCTTGATTGTGTTTATGGAAAATTTGCTTTGTGTCGTTGTTTTGTTGTTGTTGTTGTAATTTAACTACGCATGCATAGCGTCAGCTAACCTGGGTTCGCCCCGACTTTGTGTCCACATTACAAAACATGAAAATCAAGTGTGGACAAAACAGGGTTCGCCCCAGGTTAAATTTAAGACTCACGCGATGTTTGTACGCGTTTTCCCTTCCCATCCCTGTCCCTTTGTACTCAATTCTCCTCCTGCTTATATCCCGTTACATACTTCGTTCTGCCTTCTCCTGTCTCACTTCTTCTCACACAGTCATTCGATTGTATGACAGGTGTGTTTCAGTCTGATTATCGAGGTAAAAGACTGAGGCAGTTTTTTCCCTGGAATCAAACACCGACCATAAAATTGCGTCATTGCTCAGGCAAGACAAGGGCTGATGCACCAAAAGCCCAACATGTTTTTCCTGAGATTAGGGTGTTCTTTATCATAACTAAGGGCCCCCCGCGATGGAATTAATTTCCATTAAAAATTATGCTTGAATAGGCCGGGGGCGGAGTCAAAAATTAACTTTTTGTACGGGGTTATTTGAGTATATGTGCAAAGATAAGATGGGAGATCAAAAAATAATTAGCCGTCGAGAATTACTATAATTTTTGAAGGATTATTTGATCTTTCGTTACTCATGTCTCAGGTTCCTATAGACCTCCTTCCCCTAACACTACACCCCTGGGCTTCATAGACAAAGTGGGATTCCACATATAGTAAGAAAATATGCTATTATAAACAAATTTAGTGAAATTTCATACACTAAACAGTTTCACAACCGAAAAAAACTACTAAGCTTCAAAGCACTAAGGGAAAAAATAGTTGTATCCATCAAGAAGATTCTGAAAGTGAAAGGGTAAATTGTCAGAGTGGAAATTGAGCTAAATATCATGAAATTTTCAGAATCTATATTAGAAAGTTTGATGACACAACATTCGTATTCGGTGGGCGCATGAGTTCTGGATATATTTTAAACTTTCCGCTGATGAATGGGAATATATTACGTGCTTGAATCTGACGATTTTCCCAGAAAATACTGGACACCTAATTGAGATTTGTAGACAAATTCAAACTGCAATCTTTTTGATAATTTTCAGTTTGAAAACTCGGTACTTCGATAATATTAAAATATTCTTGCGTAATTATGGTAATAGGGAAATTTTCTTGAGGAAACACGGTATTTGATACCCCCAAAGACCCTATAAAGGAGAACCTCGTTACAGATGGCAAATAAATTCTTCTCCCACTGATGTACAAATTGTGATTGTTTCTTCTTATTCTCTTTTCGCGCAATTTGGAAGCATGATCTTTACCCCCATCTTGTTTGTAATGCACCACGCACCAGATCTCAATTTTGGAATTATGACAGATTGTTCATAAGATTGTGCTAGATTTGAAAAAATTATGCAAGATTTCAAATCAAGGCAACCCTGCTCAAGAAAGAGATAATGTTCAAAGATTTTTAAAATAGTTTCAAAATTAAAAATGCTGAATGATGCAACAAATTGAACGATAACAGACAGTTTGAGATGAAGGTAAGTGAAAACTTTTGTAACCTACAAAGCAAATTTTGATTACGGTATCAATCCCAATAATAAGCAAAAATTTAGCGTTTTGTATACTGCGTCAAATTGGCTGCATTTGGCTGCCAACCACAAAATATGTGAATGCCAACTATTCCAAACAACTTGCAGAATCCTGAAGGTGGAAAGTCACAATTTACTCCGAAAATGAAACCACGGATGCTGGTGTAAAGTATTTTCTACCAACAGATCTTCTTACCTAACTGTAACAAGAAAGTAGGTTTTGCTTGTAATATGTCTACTCCAAAAGTTAAATAATACAGACTACCAGTGACACGAAGTAGAAATTGCCAGAGTGGTCTTGGGCTGGACGGAATAGATTTCTTAAATTGATTCTGATTTCCTTTTACCTTAACTGTTACACCCATTTCTATGGTCACACCCTTGGTTAATATTGATGACTTAAGGGAGGTTGATAAAATTTACCATTACACTCTTCTTTATAAGAGCCAGTTAAATGAAGTTCAGGCTGGTTGTCTTAATTTTTTCCAAAATCTGAAGCTGACTGAAATTGTTCTTAATTTGTTAATAAACGTATAAGGTATAAGCAGTGCGATTGCTAGCTTTTCGCTCGAGGGAGTTGTCCAGGCCTCATTTGCCAACAAAGTGTGTTAGAAAACCTTCATTTACCGCAATGATTGAATATTCACCGAAGAAGCATCCCAAGTTGGCAAAAAACTCCTTGCTTTTGAGATGAAACATTGTTCAAGGTTAAATTTTACAGTAGCTCAGCATCAACTTGTTCTAAATTTGTTCTAAACTTTCCACCAATTTTGAAGCTCGTTTCCTTGTAAAATTGTTCTTATAAAAAGAGAGTGTAAAGAAAATATAATTATGTTTGAGAATAAAAATCACCATATGTTGTATTTTATATGCAGCAGGGTAGTTTCCCCATAACGATTTTTGATGGCACTGAAAGAAGCTTTGATACCTTAATCTTGTGAAATGCTGGTGTGTATATTGAAAGTGTGTTGTACAAAATGAGCGCATGCGCTTTGAATCCAGAATAGAGGGTTGCCTCACTCCTTAAAAAACTTTCTCTTCCTCGTCTCCCCAAGGCTATGCAAAGACATCGGTGATCTTGTGGACACACTGAGCAAGGTAATTATGTAGAAATAATGTACAAGCTAATAGGAATAAGAATACCTATTTTTTGCCGAGCCTCAATATTCTTAAAAACTTCAGGTTTTGAGCCTAAGATTATTCTTAAATTATTTTTGCCCAACACAAAGTGTAAATTCGCCTTAAGATCAAAGAAAAATATTAAATCTTTTAAGATGTGTTTCTTCATCATAAATTTCAACAAGAACATACAGAACAACAAATGTGATATCAAAATGTAAAATCTAATGATACAAATACGGTCCTATTGCAAAAGCATGATTTCGGAAGCATTAAAAAGCGGCTGAGAGTATTTTAAAACACATATATAGGACCGTATTTTAAAACATATTTGAACCTTAGATTTGAACCTTAATTTTTATGATTTAAACTTTCATCGAGTTTGAAAGAAAACAGTTGGAGTGGCTGAAGATTCTGCACGATCAGATGAAATCGGTACCAAAAATGTGTTATTTCTGCGATTAAATCTAAATTGCAAATCTAAACAAAAAAAGTCTCTAGTGCCCCAAAAACTGCAGCGGCGAAAACATTAACGATAAACGTTGGTTGAGGATTTTAGTTTTCAGTTTTGTATGTTTTCAAACGTAATTTCGGTTTGAAGTGGTTCCATATTGAAAATAAACTGTTAAACATAAAAACGAGATTGTACAGTGGTACTGTCGGCACAAAAAGTAGTTAAGGGGTGAATAGCGTTCCAAAACCTAATTCAGTTCAATTAGTCTGCTACATAATAATTTTAATAAGAGTTTAAGCAATGGACAACGAACTACCAAAACTTAGGAGAACGGACTCATCTACAATTGATCCGAGGTGGCCATGGTCACAAGATAATTTGATCAACGTCTTGGTACAGCAAAAGCTTATCGAGAACAAAAATGTTGCGCGATGCAAGAAACGCGGTCGGCCACTTGGGAGGACGGAAGTCGAGTTGACGGGCCTACACGAAATACAAAAGAAGCTTTTCAGGAACCGAATGAACCTCTAGAAAAGAAAGAAAAAACTTAGTTCGTTTAAGACCTCTTTTTATTGTTCCAGTGTTTTTTATGTTGCATTTTGCTGCTTTTGATCTAATAGGAATTAAGATTCCTAGAAAATTCATTGATTGTGCACTACTTCTCAATTTAAGGCCCTCGGCAAGACTTGTTAATTTTAGTGTTGCTTATTTATACTGTATTCTTTTTTTTTGCATATTAGAGGTGAAAAGAGGGAAGCGCTACGAGTCCAATCCTCATGGTAGTCAACTTTTCTCATGTCCAGAAATGAGAACCAGCAGAAATCTTCTTAACATTCACTTCTGTTAATTCTACAATTTTATCTCTTGGAAAAAAGGTTATATAAAACATTAATTTTTCTTGTAGAGTAGTGAATGTGGTGGCTCCTCATATATGGAGCTAGAAGGATTGATGAGATGCATTGGCCAGCTACAATCCAACAAACATTACCTTTTGTACACTTGTAACAGATCGCCACGTTCAAATAAAGAAATACATGAGAACAAAACATCCGGCAAAAAATCACTTCTTTGATGTCTTTCATGTTGCAAAAAGTATGTGTTATTCTATTATTCTCTTAAATCAGTTATAGCTTTGAAATAATCAATGTGCACTACATTCTTTTATAACTTAAATGAAAATAATGGGAAATGCCAAAAGAAATTTCAAATACAAAAAATTAAATTGCCATGTCTTAGCATATAATATTTTCTTCTCTTGAATCTTAAAGGTATTGGGAAAAAAGTTGAAAAGATAGGGAAAAAGAAGCACTGTGAGGATATCCTGTACTGGTTAAAGAGCATCAAGAACCATGTTTACTGGTGTGCATCATCTAGCATGGGAGATGGCCAGCTAGTTGAAGAAAAGTGGATTGTCACTGTTCAATCATTTGGTTGATGTCCATCAAGGGCACGGCCAGAAATATAAATTTTGCCCATATGGGCAGATTGAAAAAGAATGGTTAAAGGCTGGTATGCACATTATTACTTTACTTCCGACTGCAACTTAACAGCCAGTAGATTCACTCTACTTTCCACATAGCTTTATAGAGTTATCATTAGTAGGCCCTACAACCATATTCATGTAATGCAAGGCAAAGCATCTTCTGTTGTTCTTGGTTACTGCAATATGAAAATCTATTTTCCTTGTTCTGTCCTAGGAAGCAAGGGTTACAAAGAGCTAAAGGCTGTCCTTTGCAAAAAGCAACTTGTTAATGATATAAAGAAGCTGTCACCACTGCAACAGACAAGTGCCTTGGAGTCATACCACAACGTTGTCATACAATTTGCACCAAAAAGCACACATTTTTCATATTTGGCAATGAAAGCAAGGTAGCACTGTAACAATAATATTCCTACTTAATTATTACTTGCAATATAGCCTTAAATTTGGTAAATCTATTAACAGTTTATAACAGAACCTTTGATGCAATAAGAAAACAAATAGAAAATCATATTTCACATTTTTTTGTAACCCAAATCTTCACCTTCTCTTCCCCATAAAGATTATTGTTGGCAGCCTTACATTTCAATGAGAATGCCAATAGAAAGCAAGCTATGACAAAGCAGGGTAAGGAGAGATGGAAGATTTCCTATCCCAAATATAAGAAAGGAGCTGTAGCCAAACCTGTGAAGACAAAGCCAACCTATGGTAAGAACTTTCTTAGTTAAGTCCTCAATATTTGTGAAATTGTTGAGGTCTAAAGCCATTTATCAGCATTGATTTCATGGTTCAAGTAAATATAATTCTTTAAATTTTTTTAAGGATATGTCACTGAACTACTGCACATGAGTGTAAAGAGGCGCTTGGAACTCAGCAGTTATTCAGAATCTTTGACGGAAGCTGCACAACTTTATGTATCTACACCAGGGCATTTGACAGATAATATTGAGAAAGAGGATAAGGAAGAAGTTGTGAAACAACATAAAACCAGATTCTTGAAAGTATCTGACAATAAATCAGTTCTGGGAATATCTGAAAAAGATGACAGCTATGAAGGAAACCAACAGATGAGACGCAAGAAGAGAACAGAAGAAATTGCTAAACAGAAACAAGAAACAAAGAGACCAAGAAAAAAATAGAATGGAAAGCTGATTAATATTTTTACACATTTTCTGTCGATATTAAGCGGATGAAATGCCAAATTAATTTATATCTATACATCAATAAGAATTATTAAAAAAAAATTACAAGTCTATTTCAGGATATTTGAAACCAGTATATTCATCAGAAGGAAAGGCATAGCGAATCTTGTTGACGACACAGGATGGTAGTATCCTCCTCTGATGTTTCCCTAAATGATGCCACACCCATCTAACAAATTGTCTGTAGCTTATGTATCTGAACAGCCTAGGAAAAAAACTCTATTATTTGCCATTCTGCAGGTGAAAAAACCAAACAAGGTTCCTGAGGAGGAAATCTATTTGCCTAAATAGCTGAATTTTTATTTCTGACATAACCTCTATAGAATATACATAAAGTATATACTTATATTTGAAAAAGATTCAAAACTAATTATATAGAAGATTATGATGCTAATTTGTAGGCAATATGAATAATTTGCAATGAAGCATACTCGCTTGTTGGTTGATCATAAATGTATTCCTCATCTTCAATATACTGATAGATGGCTGTTATCACAACATCTATGTCCAGACAAACTGAATTGAAGCCACCTAGCTCTGTGATGCACAGGCAGTTTGCATCAATAGCCTTGCTACTCACTTTCGGGATCTCTATGCAGCACAGACTCTCTCTCCCAGTCCGCATTGGCAAACAATGATTGCATTTGCACCTTTACAATAAACAGGTTTGAATCAATTACCAAGCAAGGGTAAGACATGTTTCAAGCCAGCAAGTCTGCTTAAAATCTACCAATTACAGCAGAAACATGGCTGGTGTAAATCACAACAACAAGTGAATATTTTATTACATAAAACTAGCATAAAATATCATGATACCTACCAATTAATGTTACCAATTCTTTCCACATTCGTATCAGTGGCGTCACCACTTTGTCAACATCGTCATCTTGCCCGCTTGGACTAGAAGGCCTTCCTTGTCTTCTTCTTTCGCCGGCAGTGGCTCGAATTTAAAAGGCTGAATTTCTAGCGTTGAAGTATCAACGGTCCATAATTCCATATTTTGTCATCTTCGTTGCTTGCCATAATCACGAAATCCCAGCAGATGTAATAAAATTCTCACTTGGATGATCGCATGGATGAGGCTGAGCTGAATCAATATTCACCTCTGACGTAATAGCAGCCCGCAGACATTAGCGCGGGCGTCCCCGTTCTTTTTAAAAAATGGCCGCTGGCGGTTCAGAATTCGCATTTTTGAGCGCTCGTTACACGAAGACTCGTGCATGTATCAAGATTTTCAGCTTAATTTCTTAAGTTTCATGGGAGACGTGATCGATCTGCCCTAACTTGTCCGGTCTTTGCTGGTCTCCTTTAAAGAGTTACGAAAGCTTGTGGTTGGTCATATCTATTCATCACCAATAAACCATTTCTTTGGTGGAACATGCATAAACAATGGGATATTTTTAAAGGACATGCTACTTTTTGTTGATTTAATAACCACTAAATATCGAAAAATTATATCTCCTTTAACAACATCCTTTCCTAAAAAATAGTTTATTGGTATAAGGATTTTAACTGGAATACAAGAAACCAACTACAAGAAATATGTTGAATAGCCCCTTTTGAAAAAGTTCCATGCAAAAGTCCAAAAGTTCAGTAAGCCCCCAGGGGGATAATTCAAGGATTTTGTATTTAACATCAGGATTTGAATTTGGAGCCATCTTCATAGTAGGCACACAAAAAGGGAAAGAGGTGCTTTTGGTACAAGGGGAGGAGTTCCCTTCATCATGAAAGTGTGCAATGGGAAGGCACCAAAACATTTAACACCACATTATGGTTTCTTTCGCTCCTAGTCTTCACTTCAGCTGCCAACATTTGGGAATTATGAATGCCTCTAAATTTGAAGATTTTGGTTATTCTTTGTACAAGGGGAGGGTGATCAAACCTTTTAAAAGTTGCGCCTGCTATGTGCATTAATGCTATATAAATTTTTTTAGTTGTTACATTAATCCCAAACATTTTGGATGGTGCAATTTCGCACGCTTTAAGGGCTTCTAACTATTTAGGACAAAATTTTTCAGTAAATGCATAGCAATGACAGAAATTCGAACAATAATCCAAACTCAACACAACAGTTACCGAAATTTCAATGTCAGTGTTCTCTACTACTGTAAAAGATTAGATTCTCTTAAAGCTTGCCGGGAAATTTATTGATTTCAGCCATTTTATTAGTTGAGATTGGTTGATAAGTATTGTCGAAGGTGAGAAAGCCCCTTGACAGTTGAAATATTTTCTTGCATGTGCGATCACAACAGTAATGTGATGCAGGCTTCCATAGACAGGGAATTTTTAACAACAATCGAGCAAAGTGCCTAACCTTAGTTTTTGCTCTTGATTTGGTTACTTTAAGCCTTGCTTTATATTTTAAGCTTTGGATACATTTTTGTAACACAATAGAAATCACATGATTGATGACGTCATTTTCCCCGGTCATCAAAATTTTTAATGCTCTTTTTTGAAAAATCGCTCCAACCATTTTGTTTGGCATTGTAATAGGAGCAAAAAGTTCTAAAGAATAAACTCTATCAGACCTGCAGACAACGAGTTATTGCTATTCAAAGTTTGCATGACGTCATCAAAATGGCGGTTTTGCAGTTTTCAAGCACGTGGAATTCAAAGGCTCATGGTCATAATTTAGGTTGCTTTAACTCGATTTTGAAGTTTTTTGACCTTTGTGTTATTCGGCAACTCAATAATGTCATTTGAGCTTATATATTTGCACGCCTGGGAAACTAAGTATTGAACAAAATGCAAGCAAAAGGAAAATGTTCTAATAAAAATTTTTCTTCAAAATGTTCTTGGCAAGGTCAGTAAACCAGTTGGTGGCGTTTTCCTTTTTATCCAGAGCGGAGCAATGTGAACGCTTCATCGTTTTCATACCGTTTTCAAATGTATCCGGAGCAGTGAGAGCAGGTAAAACGGATCGATACGAAAACGGATTAAAATGAATACGGAGCAATGAGAACATAGCCTGAGTATGCTAACCTCTCTTCAAAAGCTAGTGAACACTTTTGTCAGATTGGGGGTTATTTAAAAACTCCATAGCAGTGAGGGTGTTTGGGGTATACGCCACTTTTGTGACCAACTGCTATGAAAATGTAGGGATGTTGTTTCAGCCTAGCTCAACTACCCACAACAAAAATTACCCTTAACCTTGCAGTCATGCCTGTGAAGCTTAGAAAACTTTTCGATATCGTTTAACTTAACTTTACTTTTTATAATTCTGTATTATTTTGCATTACTCTATTTTAAACCAAGTTGGATAATATTGTACCAATTACTGATATTTACCTTAACACAAAAGCTTTATACAAGAAACAAATTTTATACCTTAAGCCAGGATGTCTTTTGAGACCGCAAGGGGCCCCTTTAAGAGTTTGGAGAGACATTTCACTTTCGTAACTTTGAGTGAAAATTGGGAAAGGCTCCTGATGCAAATTGTCGCTATAACAAAGTTACTTTGCTCAAAAAGAAAATTGTAAAAACACCATTTTCGGCCATTGTTTCTTACAGTCAACGGCCTAGCAAAGAGGTTCCTGAAATCTAATTTTGAGGATTGGTATGCCAAGAATATCGAAGCACAAATCAACCGTGGAATTAGTGTGTATTCTGTTGAGGTTCAAGTAATTGGGGTGTATGACCATATGAGAAACAACCCTGAAATGATCAAGGAAGGCTTTTAATTGGCAGGGATCGATGGTGCATTGACCACTGAACTGGAGCAACAGGACCCTCTTGAAGATCTAGTTTAGACATTCCATTTATTATAAGCTAAATCTTCTTTGTTGTATTTTACTTCTTTTGCATTTTTAGCATTCCTAACAAGTTGTATTTTTGTCCGAAAATGTTACTTGTTTGAGCGTTATTTTGCCCGTAATTGTCACAAAAATGGTCCAAAAGTGCAAATAGCGTTGTATTTATTGAAGTATCTATCATTATATTACGCTAACATGCCTTATTTATTAGAAACTTAGCTCAAGGCCTAGTTCCAAAAGCCCAAGAAGTTATTTATTTTTGGACCTCCAATCATCAAATTGTAGATCTAGAAGTTTCTCAACAGTTCCTTAATTTCTCAACAGTTTCTCAACACTGCACATTTAGTGCCCTTAAAATTAAATTCTGTATTTTGCCTTTACTTTTGTCTTTGGCTATGTAACCTCCAACCATTGAAACACTAATATCAACACACGGACGGAAAAGCACTCTAATGGGAAGCAAGCTGGCAAAGCAGCCCGTATCAATTAAATTTACTAAATATAAACTAAAATCAACATTTTGCGGGACAAGTATTTTTTACAAAGCCAAATTTTAGATCTAATCCATATCATTTTTTGAAGCCAAGCTCGTCCTGGAAAGGCAAATTTCTGAAATTTGGCTTAAAAAGGTAAGTGGGCAGGTAATGTAAATCATCACCAAAACAAAAGCAATTCGTTCATTTCACAAAAAGAAAACTTATTTCTGCATTAAAATAATGTAGCTCCTACTCTCTCTCCATACGATTTTGTAACTACTAAAGATAAATTGGGTTGTTTCTAAAGTTCCATCCACTTGGACAGAGGAAACGTGTAACTGGATGTCTATTTTACATAATTCCTGTCACTCACATAAATGGCAGGAGCCGATCCAAAACAATGACCCAAACAGGTACAGATCGGAAACGAGGCATGAAATTTCTATAACAAGGTCACTTGTTAGCACCAAAACCAAAAAGTAATGAAATATAGAAGCCCAAATCAGCATCAATGGAAAGTCAAATTGCCGAAACAGTGGGTATAGTGTAAACACCAGAAAAAGTGGGCGCCAAAGGTGAGCACCAGCACAGGTAGTCTCACCACATGTTTATTGGGTCTTAAATCCTAGCTATTTCGGTATTTAATTTGTTAGCTTCAACTTCATGTGTACAATAATATTATGTTCATTGATTTGTGCGTTCTGTCATATTTACTTAATTGCCATCCCACTAGCTGTAGTCAGGGCAATCTATCACCTTGTCAATTGACTTTCACTCATAATCAAGGCCACCATGAAGAGGTGGAACATTGCCACATTTTGTCGTTTTCTTAGTACCCAACCTTAAATGTTGTTGATCTACTCCCTATATCTATGGAAATGGTTGATGTACAGTTTAAAATATAGATAACATGCCAGTGTATTGTACAAGTAGAGTTTGATGTTCTAAAGGGCTGGGTTTAGTCATTCATCGTGGAACAGAGGACCGGTGGAGGACCCGGACAGATCTAACACGATTGCTTAGGGGTATGTCTTTGTCATGCCCATTCTAGCTCCTATTCCAAGCCCGAAACATGGCGATCTCTTTTTAAAGTCAAGAATAGTGTAATACTTTTGAACATTAAAGGTAATATCTCCAGCTTAAGCAAGCGACTCTGCGGGGGCTTTTAGAAACATTCCCAGCCATTATTTTTTTATATATATATATAAGGCTTGTAGGTTTGTAACTTACAAGTTAACATAATTACAAATTAACAATAAATCTCAGAAAACAGCAAACAGCTAATACAAAGATAAACAGATAAAAAAATGATGACGAGCTGGAAAGTTTACGTTACGAGGATATGCACGTAGAGGACATTACAGTCGTTCTGTTTATCTATCCTGCTGTGAAGTTAGCTTTTCATGTAAGCAGTTTTGCATCGCAAGAATACTAACCAATAGCAAACTGTTATTTTGATGAGTGGCTTGACAAGTTGGGTATATGCAGTACTTTTATATGGACACATTACCTTTAGGCAGCACAGGTTGTTATAAAACGGAGGAAAATAAGAATGGGATTCTGGGTGCAAACGCCCCGGTAAAAGTTAGTTAGATTTTAGAAAAACACCCTTTCTGAATATAGACACACCATAAATCCTATAATAAGCTCCCGGGGGCTTATTTGCAAAAATTAATTTTTTGTTTTGGGCTTTTTCGCGGGGAGGGCTCATGGAATCTAACTTTTTCAAAGTATTTCAAAGTTGTCAAAGTATTTCAAATTTTCCTCAAAAGTTTACATAAAAAACGACCGATGTTATTTAAAGGGCCTCTCCAGCCAAAATTTGCAATTGCATTTTATTGGCTAATCTAAAGGAGGTGAACCTGCTTATGGAATTACATATAATGACCCAAACATACCAAATAATAACCAAAACTGGCCAAAAACAGCCACATGAGCCAAAATTAGCCGCAACGAAAACATCAATTTTTTATCATTGGGGAGCAATCACCCTCCCCTTGCCTCCCTGGCTATGCCGCTGGGTTTAACTATTTTTGGTTTATTATGCAGAACATTGAGGCAATTTTTGAAATTACCATTCAAAATTTCGTTAACAAATTCACGGATTCTTAATGCTTTTTCATGTAAGAAGAGTAAGAAAAACTCATGTTTTGCGCTTTACATGGCATTTTTATTCACAAAATCACCCATAAAAAGTTCGGACTTCATGATTTCATGCACGAAAAGATGCCCAATAGTGCATCTTAATAAAACATATGAGGGGCCATTCATTGCGCTTGTTCTCTCTTTTTGTACGCAGTGGCGCAGAGAGGGGGCAGGGGGGCAATTTGCCCCAGGGCCTCGGCCAGAAAGGGGCCCCAAAATTATTCTGAAAATTTTTTTAAAATGTCTTCTTTTGAGAAACTGAAAATGCATTTAAAGATATATTTGTTAATATCGAAAATGATGGCAGTTATTTCATTGGGTCCGTACACTGACTCTTGTTTGAATTTAAGGCCTATCAGCTTTATTTATTGAGTCTGGGGCCCCGAGAAAAGCTGAATAAACCTTAGATCACATATTTTACGGATTCATCTTTTAAGCTGAGTTTTCCTGAGTTTCGCAAAATCGTACTTATTGGGGGAAGAGAGCCCTGATAAAAAATTAGGTAACCCATATAATCTTGTTTTTATCTATGGTCCGTTCAAGTGAGTTATGTTTGCATTTAGAATCGTTGCATAAAGCTATATTATATTTTTTGGGCCCCTTTCAGCAAACTAGCATTAATAAAGAACAGCTTACGTTCAACAATGACTCAAGACAGACTATCGAGCCTCGTGACTCTTTCGATCGAGCACGAACTAGCAAGACAAATTGATTACGACAATATCATTGATCAATTTGCAACTGAAAAAGCAAACGTGTGCAAACGTTTGGAAATAATGGGCGTTTCCCATTTTATAAAGGGCGTGGTCTCAAAAAATTTTTGTATCCGACTCTAGGGCCCCAACCGGGACTTTGCCCCAGGGCCCAGGCCGCCTCTCGGCGGCCCTGTTTGTACGTTACAACCAGAAATTTCGTGCCCAAAAGAAAATATGACTTATTGGAGCCAAAAATCTTGACAACTTTTTAAAAAACTTTATACGGACGTTGTACGAACCTTCTTTAAAACTTAATGGAAAATTAAACTGGCTGTTTTGAAAAAAAAACTGGTTTCAAATTAACAACTATCTATTAAAGTATTCCAATCTTCCTTCAAAATTTTGTTCCAGAATAGAGACTGTGCCTTTTCTTAAGAAATTCTTTATCCTTTTTACCATGTCTACGCACAGTTTCTCATACAGACAGGGCCTCCGACGAAGGGGCGGAATTATGATCAGGTGGATTGAACATATGCTTAAAACTGTCGACTTGTCCGAAAAGTATTTAATAACATATCTAGGACAAATGGATTTTAAGAGACCCTGCTGCCGTCCGTTTTGCGCAAATTGATGATTTTGCAGATTGAAGGCTCCTTTCTCCGACAAAGATTGAAAAGTGGGGGGGGGGGGGCAAGGGAAAATTTAACGTCCATAACAAAAGATTTTGAAAAAAATTCTATTTTTTTGCAAAAAAATTGGCCAGAATCTCGTCTCCTAGGCCAGAGAAGTTGCTTTCTTTGTAAAATCTTGGAAGATAGTGTCTCGCTAGCTGAAAAATCATCATTTGATACCTAAAATTGAGGGCAATACATCATTTGGTACCTACAAATTTTGTCAGCCGTGTAGACGTTTCAAATAAAGTCAATTTGACTGAGAATCTTCTTCCAATGCCAATTGTAAATATAAAACTTTGATTTTCAACATGGGGCATGTTCCGACATTCTAAATAGGGTGATTTAAAAAATCTTTCTGGGGGCCATCCCCCGATCCCCCGTTTCCTTTCCTGGTGCCCTTTTGGCCGATTTTCCCGGTGGGTCAAATGGTTGCCAGTCCGCCACTGCTAAAAGTCCTCGTTTTTTAGATAAAGCGTTGCTCAAAATTGCAATTTACAGTAGCTCAGCCTCAGCCTGTTCTTAATTTGTATTTAACTTTTGACCAGTTTTGATGCCCGTGTTGTTCTTAAAAAAAGAGTGTATTACAAAAAGAAAGTTGACTATGACCAACCATGACCAATAAAATGAATGAATTATAGGTTAAGATTTGGTCAAACTTTCTAATTAATGCTCTGTGACCAACTTTCTTGAAGTTTGCAAACATCTGCTTGAGTCTTAGCTTTTGGCGCTCAAAAAACAACAGGTTAATTGACACTTCATTTGTCAAGACTGTGGAGGTGGTCGAATCGAAACTTGCTTTAGTTCGAACTAAACGTGATAGAGGTAAGACGTTTACTGCCACAAAAAACTGCTGAATCGCTCTTCATTGCAAAAGATTACTATTCTGGGTTAATTTCATGTTCGCTATACCTTCTTTCTATAATTTCGTTGCTTGTGAATGATGAGACTGTCTTATATAGGCCTGACGATTCGGACGATTCGATCTGACGATTCGTACCAAAACATCCGCACAGTTTCCACTTTATAACTTTCGACAGACGCAAGCTACAAACTTTGTTTTAAGTTTCTTTAGAAGAGTAGAAGTAGGGTTAGCTGTTTTTCATAGTCTACAAGATCGCATATATTTTTTTAACATCACGACCGCGTTTGAAAACTAGCGAAATTTCGATTTTGGGCAAAACAGCCCTTCAGTTTACTCTTAATAACTTTTTTCAAACATTTTTCTCAGCCTACAACCAGTGCTTATTTTGTTGGCCTTGAATAGTTCTAGCTGTTTTTTATAGTCTCGAGAAGAGGTTCACCGGGTTTCTGCATGGAACGACCCGACAAATGTTTGACTATTTTCGAAACCTTTAGAATCGGCCGCGAACCTTACTTCGGTTTAAAGCAAATAACGTCCGTGAAAAAGAACCCCTTCGAGTAATTTTTACTTTTTCCATTTGCTAAGACCCTACTACATTGGATTTTCATCGTTTTCCGTGAATTTAATGCAATTCACATCCTTCTGGGGCCACGAGAAGATAGGAAGATTTTGGGTCTTCGCTCTGCCAAAAACATCCCGCACAATCGTTTGAAAAAGTATTTTATAAGAAGGCTTATCAACTTTTCTAGACACCAAACAGAAAACCTTGGCCTCGCAACAACGTTCTATAGTTGTTTCTGTGGAATTCGCACTACCAGAGGCGATTTTATGGGACTTTGAAAATCACTAAAATCTTGCGACTTCGCTTAGAGTCGTTCAATTCTTGTGTGATCAGAGGGACAGAATCTCTGACGATTCGCACCACCCCTCTGACGATTCGAACCGAAACAGCTCTTCAGTTTACTCTTAATAACTTTCGCCACTATCAAGCTACGAATTTCATTTAAAGTTTATTTAGAAGATTAAGCGTATGTCTAACTGTTTTTCATAGTCTAGCAGATCGGAAAAATATTTTTGATATCGTGACGGCGTTTGAAAACTAGGGAAATCGCGATTTTGGGCAAAACAGCCCTTCAGTTTACTCTTAATAACTTTTTTCAAAAATTTTTCTCAGCCTACAACCAGTGCTTATTTTGTTGGCCTTGAATAGTTCTAGCTGTTTTTTATAGTCTCGAGAAGAGGTTCACCGGGTTTCTGCATGGAACGACCCGACAAATGTTTGACTATTTTCGAAACCTTTAGAATCGGCCGCGAACCTTACTTCGGTTTAAAGCAAATAACGTCCGTGAAAAAGAACCCTTTCGAGTAATTTTTACTTTTTCCATTTGCTAAGACCCTACTACATTGGATTTTCATCGTTTTCCTTGAATTTAATGCAATTCACATCCTTCTAGGGCCACGAGAAGATAGGAAGATTTTGGCTCTTCGATCTGCCAAAAACATCCCGCACAATCGTTTGAAAAAGTATTTTATAAGAAGACTTTTCAACTTTTCTAGACATCAAACAGAAAACCTTGGCCTCGCAACAACGTTCTATAGTTGTTTCTGTGGAATTCGCACTACCAGAGGCGATTTTATGAGACTTTGAAAATCACTAAAATCTTGCGACTTCGCTCAGAGTCATTCAATTCTTGTGTGATCAGAGGGACAGAATCTCTGACGATTCGAACCGAAACAGCCTTTCAGTTTACTCTTAATAACTTTCGCCACTAACAAGCTACACATTTCATTTAAAGTTTATTTAGAAGATTAAGCGTATGTCTAACTGTTTTTCATAGTCTAGAAGATCGGAAAAATATTTTTGATATCGTGACGGCGTTTGAAAACTAGGGAAATCGCGATTTTGGGCAAAACAGCCCTTCAGTTTACTCTTAATAACTTTTTTCAAAAATTTTTCTCAGCCTACAACCAGTGCTTATTTTGTTGGCCTTGAATAGTTCTAGCTGTTTTTTATAGTCTCGAGAAGAGGTTCACCGGGTTTCTGCATGGAACGACCGACAAATGTTTGACTTTCCTGGCCCTGCTACTGAACATACTTCCGTGTTAAACAGCTGGTTGAATCAGTTACCATGGAGCTCGCAAGTGCTGAATGTATTTCAATTTTGCAGTGCCTTGATGCATTAAAGAATTTTAATTGTATTATCGAATTCCTTGGCAGTTTTTCTTTTGATAGTAGAGTTGACAATTGATGTAATGACAACTTAATTGTTTGCTTCGAATATTTGTCAAGGTCAACGTTGTCGTTGAGTGTTGTTTATCGGTTCGTTCGTCATGTGAAATGTATCGTGAATTCGAATCATGAGTGAATTGCTAAATTTTGAGAAAGTTTTGCAGGATGGAGCAGCGAAACGTACGTGGGGAATCCGCGGAAAAACTCTCAATAGAGCTGGAAAACGTTCCCCTGCGAAGATTTGGAAGCGAGGGGTGTCTGTGAAGCAGAATAAATCTTCCTTTGTGAGAGCAATGATCTTGTAAGCTCAATAAGCACATAGAAAATTTTTGAAAAAAGTTATTAAGAGTAAAAAGTAAAATTACTCGAAGGGGTTCTTTTTCACGGACGTTATTTGCTTTAAACCGAAGTAAGGTTCGCGGCCGATTCTAAAGGTTTCGAAAATAGTCAAACATTTGTCGGTCGTTCCATGCAGAAACTCGGTGAACCTCTTCTCGAGACTATAAAAAACAGCTAGAACTATTCAAGGCCAACAAAATAAGCACTGGTTGTAGGCTGAGAAAAATTTTTGAAAAAAGTTATTAAGAGTAAACTGAAGGGCTGTTTTGCCCAAAATCGCGATTTCCCTAGTTTTCAAACGCCGTCACGATATCAAAAATATTTTTCCGATCTTCTAGACTATGAAAAACAGTTAGACATACGCTTAATCTTCTAAATAAACTTTAAATGAAATGTGTAGCTTGTTAGTGGCGAAAGTTATTAAGAGTAAACTGAAAGGCTGTTTCGGTCGNTATGTTGTGGATTCTCCAGTTTGAAATAGGTCTTTTTGCTCTCTAGCAACGTTTCCGCCAACTTTCTCTGGCCCTTCATCATTGAATGTTACCTTTGGAACGAACCATATTTTTGACTTGATTGCTGTCGGAAATGGTACAAACAACATCACATATTCTTACACGGCAAACGGAACGAGTCTCTCTTTGAATAGCGCCACAGGAAGGGTTGAGTGGTTTGTGAATAGCAATAACTTTACACTACAATTTACGGTTATGGATGAAAATAACCTTGCATCCACACTTGTGCCAAATATCAGGCTGTGTTATTGCCTAAATGGTGGCACATGCGACTTCGCTACTGCCAATACGATTGAGGAAGCCCCAAACAACGCTTTGTCGTATGGTGAATGTTCATGTCCTGGCAACGTTACTGGAGGCTTTTGTCAGACTTTCGTCCCTCCATGCACGGCAGAACCTTGCTTTAGCGGCGTCAACTGCACGGACAACTACGTGAATGGAACCGCTGACTGTGCACCATGCCCAACTGGTTACACTGGCGATGGTCGAAAGTGTTTCGGTGCGAACAAGCTTGATTTTGTTCACTTTTTTCCCAGCTTCAAATATTTTTCTATAAAAAAAACTTTATAAGAAGGTAGTACTTGATTCGTCAAAAAGTAAAGAAAGTTCAGTACTGGATTTTGCAAATCTAAGAAAGTTTAACCATTTTTTTTACCCACAAAATATCAACAAGCAAAACTATGAATACAGTTCATCCTGTGACCAATTAGAGTTAGTCAGGAAAAGCACTTCGATAATTTTGTAACAGATCCAATAGTACCTTGTTTGAATATTTGAAGTTTCTGTCTGTTAACCCTCTCATTGTCATGAACCGTGTTGGGTTCTATTAACCAAGAAATTCAGTTTTTGCCCTAAGAAGGTTTTAGTATTAGGATTGCCAGATTATCACGAAAGTGAGCACTGGGGTCATTCTAAACTACGTGTATGATATGACTAAATATGTGTATGATATGATTTTACACCTTTGATAAATTTAGCACCCGTCAACAATCTTTTCAAATGATTGGAGCTCTTATTATTTTTCTCCAGATTACAACGAATGCATCAACAACGTGAGCAAGTGCAACCAAGTTTGTACAAATATCCTTGGTAGCTACAACTGTTCCTGCTACTCTGGCTTTCAGCTGGCTAATGCAACCTTCTGTGGTGACATCGATGAATGTGCAGTTGGAACCCATAATTGTCACAGTTTGGCATCATGCACGAATACTCAAGGCAGCTTTAACTGCACATGTAAACAGGGATTCACCGGAAGTGGAGTACAGTGTCAGGGTATGTGGAATTCTGACTGTCTGCATTTTTTTTTATTAACAATGTTTAACACTCTGTTTAATTAAATTTAACTGTACTTTTGAGAGCAACTTTTTATCTAAAGCAGACATTGTTTTCTATTCGTTTTTATTAATGCTCTGTTTTTAGACATCGATGAATGTGCCTCTTCTGATACAAACTTGTGCGACCAAGCGTGCCACAATATGTTCGGTTCTTACAACTGTTCCTGTAGACAAGGCTTTAACTTGGTCAACTCAACAAAATGCCAAGATATCGACGAATGTGTAACACCCAGCTCAAATGCTTGCGAACAGATTTGTAACAATACAATTGGCGGTTACAACTGCACCTGTAGAACGGGTTATGTGCCACTGAATTCAACTCACTGCCAGGATGTTGATGAATGCGGGCTTGGTACTCATAGCTGCAGTCAAAATGGAAGGTGCTCTAACAGCCCTGGCTCGTATTCTTGTGCCTGCAAAGCGGGCTACACTGGAGACGGAACTACTTGTCAAGGTGCGATGAAATTTGTCGCAGTTTTTTCCTGAAGTCTGTCTTTATTGCAGAACAGTATTGGCTACTAGATTAGAACTTTGTTAATTGGTAGGTCTTCATTATCTTACCCCGCAATTGAATAACCACAATTTTACCTTTTAGACAATAATGAATGCTCTCTTGGTACACATAACTGCCACTTAAATGCAACATGTAACAACACCCAAGGATCTTTTACTTGTGCATGTGAAAATGGATTTTTTGGAAATGGAACGTCCTGTCTTGGTAATGCCACATTCTATTTAGAGCAGTTTTTATGGCAAATTATTTTAATTGCTCTTTTACAAAAAGTATTTATACATTTTATTGCCCCGGCAGAAAATAATTTCATTTCAATTTACAATTTTTGTTTGAAAATGAAAAATGCTCATTCTAAGCGGTGTTTTTACTCCAGCAGGAACGAAGATCTCATTTTGCTTGTAAGAGCGAATTTTATCAAATCTTAATGACTGGAAAGTTCTTTCGTGATTTTCATATTTAATGATACTGAATTATAAATTGTTTCTAGACAATGACGAATGCTCATTTGGTACCCATAACTGTCACACAAATGCGACGTGTACCAACACGGCAGGATCCTTCACTTGTGCCTGCAAGAATGGATTTGCTGGAAATGGAACCACTTGCTCTGGTGAGATTTTTCCTCCTCTTATTCTTCTTGTTTTGATTTGATTTAGTTGTCTATATTTTGTTGTTTATAAAGGTTTCTCTTTATGGTTTTCTCATTTCGTGAACTTTGTACATATAGACAACAATGAATGTATCCTTGGAACGCACAACTGTGCCATGAATGCAACGTGTACCAATATCGATGGCTCATTTACTTGTGCTTGCAACAATGGTTTCTTCGGAAATGGAACAACATGTTATGGTTTGTAAACTTTACTGTTTATTCTTGAAAAATTACACTTTTTAAGGTTCCAAACTTTTTATGTTTGATATTTATTTGGAAACTGAATTGAATATTCGTTTCTAGACAAAGACGAATGTTCCCTTGGAACCCATAACTGTCACACAAATGCGACGTGTACCAACACGGCAGGATCCTTCATATGTGCCTGCAAGAATGGATTTATTGGAAATGGAACCACTTGCTCTGGTGAGATTTTTCCTCCTCTTATTCTTCTTGTTTTGATTTGATTTAGTTTTCTATATTTTGTTGTTTATAAAGGTTTCTCTTTATGGTTTTCTCATTTCGTGAACTTTGTACATATAGACAACAATGAATGTATCCTTGGAACGCACAACTGTGCCATGAATGCAACGTGTACCAATATCGATGGCTCATTTACTTGTGCTTGCAACAATGGTTTCTTCGGAAATGGAACAACATGTTATGGTTTGTAAACTTTACTGTGTATTCTTGAAAAATTACACTTTTTAAGGTTCCAAACTTTTTATGTTTGATATTTATTTGGAAACTGAATTGAATATTCGTTTCTAGACAAAGACGAATGTTCCCTTGGAACCCATAACTGTCACACAAATGCGACGTGTACCAACACGGCAGGATCCTTCATATGTGCCTGCAAGAATGGATTTATTGGAAATGGAACCACTTGCTCTGGTGAGATTTTTCCTCCTCTTATTCTTCTTGTTTTGATTTGATTTAGTTGTCTATATTTTGTTGTTTATAAAGGTTTCTCTTTATGGTTTTCTCATTTCGTGAACTTTGTACATATAGACAACAATGAATGTATCCTTGGAACGCACAACTGTGCCATGAATGCAACGTGTACCAATATCGATGGCTCATTTACTTGTGCTTGCAACAATGGTTTCTTCGGAAATGGAACAACATGTTATGGTTTGTAAACTTTACTGTTTATTCTTGAAAAATTACACTTTTTAAGGTTCCAAACTTTTTATGTTTGATATTTATTTGGAAACTGAATTGAATATTCGTTTCTAGACAAAGACGAATGTTCCCTTGGAACCCATAACTGTCACACAAATGCGACGTGTACCAACACGGCAGGATCCTTCATATGTGCCTGCAAGAATGGATTTATTGGAAATGGAACCACTTGCTCTGGTGAGATTTTTCCTCCTCTTATTCTTCTTGTTTTGATTTGATTTAGTTGTCTATATTTTGTTGTTTATAAAGGTTTCTCTTTATGGTTTTCTCATTTCGTGAACTTTGTACATATAGACAACAATGAATGTATCCTTGGAACGCACAACTGTGCCATGAATGCAACGTGTACCAATATCGATGGCTCATTTACTTGTGCTTGCAACAATGGTTTCTTCGGAAATGGAACAACATGTTATGGTTTGTAAACTTTACTGTGTATTCTTGAAAAATTACACTTTTTAAGGTTCCAAACTTTTTATGTTTGATATTTATTTGGAAACTGAATTGAATATTCGTTTCTAGACAAAGACGAATGTTCCCTTGGAACCCATAACTGTCACACAAATGCGACGTGTACCAACACGGCAGGATCCTTCATATGTGCCTGCAAGAATGGATTTTTTGGAAATGGAACCACTTGCTCCGGTGCGGCTTCAAATTAGTTTTGCCTTAATTTGATTTCGTGTTGTATTTAAGAATTTATCTTGCTGTCTTTTAAAGAGCGCTGTTTTATGGTTTTTTAATTGACTTGAGATTCTCTTCTAGACATCCACGAATGTACGCTTGGTGTCCACAACTGTCACGCAAATGCAACATGCACGAATACGGAAGGATCTTTTACTTGTTCCTGTATAAGTGGCTATTTTGGTAACGGAACTGTCTGCTCTGGTGAGTTTTTACTTTTTAAAGTGTTATATTATTCTAATATTCATTTTTTTAAATTTTTTTCTTCGCTTTCCACTTTTACAAGTATCATTTAGATGTCCTGCTTATTTTCTCGACTTTTCATTTATAGACAAAAATGAATGTTCTCTCGGAATCCATAATTGCCACAGAAATGCTTCGTGCACCAATACACTAGGATCTTTCTTCTGTGTCTGCAAGAGCGGATTCTTGGGTAACGGAACATCCTGCACAGGTAAAGTTTCGTATTTCAATTAATCATTTTTTGCATTTTCATATTTAATTGTGTATTTTTGTCCATTTGTTATGATCATAACAACTTCCTTCTAATAATATGGAATGACCTTTTTAGACATCAACGAATGTACCCTTGGAACCCATAATTGTCATTCCAACGCAACCTGCTCCAACACGGAGGGCTCTTTCACATGTGCGTGCAATGACGGGTTTTCTGGAAACGGAACTTCTTGCTCTGGTATGTGATGCATTCAACGTATATCTAAAGTTTGCGTTCATTCTAGCTTGCCATTTTTAATGTTGATCCTTACCTTTTCTTTCTAATTCCAAGCTGATTTGATTCTCAACTCATCTTTAGACAACGACGAATGTACCCTTGGAACCCATAATTGTCATTCCAACGCGACCTGCTCCAACACGGAGGGCTCTTTCACATGTGCGTGCAATGTCGGGTTTTCTGGAAACGGACTTTCCTGCCCTGGTAAGATCTTCATAATTTTATTGATCTTTGACAAAATAGATACAGCTGCTTCTTTAAAGAAAAAGATTTATCTTCGTGATAGCTGTGTGTGGTTTTTTATTGAGTGACAACCTAAAACTTTTTCCAGACAATAATGAATGCACCCTTGGCACGCATAACTGTGACACCAATGCCACGTGTACCAACACTCAAGGCTCCTTCGCTTGTTCATGCAATCCAGGATTTACTGGCAACGGAACTACGTGTACAGGTATGGTTTGTCGTAGCAATTCAGTTATGCTACTCAGCTTCTTTTGACTCGATATTTATGATACTTACTGCGTTATTGGAAAAAGTTTTTGAAAACCTTTCTTTGACTGATACAGAATCTGTAATGATCTGTTTGGCAAGCAATGGTTAACAAAGTATTTAGACGAACTTGTTAGTTTTTCTTTTTTTATTGCCAACGTCTTATCTCTTCCAGATATCGACGAGTGCAGCAATGCATCGACATGCCATCAAAATGCAACTTGTAGCAACACTTTGGGATCCTTTACGTGTACCTGTGATTCTGGCTTCGTTGGGGATGGTGTGAGCTATTGTGCAAGTAAGTGAATATTTTGTAAATATTTTTTCCCACATCTCATTTGAGTTACTCCATTTTTCTTATGACGGATCACTCTTTATGTATCTAATTTAGTAATTTAGTAAATTATGATAAGTAGACTTTCCGAATGAAAGCTTTCCAAAATCTATCACTATACAGATTGATTAATTAACTGTAATCAAAAAAATTATTTTTCAGATGCTTCACAATGTGCTTTGCTACAATGCCATGCAAATGGTCATTGCGAGACAGCACTTGGAACGTCCTCTTGCGTGTGTAATACCGGATATTTTGGCAATGGAACCTTGTGCAGTGGTAAGCTTTTTCCTAGCAGAGATTTCTTAATGCTTTTTGGAATATTGGAATGCTTAATGTTATTTTAACGATCTTCCTTATGATTTCAATAAAAATTTTGTCCCTCGCTTCAGATGTTGATGAGTGCTCAGCTTCCACTCATAACTGCCACTTAAACGCAACTTGCACGAATACACCTGGCTCATTTGACTGCCGATGTGACAATGGCTACTCCGGAGACGGAAGAAAATGCTCAGGTATGATATTCTCTCTGCTAAAGCTTTTTTTCATCCTTCCATGTCATTCTTTGAAGGTAAATCACAAATTCTCCATCCAGACAAAGTCCTAATTGTACGATCGTGTGAATTTTTATTTAAAAATTAAATAGAATCTTTCTCTATTTTGATTATAGATAACAACGAGTGTGCCCTAGGAACACACAACTGCCACTCCAATGCAACATGCTTAAACACAGCAGGCTCATTTACTTGCGCTTGTAATAGTGGTTATTCAGGAAATGGAACTATATGTACTGGTAAGATAATACCACCACTGTTTGTTTAACATTCTTAATTTGGCACAGTTAATCGTGAGATGGCAATTTTGTCTGAAAATGGTTTTACTTTGTCAATGTATCATACTTTTTTCCCGAATTTTTTATCAGCAGAGATGTTGTTGTGCTAACCAAAATTGTTCGTTTCACTTAAGATAACAACGAGTGTACGGAGGGAACACACAACTGCCACTCCAATGCAACATGCTTAAACACTGCAGGATCATTCACTTGCCCTTGTAATAGTGGTTATACAGGAAACGGAACGATATGTACAGGTAAGATAACATGTCTATCATTTGGAGCATTTAATCTGTTGGACTTTCGTTAGTTATAATCTGTTCGTTCCAAAACGAACCATTGTTCCTGATTATCCGTACTTTTTCTCTTCAGAGTTCTTTCTCTTTGCATTTATTGTCCCGACAGAAGGCAATGTTTTCATCAAATTATACTGTTTAATCTAGATGTCAACGAATGTACGGAGGGAACACATAACTGCCATGCCAATGCTGCGTGTACAAATACCGCAGGATCATTCACTTGCGCTTGTAATGGTGGTTATTCAGGAGATGGAGTAACATGTACCGGTACGAGACCATTTTAAATGTTATTGAATTGATTACTTGAGTTTCGATATCGCTAACTTCATAGTTCCATGTCGGAGATACCTTCTCTCAACGACTAAAGTGGTAAATTATGCTTTGTATATTTTGGAGAGGGAAGATTGTTCAGTAAAAAACTGAAACAACTGGATTTGATTTTAGATAAAAACGAGTGTACGGAGGGAACACATAACTGTGATACCAATGCTGCGTGTACAAATACCGCAGGATCATTCACTTGCGCTTGTAACACTGGCTATTCCGGAGATGGAGTAACATGTACCGGTATGTGACCATTTTAAATGTTATTGAATTGATTAGTTGAGTTTCGTTATCGCTAACTTCAAGTTCCATGTCGCAGTTACCTTCTCTCATTGACGAAATTGTATATTGTGCTTTGTATATTTTAGAGAAGTTTGTTCAGTGAAAAACTGAAACAATTTCATTTGATTTTAGATAAAAACGAGTGTACGGAGGGAACACATAACTGCCATGCCAATGCTGCGTGTACAAATACCGTAGGATCATTCACTTGCGCTTGTCATAGTGGTTATTCTGGAGATGGAGTAACATGTACCGGTACGAGACCATTTTAAATGTTGTTGAATTGATTACTTGAGTTTCGATATCGCTAACTTCAAGTTCCATGTCGCAGTTACCTTCTCTCATTGACGAAATTGGTATATTGTGGTTTGTATATTATGGAGAGAGAAGTTTGTACAGTGAAAAACTGAAACAACTGAATTTGATTTCAGATAAAAACGAGTGTACGGAGGGAACACATAACTGCCATGCCAATGCTGCGTGTACAAATACCGCAGGATCATTCACTTGCGCTTGTAACACTGGTTATTCCGGAGATGGAGTAACATGTACCGGTATGTGACCATTTTAAATGTTATTGAATTGATTACTTGAGTTTCGTTATCGCTAACTTGACAATTTGATGTCGCAGTTACCTTCTCTCATTGACGAAATTGGTATATTGTGCTTTGTATATTTTGGAGAGAGAAGTTTGTTCAGTAAAAAACCAAAACAATTTGATTTGATTTTAGATAAAAACGAGTGTACGGAGGGAACACATAACTGTGATACCAATGCTGCGTGTACAAATACCGCAGGATCATTCACTTGCGCTTGTAACACTGGTTATTCCGGAGATGGAGTAACATGTACCGGTACGAGACCATTTTAAATGTTATTGAATTGATTGCTTGAGTTTCGTTCTCGCTAACTTGACAATTTGATGTCGCAGTTACCTTCTCTCATTGACGAAATTGGTATATTGTGCTTTGTATATTTTGGAGAGAGAAGTTTGTTCAGTGAAAAACTGAAACAATTTCATTTGATTTTAGATAAAAACGAGTGTACGGAGGGAACACATAACTGCCATGCCAATGCTGCGTGTACAAATACCGCAGGATCATTCACTTGCGCTTGTAACACTGGTTATTCAGGAGATGGAGTAACATGTACCGGTACGTTACCATTTTCAATGTTATTGAATTGATTGCTTGATTTTCGTTATCGCTAACTTGACAATTTGATGTCGCAGTTACCTTCTCACATTGACGAAATTGGTATATTATGCTTTGTATATTTTGGAGAGAGTAGTTTGTTCAGTGAAAAACTAAAACAACTGGATTTGATTTTAGATAAAAACGAGTGTACGGAGGGAACACATAACTGTGATACCAATGCTGCGTGTACAAATACCGCAGGATCATTCACTTGCGCTTGTAACACTGGTTATTCCGGAGATGGAGTAACATGTACCGGTACGAGACCATTTTAAATGTTATTGAATTGATTGCTTGAGTTTCGTTATCGCTAACTTGACAATTTGATGTCGCAGTTACCTTCTCTCATTGACGAAGTTGGTATATTATGCTTTGTTAATTTTGGAGAGAGAAGTTTGTTCAGTGAAAAACTGAAACAATTTCATTTGATTTTAGATAAAAACGAGTGTACGGAGGGAACACATAACTGTGATGCTAATGCTGCGTGCACGAATACCGCAGGATCATTCACTTGCGCTTGTAACATTGGTTATTCAGGAGATGGAGTAACATGTACCGGTACGAGACCATTTTCAATATTAATGAATTGATTACTTGAGTTTCGTTATCGCTAACTTCATAGTGTCATGTCACAGTTACCTTCTCTCATTGACGAAATTGGTATATTGTGCTTTGTAGTTTTTGGAGAGAGAAATCTGTTCAGTGAAAAACTGAAACAATTTCATTTGATTTTAGATAAAAACGAGTGTACGGAGGGAACACATAACTGTGATACCAATGCTGCGTGCACGAATACCGCAGGATCATTCACTTGCGCTTGTAATGTTGGTTATTCAGGAGATGGAGTAACATGTACCGGTACGTGACCATTTTCAATGTTATTGAATTGAATGCTTGAGTTTCGTTTTCGCTAACTTGACAATCTGATGTCGCCGTTACCTTCATCCATTGACGAAATTGGCATATTATGCTTTCTATATTTTGGAGAGAGAAGTTTCTTCAGTTGAAAATCAAAACAATTTTATTTGATTTTAGATAAAAACGAGTGTACGGAGGGAACACATAACTGCCATGCCAATGCTGCGTGCACGAATACCGCAGGATCATTCACTTGCGCTTGTCATAGTGGTTATTCCGGAGATGGAGTAACATGTACCGGTACGAGACCATTTTCAATATTTATGAATTGATTACTTGTGTTTCGTTATCGCTAACTTAATAGTTTCATGTCACAGTTACCTTCTCTCATTGACGAAGTTGGTATATTATACTTTGTATATTTTGGAGAGAGAAGTTTGTTCCGTAAAAAACTGTAACAATTCATTTGATTTTAGATAAAAACGAGTGTACGGAGGGAACACATAACTGCCATGCCAATGCTGCGTGTACAAATACCGCAGGATCATTCACTTGCGCTTGTAACATTGGTTATTCAGGAGATGGAGTAACATGTACCGGTACGTTACCATTTTCAATGTTATTGAATTGATCGCTTGATTTTCGTTATCGCTAACTTGACAATTTGATGTCGCAGTTACCTTCTCACATTGACGTAATAGGTATATTGTGCTTTGAATATTTTGGAGAGAGAAGTTTGTTCAGTGAAAAACTGAAACAATTTTATTTGATTTTAGATAAAAACGAGTGTACGGAGGGAACACATAACTGCCATGCCAATGCTGCGTGTACAAATACCGCAGGATCATTTACTTGCGCTTGTAACATTGGTTATTCAGGAGATGGAGTAACATGTACCGGTACGTTACCATTTTCAATGTTATTGAATTGATCGCTTGATTTTCGTTATCGCTAACTTGACAATTTGATGTCGCAGTTACCTTCTCACATTGACGAAATAGGTATATTGGGCTTTGAATATTTTGGAGAGAGAAGTTTGTTCAGTGAAAAACTGAAACAATTTTATTTGATTTTAGATAAAAACGAGTGTACGGAGGGAACACATAACTGCCATGCCAATGCTGCGTGTACAAATACCGCAGGATCATTCACCTGCGTCTGTCATAGTGGTTATTCCGGAGATGGAGTAACATGTACTGGTACGAGAAAGTTTTCAATGTTATTGAATTGATTACTTGAGTTTCGTTATCGCTAAGTTCATAGTGTCATGTCACAGTTACCTTCTCTCATTGACGAAATTGGTATATTGTGGTTTGTATATTATGTATATACTTGCGCTTGTCATAGTGGTTATTCCGGAGATGGAGTAACATGTACCGGTTCGAGACCATTTTCAATATTTATGAATTGATTACTTGACTTTCGTTATCGCTAACTTAATAGTTTCAAGTCACAGTTACCTTCTCTCATTGACGAAATTGGTATATTATACTTTGTATATTTTGGAGAGAGAAGTTTGTTCCGTAAAAAACTGTAACAATTTATTTGATTTTAGATAAAAACGAGTGTACGGAGGGAACACATAATTGCCATGCCAATGCTGCGTGTACAAATACCGCAGGATCATTCACTTGCGCGTGTCATGTTGGTTATTCAGGAGATGGAGTAACATGTACCGGTACGTGTCTATTGTCAATGTTATTGCATTGATTACTTGACTTTCATTATCGCTAACTTGACAATTTGATGTCGCAGTTACCTTCTCACATTGACGAAATTGGTATCTTATGGTTTGTATATTTTGGAGAGAGAAATTTGTTCTGCGAAAAACTGAATTAATTTCATTTGATTTTAGATAAAAACGAATGTACGGAAGGAGCACATAACTGCCATGCCAATGCTGCGTGTACAAATACCGCAGGATCATTCACTTGCGCTTGTAACACTGGTTATTCAGGAGATGGAGTAACATGTACCGGTGCGTGACAAATTTCAATGTTATTGAATTGATTACTTGAGTTTCGTTATCACTAACTTGACAATTTGATGTCGCAGTTACCTTCTCGCATTGACAAAATTGGTATATTGTGGTTTGTATATTTTGGAGAGAGGAGTTTGTTCAGTGAAAAACTAAATCAACTGGATTTGATTTTAGATAAAAACGAGTGTACGGAGGGAACACATAACTGTGATACCAATGCTGCGTGCACGAATACCGCAGGATCATTCACTTGCGCTTGTCATAGTGGTTATTCCGGAGATGGAGTAACATGTACCGGTACGAGACCATTTTCAATATTTATGAATTGATTACTTGTGTTTCGTTATCGCTAACTTAAGAGTTTCATGTCACAGTTACCTTCTCTCATTGACGAAGTTGGTATATTATACTTTGTATATTTTGGAGAGAGAAGTTTGTTCCGTAAAAAACTGTAACAATTCATTTGATTTTAGATAAAAACGAGTGTACGGAGGGAACACATAACTGCCATGCCAATGCTGCGTGTACAAATACCGCAGGATCATTCACTTGCGCGTGTCATGTTGGTTATTCAGGAGATGGAGTAACATGTACCGGTACGTGTCTATTGTCAATGTTATTGCATTGATTACTTGACTTTCATTATCGCTAACTTGACAATTTGATGTCGCAGTTACCTTCTCTCAAGGACTAAATTGGTATATTATGCTTTTTATATTTTGGAGAGGGAAGTTTGTTCAGTGAAAAACTGAAACAATTCCATTTGATTTCAGATAAAAACGAATGTACGGAGGGAACACATAACTGCCATGCCAATGCTGCGTGTACAAATACCGCAGGATCATTCACTTGCGCTTGTAACACTGGTTATTCAGGAGATGGAGTAACATGTACCGGTGCGTGACAAATTTCAATGTTATTGAATTGATTACTTGAGTTTCGTTATCACTAACTTGACAATTTGATGTCGCAGTTACCTTCTCACATTGACGAAATTTGTATATTATGCTTTGTATATTTCGGACAAAAAAGTTTGTTCAGTAAAAACCTAAAAGAACTGGATTTGATTTTAGATAAAAACGAGTGTACGGAGGGAACACATAACTGTGATACCAATGCTGCGTGTACGAATACCGCAGGATCATTCACTTGCGCTTGTAACACTGGTTATTCAGGTGATGGAGTAACATGTACTGGTACGTGACCATTTTAAATGTCATTGAATTGATTACTTGAGTTTCATCATTTCTAACTTCAAAGTTCCTTGTCGCAGATACCTTCTCTCATATACGAAACTGGTATCTTATGCTTTGTATATTTTGGAGAGAGAAGTTTGTTCAGTGAAAAACTGAAACAATTTGATTTGATTTTAGATAAAAACGAGTGTACGGAGGGAACACATAACTGCCATGCCAATGCTGCGTGTACAAATACCGCAGGATCATTTACTTGCGCTTGTAATGTTGGTTATTCAGGAGATGGAGTAACATGTACCGGTACGTGACAATTTTCAATGTTATTGAATTGATTGCTTGAGTTTCGTTATCGCTAACTTGACAATTTGATGTCGCAGTTACCTTCTCACATTGATGAAATTGGTATACTGTGCTTGGTATATTTTGGAGAGAGAAGTTTGTTCAGTGAAAAACTGTAACAATTTTATTTGATTTTAGATAAAAACGAATGTACGGAGGGAACACATAACTGCCATGCCAATGCTGCGTGTACAAATACCGCAGGATCATTCACTTGCGCTTGTAATAGTGGCTTTTCCGGAGATGGTGTAACATGTACCGGTATGTGACCTTTTTCAATGTTATTAAATTGATTACTTTTATTCAATTATCGCTGACTTTATTGTTCCATGTCGCAGTTACCTTCTCTCAACGACTAAATTGGTATATTATGCTTTGTATATTTTGGAGAGAGAAAGTTTGTTCAGTAAAATTTTGAAGTAACTGGATTTGATTTTAGATAAAAACGAGTGTACGGAGGGAACTCATAACTGTGATACCTTTGCTGCGTGTACAAATACCGTAGGATCATTCACTTGCGCTTGTAATAGTGGCTTTTCCGGAGATGGAACAAGTTGTACTGGTATGATAATCCCATTTTGTTTGAGATGGGCATTCTTAATGTTGCACTAATTTTTATGTTAATGAATTTGGGGAAAGTTTGAGTACGTTATGCGCCTGGTTTATTGAATAACTCTTAGGGCTCAACGAATCCACTTTGGAACGCACCACTGACAGTTCAGTCGATTTTGTTCTATAACAGAAAGTTGATTTATTTTGGTTGGTATTGAAGAAACTTGTAAAATTATAGGCATTGCTCTGATTATTTCAATGCTGAAAGCGTAATTCTTATTCACTACTTCTCCCTTCTATTTTTTCTTCTTTTCTCTTTTCTACTTTAATTGCTAATTAACTTTTTGCTTTCCATTGTTTATAAAATTTTCCATTTCTAGACAAAAACGAATGCAACCTTGGAGTTCATAATTGCCACGTAAATGCAACATGTGTGAATACTCTAGGATCTTTCACTTGTGCCTGCAAAAGTGGATATACAGGCGACGGAATCTCTTGCGCTGGTATTTTCAATTCATATGTCGCTCAATTTGAACTAGCAATTCGTTGTCTAAGAATTTTGTTTCGGATTTCGCAGCCATAAACGTCTTTGCGTTATAAGTCAAGTTAGACCCTGTGTTTGTCTAGAGTCCTCATTTCAAAGCCGATAATTTGAGTCCTTACCCAAGAAATGACGTAACCTTTCAATTGGAAGAAAGAACCTGCGGACAACATATAGCTATGTATTCCTTTTTGGCTAGGGAACATATGACAACTGATGGTAACCAGAGTGAAATTTGTCAATTAAAAACTTCAGTGATATTTCTCTTAGGTTAGGACTGCATAGTCATTTTTGATACTATGATTTTCAGACAGCAACGAATGTCCTTTCGGAACACATAACTGTCATCCAAATGCAACTTGCATCAACACACCGGGATCTTTCACTTGCGCTTGCAAGAACGGATTTAGTGGAAATGGAACAGTATGTTACGGTAGGTTTTCAAAGATTCTACTTATCAAATGTTTTGTACATCATTATTGTCAGTACTGACTTCTTAAAGCTAGTTTAAACGCCCATTTTTATTAGAGTTTTTATGATAGTTTCTAATCTCATAGACTTGAACGAATGTACCCTTGGAACCCATAATTGCCATGTGAATGCAACTTGTACCAACACACAAGGCTCGTTCACTTGTGTGCAAAGTGGATATACAGGCAGTGGAAGCTCATGTTCTGGTAGGTTTGAAAGTGACACAATTAGTTTATGAATTTCCACTTTTCATTTCTCCTTGTAATTCTGTCATTATCATTTATTTTTTGTACCTATTGACATCTCAACTTCGCACTTTTAGACATCAACGAATGTTCCCTTGGAACCCATAATTGTCACGTGAATGCAACTTGTACCAACACAAAAGGCTCGTTCACTTGTGCCTGCAAAAGTGGATTTACAGGCAGTGGAAGCACATGTTCTGGTAGGTTTGAAAGTGACACAATTAGTTTATCAATTTCTACTTTTTATTTCTCCTTGTAGTTCTGTCATTATCATTTATTTGTTGTACCTATTGACTTCTCAACTTTGCACTTTTAGACATCAACGAATGTTCCCTTGGAACCCATAATTGTCACGTGAATGCAACTTGTACCAACACACAAGGCTCGTTCACTTGTGCTTGCAAAAGTGGATTTACAGGCAGTGGAAGCACATGTTCTGGTAGGTTTGAAAGTGACACAATTAGTTTATCAATTTCTACTTTTTATTTCTCCTTGTGGTTCTGTCATTATCATTTATTCTTTGTACCTATTGACATCTCAACTTCGCACTTTTAGACATCAACGAATGTTCCCTTGGAACCCATAATTGTCACGTGAATGCAACTTGTACCAACACAAAAGGCTCGTTCACTTGTGCCTGCAAAAGTGGATTTACAGGCAGTGGAAGCACATGTTCTGGTAGGTTTGAAAGTGACACAATTAGTTTATCAATTTCTACTTTTTATTTCTCCTTGTAGCTCTGTCATTATCATTTATTTGTTGTACCTATTGACTTCTCAACTTTGCACTTTTAGACATCAATGAATGTTCCCTTGGAACCCATAATTGTCACGTGAATGCAACTTGTACCAACACACAAGGCTCGTTCACTTGTGCTTGCAAAAGTGGATATACAGGCAGTGGAAGCACATGTTCTGGTAGGTTTGAAAGTGACACAATTAGTTTATGAATTTCCACTTTTCATTTCTCCTTGTAATTCTGTCATTATCATTTATTGTTTGTACCTATTGACATCTCAACTTCGCACTTTTAGACATCAACGAATGTTCCCTTGGAACCCATAATTGTCACGTGAATGCAACTTGTACCAACACAAAAGGCTCGTTCACTTGTGCCTGCAAAAGTGGATTTACAGGCAGTGGAGCACATGTTCTGGTAGGTTTGAAAGTGACACAATTAGTTTATCAATTTCTACTTTTTATTTCTCCTTGTAGTTCTGTCATTATCATTTATTTGTTGTACCTATTGACTTCTCAACTTTGCACTTTTAGACATCAACGAATGTTCCCTTGGAACCCATAATTGTCACGTGAATGCAACTTGTACCAACACACAAGGCTCGTTCACTTGTGCCTGCAAAAGTGGATTTACAGGCAGTGGAAGCACAATGTTCTGGTAGGTTTGAAAGTGACACAATTAGTTTATCAATTTCTACTTTTTATTTCTCCTTGTAAGTCTGTCATTATCATTTATTGTTTGTACCTATTGACTTCTCAACTTCGCACTTTTAGACATCAACGAATGTTCCCTTGGAACCCATAATTGCCATGTGAATGCAACTTGTACCAACACACAAGGCTCGTTCACTTGTGCCTGCAAAAGTGGATTTACGGGAGACGGAATTTCTTGTACAGGTATTATTTTTTTTTCTTTTAATTTGAATTCAAAGCGCTTTTGCCATGAAAGACAATTGTTCTACTTTCATTGGCTATTGAGTTCGTGCGTTGAAGGTCATTTTAGAATGTGTGTTTGTTGAGAGTTTCGAAGGTGTTAAGTATAATTGACGTCTTAAACTTGAAATATTGTTGTCTGCCAATCTGAAAACGAACAGTTTAAAGCTGAAGCGTGGCATGCTATTTTGGCCCATGGAAAAATTTAACAACGGGTAATTCTTTTTAGGTTAAGGTAGCAATATTATAATTTCATACTTTAAAATTATTTTTGAAAAAATTAATTTTCAGACAGCAACGAATGTCCATTTGGAACCCATAACTGTCATCCAAATGCAACTTGCACTAACACGCCCGGATCTTTCACTTGCGCTTGCAAGAACGGATTTAGTGGAAACGGAACGACATGTCAAGGTGCATTTTCAAAGATTCCACTGTACATTAGTTTTTGTATTACATTAGTTTCAATGTTACCTGCTGATGCTAATTGAAAACCCTGTTTTATTCGAGTTTCCTTATAAGACTTTTATCCTCGTAGACCTGAACGAATGTACCCTTGGAACGCACAACTGCCATGCTAGTGCGACATGTACGAACACAGAAGGGTCTTTCGTGTGTGCTTGCAACAATGGTTTCACTGGCAGTGGAGCGACTTGTTCTGGTGAGTTTTCAATCATTGTATCGATCACTTTTCCTGGTCTAAGGATTGTTCTATTTGGTTTTTTGTGAGTGAAAGAGGTTTGTCGAGCTAACGAATATTTCTTCTAGATGTTAACGAGTGTACCTTGGGAACCCATAACTGTCACGGAAGCGCAACCTGCACAAATACACAAGGCTCATTTACTTGTGCCTGCAACAATGGCTTCAGTGGAACTGGAACTACGTGCTCTGGTGAGTTTTTGCTCCCAACACCTGGCATTATGACAAAGAAGCGTTAACTGACTCTTTGGAGCACTCTGCCATTCTACTAACCTCTTCATTCTTGAACCTTTTACTTCTAGACAACAATGAATGTTCTCTTGGCACTCACAACTGTCACGTAAACGCCACATGTGGCAACACAGAGGGATCGTTTACTTGTACCTGCAAAAGTGGACTCACTGGCAATGGAGTTGCCTGCTCAGGTTAGTTTGCTTATCATTCATAGGGAGTTTTCAGTTTTCTCTGTTACTTTTATAAATCAGATACCATCGTTTCACACGATAATTCAAGCAAAAAACTTTTCTAGATATTAATGAATGTAGTCGCGGAACACACAACTGCCACGCAGCGGCAACATGCACAAACACCTATAGATCGTTCACTTGTGCTTGCAAAACAGGGTTTTCAGGAAACGGATCATCATGTTCTGGTAAGATCCCCTCTCTAAATGCACAAATTTTGGCAAATGTCAGATTTTTCAACATCAATTCTTTCTTTTATTTGATGATTATAAGGTGTCTTGTGCTTGATGCATTCTCTCGCACAATTCCTCATTAACCTCTTCATATGGCATTTCATTGTTTATTTAGATCTCGATGAGTGTACCCTTGGGACTCACAGCTGTGGAAGCAAAGCAATATGCCTAAATACGGCAGGGTCGTACATTTGCAATTGCAGGCCAGGATATGGACTGACAGGCAGTAGTTGCATAGGTAAATTTCTTAGTGAAAGTGAAGTGACTTGCTGAATGTCATGATTGCTTTTTGTCTTAAAGGTTTCAGCCGCAATTTTTGTATGGTTTTTTGTTGGAGCATCTATCAACATCTGCATCCCTGAAATCAATATCCAAAATTTTAAAAATTGCAATTTAAGCTTTGCTTCATCTGCACACCTATTTTGTAATGTCTAGGAGGTAGAGGAATGTAATTTTGTTTCTCTGTGCTTATGCGTGATCTTTTCTGCTTCGGTGATTTTTGATAATTTTGTAAACAAAATCAGCTAGAACCGTGCAATGTTTGCTTTACATTAAAAGTGATGTTGCTGCATTTGCCTTCCAGATACCGATGAGTGTATCTCTGGTGCCCACAAATGTGACGTGAATGCAGAATGCACTAACACCGACGGATCTTATACTTGTACTTGCAAGAGCGGCTATGTTGGAAGTGGAACGACCTGTGTTGGTAAGATATATCTAGTTGTTGGCACGTACACCTTTGTGTTCACTTTATTCAGTTTGTAAATTTACAATAACGTTTGAAAAGTATAGGGAGACTTGCGGTTCATAATATTTAGTACATTGTGGATAATAATATATTATCAGAAACATATGAGGGGGGGGGAGAATTTTAAAGCTTTGCTTTCCTTGGCGATGTCCTGTTTGCTCTTACTTCTAGTCGCAAATGTAGAAATAAATAACCGCTGATTAACATTTACAATTTTGAGGCCACTGACATGAAACATCCACAGACCATCTGGTTGCTAAGAGATCCAAACTCGTGTTTTCTGGTTTTTTTAGTAAACTTTCTCTTGGTTTGAATGGTGATTCACCAAAACCAAAAATACTTCCTATTATTTGACCCTAGTACTGTCTGCAAAATATTTGTTAATTTAAAAAAATTTAAAGCAGATTGAATTTGTGTATGATTCTAATTGCACCCATCTTTTCTTTGAACCAAATTCAAATTGAATGAAACCTTCTGACACTTCTTGCGTGCTCTCTTTCTATACTTTGTCGTCTAAAAATTCCAATTCAACTAAGCTGAACTTATTCAATTTTTGTTTTATTCTAGAAAAAAGGGTTACTCCTGTTGGTGTGTATTGTGTTCAGTTATTGCTTACTCCCTATTTTATTCATTGGGAAGAATCGGCTCAAATGTTATTAGCCCTAGGCTATGCTGTTTACCTATCTTTTCTGACCTAGTCTAATTAAAAAAATTTTATCAAGCAAGGAATTATCATGCGACTCCCTCATCAACGACTCTTTTTTCAACTACTTAGTTTAAAAAAACCACTCGATTATACTGCATTATATTTAATTTTATTTGCGTTTATTATGTAATATTATATCATATTATGCTATATTATATTATACGATATTATATTATATCATATTATATTGTATTATATTAAGCATACTATATATTACTCAATTAAATTTCTTCTTAGCGCCGTCAATACTCGTGGCCTTTGCTGTCATACCTCAGCCTTTCTTATACGGAGAACCGATCAATCTGCAAGATAATGCTGTCAGGAAGAATATCACCGACCCAACTACCTCTCTCTACCAGGATCTAAATCGTACCCTAACGCTGGAAGTAAGTCCATATAATGACCTTCATTTTCAATTGCAAGCTTTTCTTTTTTATCAATCTGTATTCTGCGGTACACTAAATTAAATACCTTCTGATTTTCTTATTTTGTTTATTTTTTCTAGTTAAACCAAAAATTGAAGGCGAAAAGGAAAGATGTCTCTTCAGTCATTGTTACTTCCATTGTGTATGTATTGGTTTTACTGATCACTTTTTATGATACAAAGTCCTCTTAGCTTTACTATTAGAAAAGAGACTTTGCTTTCATTTTAGAAAATGTTAGATTTTTTCAAAGCAATTGCCTTTCCGTTTTCAACCCATTGATGTATTGATCATCCAGTTCCTTTTTAATTCATTATATATCTCAGCAAAACCAAGTTTAACATTATGTATAGTTTATGAACTGAAAAATGTCATTCCATAATTTTGATTTTTACATTTGCGTTTCTACATATGCCTTTTTACACATGGAGTTTATAGTATTTCTATCATTCATTTCCTCCTATGACCCGACTTATTCTACCAAGCATCTCTTTCCAACAGACTCGGCAGCTTGCGTGTAAATTTCACGATTGTATTTTCGGGGACACCGAAGGAGAATCTGACCATAATTGCAAGCTCCGTTTCTGATGCAATAAATAGTACACTTCTCGATGGAAAAGTGTCTCAAGTTTTCATCAATGGTAATTAGTAGCAACTATTCTTTGATGCTTCGGTCGCTACAAGTAAATGTGTTTTTCGCCCCTTTGTTGAATTTGGCTCTATTTGCTATGTTTCGATGGCTTAACTGGTTTTTATGACTGTGACTTGAACAACAGGGTTTTAGCGAGAAAAAATCTTCTTAAAATTTCAAGGCATGATTTTTCACTTGTTTGGTGGCAATGTCGCACTTTATTGAAGTATTTAGATGTCCTTGTGTAACTATCATAATTATGCAGGCCTAAGGACTAGCTTATTGACGCCATCAAAATAACGGCCATCGCATCCGCCAGTTTCACCCAATCTTATTTCGACTATGCCTTGTGGTGGCAAAGCAACCTTTTCCATTGCAGCTTGTCATGAGAACTTTTGGAAGACGTTTTGTGTTAATTATACTTGATTTCTCTACCTTAGATGTGGACGAATGTAGTCTTGGCACCCATCAATGTCACGCGAATGCAGTTTGTCAAAACGTCTTTGCCTCGTATACCTGCTCCTGCGCTTCCGAGTACACGGGTGACGGGTTTACATGTACCAAGACAGAAAAAGGTAAATCAAACACTCCTTATTCTCGCCAACTCTCTTTATCTTTTTTTTGTTATTTTCATGCGACAGAATAGTCAGAATTCATAAACTTTTCTACAACTGCTTGAACTTAAAAGATGACATAGCAGCACTGAAAAATAAATTTCTCTTCACAGTCCATCGACCGAATTTGGGCTATTTGAGCAGAAATTAATCCAATTTTCGTTTTGTCCTACAGATTACAAAATACTGGCAATCATCTTATCTGTGGTCCTGTTTGTTCTACTTCTATTATTGTTCCTGATTGTCATCATAGTTAAAAGAAGAAGAAATAGAAAATCAAGGTGAGTATCCGTTGAGTGCATTTGGTCCAGACCAACATGCTTCATTGGAGCCGTGGTTCATAGCTATGTTTAGCATTATGAGTCTGAATTTTTTATCTGCAGTTTGTGTTGTTTCATCCTCATAATTTTTTACATTTCCTTCTTTTGTCCTCACAGTAGAAATACAGTTTTTACACATTTAGCTACAACACATGTTAACCTTTTTATTTAACCATTCAAATACACTTTGCTATGATAGCAAGTCGATCAAAGATGGGAGACTGTCATGTATAAAATATTAGGGCTCCATGTTAGGACTCTTATATTTATGCTCTGCTACGAAAGTTGTCAGCCGAATCCGATGAAGGAATGTTCCTTCCGAAGCTGGCGTCAAGTGTTTTCCAGTCGCAGGTTGGGCTATTGATCCTAACATGACTTATTCGCTTCTTTAACGCAAAAATTGTGTTAACAGTGCTGTATAGTCATTGTCTTATCCGTTTTGTTTCAGTGAGCCAGAATTTCCACCTCCGAGCACCGATATTGCATTCAGCAGAAACAGAACAATGCGGGCTCAGGCACCTGCGGAGGATGGCAAACCAGCGTTAACGGGGAAGGAGCAGCTCGGTAGAGTTTCCCCGTCATACTTTTATGAAGTAAACGAATGACGAATTAATACTTTGACGGCCGGGAGCCGTAGATTTAATGTAATGTGACGTTTTTCTATAATTTTCAATCTCTATACAATATGACGTCATGTGCAATGTAATTCTCCTGCCATGCAAGACATTATTTTCATACAATTTGAGGGTAATTTTTTTATGCTGGAATTCGCTGTATAATATTGTAGCGCTTATTTTGTAGTCAATTGCTTTTATATTTGTAATATTTGAAAGTCATTAAAATAATTTTTATATTAATCAGTTAATAATAATCTTTTGTAATCACGGACGAAAATAAAATAATGACATGCAGAATATTTAATGCACTTCAATTTTGCATAATTGTCATAAGGGCTTTTATTTCGCATATGTTAATTGCAATTTAATTTCCGCTTTATAAATTTAGAGGCATGATAAGACGTCGCGACTTTATCTTCGTATATTCTGTCACCTTGTTGGTTTCAAATGGCATATGAAATGCAAGCATTTATGTCAAATAAAGAAGCAAGAAAATTTTGAATAAAGATGACTTATATTGCAGTGTAGCTTGATTTTTAAGTTTTGCCTCAATCCATTTATGAATTTCTATTTGTCTGCTCCACACTTTTCAGAAACGGCTTCTTACCGGCCCAGATTCCAACACGTCCCCCGCTTCAGTCTCGCTCAGAAATTGTTGCGATAACATAGGGTTCCAAACAGGAAGTAGGCCTGATGCGTCTCCAAAACGAAATCCTATCTGAGGCGCCTTTCAAAAGAATCTTGCATAAAAATTCGTACGCTAGACGATATATGATAGATATGCACTGGAATGCCCTGACACCAACCCCGTCTACACTATTCACCAAAAATTTGACCTATATTATTCTACGGACCGAACATTGCAGAATGTGGCAAAATACTTCCTAGTTGCCGGACACTTAGAGGAATGGGGCACAGGGTAGATTTTAGTCAATAAAGAATTATTACAAACGCAAAGGCTTTGTTAACAGTGGCATATGCTTACTTGCTATTTTCAGTCACTTTAGAGACCTGCAGAACAGAAGGGTGAGTCCGCTTATTATTCTTGCTATCCAAATAGGTTTTTCAAAGTCGAAGCTACGAGAATCGCATATTCAAGTTGACTGATTAAATTTGCCTCACAGCCTGCCCCAGATAATTTTTAATCTGAAATGTACAAATTATGCTTGGCGGGCTTTGTAAAGATTCTTTTGTGAGCCTTTCTCTGGAAGACTTCATCATCATTGTCCCCATCGCTGCGTTGCCGTTTAACCGATTTCACGTTCGTTTTGATCATGTTGCCGTTAAAGTTTACAGTATCCATCTTTCGCAGATGAATAAGTTGGAATCAACCTTGCTATTCGCACTGTTGTGCTTTATAATCTGTGTAACGCAGGTGGAAGGTACGTAACACATGTTTTGCTTATTCGTATCCTTTTTTGCCTGATGAATTGATTAAAAAGTTAGAATACGCTCGCTCCACAGCAGTGTTCAATGATCAAATTTTCAGATTGAAAGAAAGAAGCTTTGTCCTCAAAATGCGCCATTCAATGCAGCTTCTGGATGGCTAGCCTATAACCTTTCTGCTCGACTCTGTCAGACACAATAGAGCTGATTTCTGTTAAATTTTTCATATGTGGAAAAGATGATCCCATACTCTAAAGCATTTGCATCTCCACCCGCTCGCACTGCAAAGAAATCGTCACTTGTTCACAAAATTATGGAACTCGTTTAAAAACCTGCCAAGATGGCGCGCATGATGCAATAAGACACCGCTCGACCCCTTTCGTACTCTACCGGTTTCAATTCATAGCGGATTACTTTTCATACTGGATAGGCCTTCTATTCATACTACGCTGCTTTAATAAAATACGCTTCTCGTCATTTTTCGCGGAACTATGTCGCCCCGCTTTGAAAACAGCAACACTTTTATACCGGATCGCTTGAACTCGGTACGCGGTCGTTCTTGAAGCCCTATTTTTCGCAGACAGTTTTGTTTTCGATTCCAGTTTTGGCGCTCAAAAGAAGATTCAGCAAGTAAATTCATTATGGGCGCCTCTAATAAGGAAAATTCTTTCTGCATTGATACATTTTTCAGCAACGTTGTTTCAGATGCATCAGAGTTTTTTTTAAATATTTTGGGAGGTGGCTATCCTCCTTTTTGTGAACAAATGGAAGGGAGCAGTCTTCTACGCCTACTACTTATAATATTTTCAAAATAGTTTGAAAGTGATGAAAGTTCATCAAGGCTTTTTTAGGGCAAAAACTGAATTTCTTGGTTAATAGAACAAAACGCAGTAGTACATGACAATTGAGAGTGCTGACAGACAAAAACTTCAAATATTGGGACAAGATGTTTTTATTATGTTTCCAGTGTATATCAAATGTTAGATCTGTTTACAATTTGTCGAAGTGCTTTTCCTGACTAACTCTAATTGGTCACAGGATGAAATGTATTCAGTTTTGCTTGTTTATATTTATTGGATAAAAAAAATTCTAAACTTTCTTATGTTTGCAAAAGTCAGTACTGAACTGTCTCAACTTTTTGATGAATCGAGTACTACTTTTTATAAAGTGCCTTCTTGAAAAATGTGTGTAGTCCTTCCGCTTTGAATCTGCTTTCATTTAAGGCGAAAGCTTCATTAGCTCCCTTTTCTTCTCGCCTCTGGAAATCCTAAATTTCAACTATAGGGATATTATCAGTTCATTGTTTTCTCATCATCGAGTACGTAGCCACTAAATAATTGTTTATAAATATAATATAAATTATTACTAGTCCCAAATATGAAATTACCACTTACCACTAAAAAGAATATCTCCTCCACTTTCTCTCCATTTCCTCCCTATGCCACATCTGCATTCTAATACATAGATGAAGTCAAATAATGATGCTAGTGATATTTGTTGTCAACATTTAGCCTTGACAGTTTGAGCTATACCATTCTTTTAAAGAGTAGTTTATTTCTATCAAGACCTAACTTTTTGTTTCAAAAAACTGATATTGAATAAGAAATTCTTGAAAAGACAAATCAGAAATATGATAGACCCTAAAAAGTTTTAGACTTCTAAAAAATCAACATTACCTTAAGCAAAACTTGTACCACTACATAATATTGCAAATGCGCAACCCAAAAAAATGATACCATTATGATATCGTGTTGCTTTCTAGAAAGTTACAATCTTTATTTACCAAAACAATGCGATATCAATGATTGCCTAAAATGACACCCTTAAAATCAGATCAGTTAAGAAATTTTAACATACTGCTAGATTATAATATATTTTCCTTGAGCTTTTTGTTGCTTTTTGAAACGCTACGTGAACAGTTCTAGTCACTGTGGTAACGGCATGAAACAAGTGTCCTTTGGATGATTGATAGGGGTGCTAAGACGAACCAAATTTTTACAAACGGATTGGTTGAGCCCTCTGATTGATTGGGGCTTGACTTGCGGATAACAATCTAATTGGCTCCTTTGTCGCTAGCGATGATTGATAGGGGTGCTCAAGCACGGTTGAATCGAAGCTCATTGCAAGAGTGATGTTTGATGGACAAGGAAAAATTGGTTTCAGCAAATATTCCAACTGCCCGGGACAGCTTAAAATGAAGTTTCTTCCAATTTACAGTTCAAAACAGATGTAGGTTATAGTAACCAACGTAGGACAGTTTGTAATAAAAGAACTAGGAATGCATTTACTACGCCTTAAAATATTAAGGCGTTTTTCAGAGACTGGAGAATCTCAGACCGGTGCTCATGCACCCATGGCACCACCCCACCCCTGGATCCACTCTGCACACCCCTGTATTTTCTTCGTACAAGCTCGTCCTTGAGCTCCTTCAATGTTCATCATGTAAACAGGGCTGTTCTCTTACAACTTCAATAGGCCGCTCCGAGTTATCTTGTTGGCAGCTATGTTTCTTTCTTTGGTTTTGTCTATTGTTCTGAAGCGGCGCTAAGTCATAAAGGTTGAAATTATCCAACCCGGCCAAGACGCAAAATGATGTCAAACATATTTGGTCCGCGTAATGATCATTGTGACCTTTAAAATTGGCATGAAATTGAGCCTCGTCTTAAAGAGATTATTGATCCTGCTTCCAAAAAGGGATTGAATTGTCACACGGTTGAAATATGAATGTTATTAAGATAACAACAAAGCGGCGAGTCGAAAGCGTAGCTTTAAGCGGAGGAGGCACCATGAACATGGATTTTGTATAGAGTAACTCTTGTAGCATTTTTTCATCCGAATATCTCCGGTACTTTTTGATAAGGGATCGTTAAACAAAATACGTCACGCTTTTAGAGAGAGGGAGTAAGGAGTCCGAGAGAGTCACAGGGATCAAGTGTGACGTTCAGATTTGCCAGACCAAGCTTTGTTGGTTCTTTATTAAAACAATATCGCTGTTAAAACAATTTTTAGCTTTAAGCAGAAAAGATGGATTTAGGTTTGTTCAAGTCATGTAGTCAACGAAAGTATTTTCCGACCTTTAATATTTCTATCAAACGTTATTAAACTTTGCTTGACCTCATAATCCAACATAAACATTTTGTTCCAATTTGTGTTACCTGTTCAAATTATGCCCTACATAATATGTTTTGCTCTAATTGCTCAAAATCTAGCGAAAATCCCATTTGTCAGCATTCTAGCGATTACCATTAACTATTCACTCTGTTCTGCAAAGTATTGTGTTGGTATAGCACAATCTGAAAATGCCAGTCTTGTCAATTCGTTCCCGTCTTGTCAATTTGCCAATCTATTCTAACTTGTGACAGTGAATGACTAGGGTGATGTTTTTTGATTGGCTTCTAGCGCACAAGTTGCCTTTAATTGAGTTCATTACTCATTCTACCACACTGATGTCAACTGCTTAGGCTCAATGTGTATTGCTTGGCTGTGCAGTCACTCCTTCTTTAGCAGGCAGTCCTCTTCCATGACGCTTTCTCTATTGAGCTGTACGTTTGATATTATATCATGTACCAGAAAGGTCTTGTAGATATTCTATTTGAGGTAGCAAATTCTCTTAAATGCTTTCTCTAAAGACGCCTAATGGTGGTAGGAGTAAAATAGATAAAGGTCTCAAAAGTCTTACTATCTACAGAAAAGGCTTTAATATTTGATAAGCAAGGAAGTTTCTTGAACTGCTTTTAGTGATCAGGCCTTTTAGTGGACCAACGTGGTGTATGGGCCAAGTTTAGTATTTTTATGGTCCTTCACATTCACCGCAAAAACTGGAATGTCGTCTGAGTAGCTGATCTTCTTCATTCTATAATCATCACCTCCATTCTTACCGTTTTCTACAGCTTTTGTCCAAAAAGTTTATTTGTCTGTCTGTAAGTCAGTGGAAGATCGGCACCTTCCACTTGACAAGAAATATCAACTTGGTTTTGACTTGGCACTGTCCCCAAAAATAGACTTGATCCTTCTCTATGAAAAGCTGCTTTATATCTCATAATGGGATCTTCAAACAATCTAGACACTTTTTAGTACTTCAGAAATGAAATAGAAAGACAAAGAGTGACTTTGGAAATGGAGTCAGGATATGAATAAAACATTAGGTAGTGTTGAAACATTAAAAGACTTGTTTTTGCGAGTTTTGCTCGTCTACAGAGAGTCTAGATCTAGTCTTTGACGTACTATCTAGTCCGTGATCTCCAATCTCCTTGAATACAGTTATAACATATGAATAAGAATGTATAATATAATATATATAATATATATATCTATATAATATATCTATATAATATATATACTATATGAATAAGCATCATACCCAATATTATGTTGAAATGTTTCTTCCAATCAAATTTAATTTCATTTCAGGTTTCGGCAATTGCACCCACGGATCGCACAGCTGCGAAACTAATGCGACATGCGCAAATAGCTCAATAGCATGCACGTGTGCCATTGGCTACTCTGGAAATGGGACCTCTTGTGTCGGTAAGAAGCTTCCAGTATCATGTTGTGTTGTCTCTTGTTAAAGAGGAGCCATTGCTTACTTGTCTACTTCTAGAAGAAAATTTGCGATAGACAATTTGAAGGAGGGTGATAAGAAACATAGACGATTTTCAAGAAGATGAAAAAAGAACTTTCTGTTTTAGATATCGACGAGTGTATGGAGGGAGCACATAACTGTGATACCAATGCTGCGTGTACAAATACCGTAGGATCATTCATTTGCGCTTGTAACCCTGGTTATTCAGGAGATGGAGTAACATGTACCGGTACGAGACCATTTTCAATGTTATTGAATTGATTACTTGAGTTTCGATATCGCTAACTTCATAGTTCCATGTCGGAGATACCTTCTCTCAACGACTAAAGTGGTAAATTATGCTTTGTATATTTTGGAGAGGGAAGATTGTTCAGTAAAAAACTGAAACAACGGTATTTGATTTTAGATAAAAACGAGTGTACGGAGGGAACACATAACTGTGATACCAATGCTGCGTGTACAAATACCGCAGGATCATTCACTTGCGCCTGTAATAGTGGTTATTCAGGAGATGGAACAGCATGTACAGGTAAGATAATCTTATAATCAATTGAAACAGTAATTTGTTACATTTAGCTTTAAAATGAGATACTAAAAATTACTTACATTTCTCTGCAATGAAAGCGTCTTTGAGCAACGTTTTGGCGATATAAGATTTCCAAACAGCAAGAAACATCGGAGGAATAGTTTCGAACAATAGAAGTATCTCTTCTTTTGACAATTATCATATAATTGAAACGAATTTCAGGTTATCAGGGAAATTTTTCAGGATGAAACTTATAGGCAGACATTTTGGAATTTTTTTTCTATGCAACGTGGATATGTTTTATTGGATTGATTTCAGACACTAATTCATTTTTAGAGAGAATCGTAAGCACCCTGTGTGCTTAAATCTTTCTTCAACGTATTTCTTCTTATTTATGGCCAAATCACTCCCAACAAAATTCATATTTGTAAATGCTGGCTTCTTTTAGACAATGGTGAGAAAAAGAGCAATCCTTTATCGATGCCTTCCGGGAGGACAAGGAGTTGCTTTCATTGTTATTCAAAGCAAATTTTTAGCTGGATGTAACTGTTATGTTGTTAAAAAGGGCCTAATAGTGCGCTCACAAATTATACGTTCTGCTCCATGGCCTCGTGCTCTACAACTGACTCCAAGTACTGTTACATAAAATATGTTAATTTATACAAAACATTACATCTCCCCTTCCTTCAGTGTCGGGGGCTAAAATATAAAGTTAATGAACGTTCAAATTAGCAAGTTAAGTCCAAACGCTCTAACGGTAATATAACTAGGTCTACACGACAACAAAACATTTTTTTTAAGCGTCTGAAAATTGAATAAAATAAGTGAAAGCATTAAAGTCACAGTTCTTTCTGCTTACGTATCGTAAATGTTTTGTCCATATCTTTGAACTCTTCTTCTTATTCTGTGTGGATATCTGGCGTTGTTGTGGGTATTTGCTTCTGCTTGCTGTCCTCTCCGGTCGCAGGCATTTCTAATGATTCTTCATAATCTGCATCATTATAAAATTCCAAATCCTGTCTTTCCTGAATTGGCTTGAAAAATGAAATGTTCCTTGTTACGTTGGTTTCTACAAGCTGTGATCATCGTTCCTTTTATTCGTACTATACGAAAAGGCTTCGGATCGAATTTGGATGTTAACTTGTTTCTCTTTCTTTGTCGAATTAGTACCAGATTGCCAATGCTCATTTTACGTTCCTTAGCTCCTCTTTTCCGGTCCGCATTTTTCTTCATCGTTGCCGTTGTGTTGTGTCGAATTTCTTCGTCCAAGGGCAATAGACTATTTTCCACTGTTGTGTCTGGATTTATCCGAATTTGCGATTAAAAAGTAGCTGTGGGGGATATTTGTCGTTGTGTGTGGAGTGGCACGGTAATTTAGAACGAATCTATAAAGCTCTTTTCTCCAATTTCTCCCCTCTACTTGTGCTGCTTTGATGGCTTTAGTCATTGGTTTGTTAAAGTTCTCAGCTTCGGAATTGGCCTGGGGCCACAACGGTGTTATGGGTTGAAAATGTACGCCATTTTCTTTCATGTAATCCTTGATGTCAGCACTGTTAAATGGTGGGCCATTGTCACTTTTAACAACGTGGGGCAATCCATGTGTTGCGAAAATTCGATCGAGTTTAGCAATTGTCGCAGAGGCTGATGTGGAATGCACAATGTCCACCTCTGGGAATCTCGAGTAAGCATCGATGACCACCAGAATATATTCTCCGGTAGGAAATGGTCCACAGTGATCAATGTGTACGGTATGCCAGGGCTTCGGAGGCAATTCATTCATACGTAGTGGTGCAGGTCTATTTTCCGGACCAATGGCTTGGCATGGTAAACAATTGGCAAGCATATCTTTGACAGATTTATCGATGTTAGGAAACCAAATTTTCTCTCGTAAAAGTTGTTTGGTTTTGACGATCCCTTGGTGTCCTTCGTGAGCAATTTCTGTGGCTCTATGGCGGAGAGATTTAGGAAGAACAATTCGTGGTCCTCGCAAAACCAGACTTGCATCATCATTGACAGTTAATTCGTTTCTTATTTTAGCAAATAAGTTCAGTTCCTCTTTATCAACGTCAGGTAGTTGCATACCTCGAATGTTGTTCCACGAATTATTATGAATAATGCGTATTAGCGCTTGCAAGGTTTGGTCTGCGAATGTGGCATCTTGAATTTCTTTATATTCCATAGACTTCGGAACCGCATGACGAGCGAGAAAATTGACGTATTTGTCGGCTGTAGACGACTGAGATTGATCTGTTGAATCCGTAACAGTGTGTCTTGATAGAAAATCCGAAGGGTTCTGAGCTCCTTGTTTATACACTATGTCAAAATCGTAATCCTGAATACGTAAATTCCAGCGTTCAATTCTTGCGGGCGGTCTTGATTTCGGGTTAGACAAGATGAGTTCGACTGGCTTGCAATCCGTAAATAGCTTGAATTTTGCACCATACAAGTAAATGTGAAGGCGTTCAATAGCCCATACTATAGCCAATGCCTCTTTTTCGGTTTGCGAGTACCTCCTTTCTACATCAGAGAGCGATCGGCTAACGTAGGCTACGACTTTTCTGTCTGCTTGGCCAGGTGTGGTTTGCGATAATATAGCCGAAAGGCCTGTGGGCGAAGCATCCGTAAACAACTCAGTTTGTTTTGTCTGGTCGAAATATGCCATGACCTTGTCACTAGTCAATGCCAACTTGATGCTATCGAACGACTTTTGTTCCTTAGGGGTCCACCGGAAAACACTGTTTTTCTTTGTTAAATTTCGCAAGGGCTCGCTGATATCACTGAATTGTGGAATAAATTTGGCACAGTAGTTTGCCATCCCTAAGAAACTGCGAATGTCCTTGACTGACTGTGGCGGCGGGGCGTTGTGAATTGCATGAACTTTCTGGGGGTCGGCAGAGATTCCTTTGTCAGAAAACACANAACTGGATTTGATTTCAGATAAAAACGAATGTACGGAGGGAACACATAACTGCCATGCCAATGCTGCGTGTACAAATACCGCAGGATCATTCACTTGCGCTTGTAACCCTGGTTATTCAGGAGATGGAGTAACATGTACCGGTACGTGACCATTTTCAATGTTATTGAATTGATTACTTGAGTTTCATTATTTCTAACTTCATAGTTCCATGTCGCATTTACCTTCTCTCAACGAAACTGGTATTATGCTTTGTATATTTTAAGAGGGAAGTTTGTTAGTTAAAACCTAAAAGAACTGGATTTGATTTTAGATAAAAACGATGTACGGAGGGAAACATAACTGCCATGCCAATGCTGCGTGTACAAATACCGCAGGATCATTCACTTGCGCTTGTAATGGTTATTCAGGAGATGGAGTAACATGTACCGGTACGAGACCATTTTCATGTTAAGGAATTGATTACTTGAGTTTCATTATCTAACTTCATAGTTCCATGTCGCATTTACCTTCTCTCAACGACTAAATTGGTAAATTATGCTTTGTACATTTTGGAGAGAAAGGTTTGTTTAGTTAAAACCTAAAAGAACTGGATTTGATTTTAGATAAAAACGAGTGTACGGAGGGAACACATAACTGTCATGCCAATGCTGCGTGTACAAATACCGCAGGATCATTCACTTGCGCTTGTAACCTGGTTATTCAGGAGATGGAGTAACATGTACCGGTACGAGACCATTTTCAATGTTAAGGAATTGATTACTTGAGTTTCATTATTTCTAACTTCATAGTTCCATGTCGCATTTACCTTCTCTCAACGACTAAAGTGGTAAATTATGCTTTGTATATTTTGAAAGAGAAGTTTGTTTAGTTAAAACCTAAAAGAACTGGATTTGATTTCAGATAAAAACGAATGTACGGAGGGAACACATAACTGCCATGCCAATGCTGCGTGTACAAATACCGCAGGATCATTCACTTGCGCTTGTAACTGGTTATTCAGGAGATGGAGTAACATGTACCGGTACGTGACCATTTTCAATGTTATTGAATTGATTACTTGATCATTTTTCTAACTTCATAGTTCCATGTCGCATTTACCTTCTCTCAACGAAACTGTATTTATGCTTTGTATATTTTGGAGAGGGAAGTTTGTTCAGTAAAACCTAAAAACTGGATTTGATTTCAGATAAAAACGATGTACGGAGGGAACACATAACTGCCATGCCAATGCTGCGTGTACAAATACCGCAGGATCATTCACTTGCGCTTGTAATGGTTATTCAGGAGATGGAGTAACATGTACCGGTACGAGACCATTTTCAATGTTATTGAATTGATTACTTGATTCATTTTTCTAACTTCATAGTTCCATGTCGCATTTACCTTCTCTCAACGAACTAATTTAAATTATGCTTTGTATATTTTGGAGAGAAGTTTGTTTAGTAAAACCTAAAAGAACTGGATTTGATTTTAGATAAAAACGATGTACGGAGGGAACACATAACTGCCATGCCAATGCTGCGTGTACAAATACCGCAGGATCATTCACTTGCGCTTGTAATGTGGTTATTCAGGAGATGGAGTAACATGTACCGGTACGAGACCATTTTCATTGTTAAGGAATTGATTACTTGAGTTTCTTGATTGATTACTTCATTATTAACTTCATAGTTCCATGTCGCATTTACCTTCTCTCAACGACTAAATTGGTAAATTATGCTTTGTATATTTTGAAAGAGAAGTTTGTTTAGTTAAAACCTAAAAGAACTGGATTTGATTTTAGATAAAAACGAGTGTACGGAGGGAACACATAACTGCCATGCCAATGCTGCGTGTACAAATACCGCAGGATCATTTACTTGCGCTTGTATAGTGGTTATTCAGGAGATGGAGTAACATGTACCGGTACGAGACCATTTTCATTGTTAAGGAATTGATTACTTGAGTTTCATTGATTATTCATTAACTTCATAGTTCCATGTCGCATTTACCTTCTCTCAACGACTAAAGTGGTAAATTATGCTTTGTATATTTTGAAAGAGAAGTTTGTTTAGTTAAAACCTAAAAGAACTGGATTTGATTTTAGATAAAAACGAGTGCACGGAGGAACTCATAACTGTGATGCCAATGCTGCGTGTACAAATACGCAGGATCATTCACTTGCGCTTGTAATGGTTATTCAGGAGATGGAGTAACATGTACCGGTACGTGACCATTTTCAATGTTATTGAATTGATTACTTGTTCATTTTTTCTAACTTCATAGTTCCATGTCGCATTTACCTTCTCTCAACGAAACTGATATTATGCTTTGTATATTTTGGAGAGGGAAGTTTTTTTAGTAAAAACCTAAAACAACTGGATTTGATTTCAGATAAAAACGATGTACGGAGGGAACACATAACTGCCATGCCAATGCTGCGTGTACAAATACCGCAGGATCATTACTTGCGCTTGTATAGTGGTTATTCAGGAGATGGAGTAACATGTACCGGTACGAGACCATTTTCATGTTAAGAATTGATTACTTGAGTTTCAGTTATTCATAACTTCATAGTTCCATGTCGCATTTACCTTCTCTCAACGACTAAAGTGGTAAATTATGCTTTGTATATTTTGAAAGAGAAGTTTTTTAGTTAAAACCTAAAAGAACTGGATTTGATTTTAGATAAAAACGAGTACGGAGGGAACACATAACTGTGATACCAATGCTGCGTGTACAAATACCGCAGGATCATTCACTTGCGCTTGTAACCCTGGTTATTCAGGAGATGGAGTAACATGTACCGGTACGAGACCATTTTCAATGTTATTGAATTGATTACTTGAGTTTCATTACTAACTTCATAGTTCCATGTCGCATTTACCTTCTCTCAACGACTAAAGTGGTAAATTATGCTTTGTATATTTTGAAAGAGAAGTTTGTTTAGTTAAAACCTAAAAGAACTGGATTTGATTTTAGATAAAAACGAGTGTACGGAGGGAACACATAACTGTGATGCCAATGCTGCGTGTACAAATACCGCAGGATCATTCACTTGCGCTTGTAATTGGTTATTCAGGAGATGGAGTAACATGTACCGGTACGACCATTTTCAATGTTATTGAATTGATTACTTGAGTTTCATTATTTCTAACTTCATAGTTCCATGTCGCATTTACCTTCTCTCACGACTAAATTGGTATTATGCTTTGTATATTTTAGAGGGAAGTTTGTTCAGTAAAAACCTAAAACAACTGGATTTGATTTAGATAAAAACGAATGTACGGAGGGAACACATAACTGCCATGCCAATGCTGCGTGTACAAATACCGCAGGATCATTACTTGCGCTTGTAAGTGGTTATTCAGGAGATGGAGTAACATGTACCGGTACGAGACCATTTTCAATGTTAAGGAATTGATTACTTGAGTTTCGTTATCTAACTTCATAGTTCCATGTCGCAATTACCTTCTCTCAACGACTAAATTGGTAAATTATGCTTTGTATATTTTGAAAGAGAAGTTTGTTTAGTTAAAACCTAAAACAACTGGATTTGATTTAGATAAAAACGAGTACGGAGGGAACTCATAACTGTGATGCCAATGCTGCGTGTACAAATACCGCAGGATCATTCACTTGCGCTTGTAACCCTGGTTATTCAGGAGATGGAGTAACATGTACCGGTACGAGACCATTTTCAATGTTAAGAATTGATTACTTGAGTTTCATTATCTAACTTCATAGTTCCATGTCGCATTTACCTTCTCTCAACGACTAAATGGTAAATTATGCTTTGTATATTTTGAGAGAAGTTTGTTAGTAAAACCTAAAAGAACTGGATTTGATTTTAGATAAAAACGAGTGCACGGAGGAACATAACTGTGATACCAATGCTGCGTGTACAAATACCGCAGGATCATTCACTTGCGCGTGTAATGTTGGTTATTCAGGAGATGGAGTAACATGTACCGGTACGAGACCATTTTCAATGTTAGAATTGATTACTTGAGTTTCATTATTTCTAACTTCATAGTTCCATGTCGCATTTACCTTCTCTCAACGAAACTGGTAAATTATGCTTTGTATATTTTAAGAGGGAAGTTTGTTAGTAAAACCTAAAACAACTGGATTTGATTTAGATAAAAACGAGTACGGAGGGAACACATAACTGCCATGCCAATGCTGCGTGTACAAATACCGCAGGATCATTCACTTGCGCTTGTCATAGTGGCTATTCCGGAGATGGAGTAACATGTACCGGTACGAGACCATTTTCAATGTTATTGAATTGATTACTTGAGTTTCATTATCTAACTTCATAGTTCCATGTCGCATTTACCTTCTCTCAACGACTAAAGTGGTAAATTATGCTTTGTATATTTTGAAAGAGAAGTTTGTTTAGTTAAAACCTAAAACAACTGGATTTGATTTCAGATAAAAACGAGTGCACGGAGGGAACACATAACTGTGATGCCAATGCTGCGTGTACAAATACCGCAGGATCATTCACTTGCGCTTGTATGTGGTTATTCAGGAGATGGAGTAACATGTACCGGTACGAGACCATTTTCATTGTTAAGGAATTGATTACTTGAGTTTCGTTATCTAACTTCATAGTTCCATGTCGCATTTACCTTCTCTCAACGACTAAAGTGGTAAATTATGCTTTGTATTTTGAAAGAGAAGTTTGTTTAGTTAAAACCTAAAACAACTGGATTTGATTTTAGATAAAAACGAGTGCACGGAGGAACACATAACTGTGATGCCAATGCTGCGTGTACAAATACCGCAGGATCATTCACTTGCGCTTGTAATGGTTATTCAGGAGATGGAGTAACATGTACCGGTACGAGACCATTTTCAATGTTATTGAATTGATTACTTGAGTTTCATTATTTCTAACTTCAAAGTACCATGTCGAAAATACCTTCTCTCAACGACTAAATTGGTAAATTATGCTTTGTATATTTTCAAGAGAGGAAGTTTGTTTAGTAAAAACCTAAAAGAACTGGATTTGATTTAGATAAAAACGATGTACGGAGGGAACACATAACTGCCATGCCAATGCTGCGTGTACAAATACCGCAGGATCATTCACTTGCGCTTGTAATGGTTATTCAGGAGATGGAGTAACATGTACCGGTACGAGACCATTTTCAATGTTATTGAATTGATTACTTGAGTTTCATTATTTCTAACTTCATAGTTCCATGTCGCATTTACCTTCTCTCAACGAAACTGGTAAATTATGCTTTGTATATTTTAAGAGGGAAGTTTGTTAGTAAAACCTAAAAACTGGATTTGATTTAGATAAAAACGATGTACGGAGGAACACATAACTGCCATGCCAATGCTGCGTGTACAAATACCGCAGGATCATTCACTTGCGCGTGTAATGTTGGTTATTCAGGAGATGGAGTAACATGTACCGGTACGAGACCATTTTCAATGTTATTGAATTGATTACTTGAGTTTCATTACTAACTTCATAGTTCCATGTCGCATTTACCTTCTCTCAACGACTAAAGTGGTAAATTATGCTTTGTATATTTTGAAAGAGAAGTTTGTTTAGTTAAAACCTAAAACAACTGGATTTGATTTTAGATAAAAACGAGTACGGAGGGAACACATAACTGTCATGCCAATGCTGCGTGTACAAATACCGCAGGATCATTCACTTGCGCTTGTAACTGGTTATTCAGGAGATGGAGTAACATGTACCGGTACGAGACCATTTTATGTTAAGAATTGATTACTTGAGTTTCGTTATCTAACTTCATAGTTCCATGTCGCATTTACCTTCTCTCAACGACTAAAGTGGTAAATTATGCTTTGTATATTTTGAAAGAGAAGTTTGTTTAGTAAAACCTAAAAGAACTGGATTTGATTTTAGATAAAAACGAGTGTACGGAGGGAACACATAACTGTCATGCCAATGCTGCGTGTACAAATACCGCAGGATCATTCACTTGCGCTTGTAATGGTTATTCAGGAGATGGAGTAACATGTACCGGTACGTGACCATTTTCAATGTTATTGAATTGATTACTTGATCATTTTTTCTAACTTCATAGTTCCATGTCGCATTTACCTTCTCTCAACGACAAAGTATTATGCTTTGTATATTTTGAGAGGGAAGTTTGTTAGTAAAACCTAAAACAACTGGATTTGATTTAGATAAAAACGAGTGTACGGAGGGAACACATAACTGCCATGCCAATGCTGCGTGTACAAATACCGCAGGATCATTCACTTGCGCTTGTTAATGGTTATTCAGGAGATGGAGTAACATGTACCGGTACGAGACCATTTTCAATGTTATTGAATTGATTACTTGATCATTTTTTCTAACTTCATAGTTCCATGTCGCATTTACCTTCTCTCAACGAAACTAAATTTATGCTTTGTATATTTTGAAGGGAAGTTTGTTAGTAAAACCTAAAACAACTGGATTTTTTAGATAAAAACGAATGTACGGAGGGAACACATAACTGCCATGCCAATGCTGCGTGTACAAATACCGCAGGATCATTACTTGCGCTTGTCATAGTGGTTATTCGGAGATGGAGTAACATGTACCGGTACGAGACCATTTTCATGTTAAGGAATTGATTACTTGAGTTCTTGATTGATTACTTCATTTTAACTTCATAGTTCCATGTCGCATTTACCTTCTCTCAACGACTAAAGTGGTAAATTATGCTTTGTATATTTTGAAAGAGAAGTTTGTTTAGTTAAAACCTAAAAGAACTGGATTTGATTTTAGATAAAAACGAGTGTACGGAGGGAACACATAACTGCCATGCCAATGCTGCGTGTACAAATACCGCAGGATCATTTACTTGCGCTTGTATAGTGGTTATTCAGGAGATGGAGTAACATGTACCGGTACGAGACCATTTTCATTGTTAAGGAATTGATTACTTGAGTTTCTTGAATTGATTACTTCTTACTAACTTCATAGTTCCATGTCGCATTTACCTTCTCTCAACGACTAAAGTGGTAAATTATGCTTTGTATATTTTGAAAGAGAAGTTTGTTTAGTTAAAACCTAAAAGAACTGGATTTGATTTTAGATAAAAACGAGTGCACGGAAGGAACTCATAACTGTGATACCAATGCTGCGTGTACAAATACCGCAGGATCATTTACTTGCGCGTGTAATGTTGGTTATTCAGGAGATGGAGTAACATGTACCGGTACGAGACCATTTTCATTGTTAAGGAATTGATTACTTGAGTTTCTTGATTGATTTTCATTATTAACTTCATAGTTCCATGTCGCATTTACCTTCTCTCAACGACTAAAGTGGTAAATTATGCTTTGTATATTTTGAAAGAGAAGTTTGTTTAGTTAAAACCTAAAAGAACTGGATTTGATTTTAGATAAAAACGAGTGTACGGAGGGAACACATAACTGCCATGCCAATGCTGCGTGTACAAATACCGCAGGATCATTTACTTGCGCTTGTCATAGTGGTTATTCGGAGATGGAGTAACATGTACCGGTACGAGACCATTTTCATGTTAAGGAATTGATTACTTGAGTTTCTTGGTTTCATTATTATTACTTCATAGTTCCATGTCGCATTTACCTTCTCTCAACGACTAAAGTGGTAAATTATGCTTTGTATATTTTGAAAGAGAAGTTTGTTTAGTTAAAACCTAAAAGAACTGGATTTGATTTTAGATAAAAACGAGTGTACGGAGGGAACACATAACTGTGATACCAATGCTGCGTGTACAAATACCGCAGGATCATTCACTTGCGCTTGTAACCCTGGTTATTCAGGAGATGGAGTAACATGTACCGGTACGAGACCATTTTCATTGTTAAGGAATTGATTACTTGAGTTTCGTTATCACTAACTTCATAGTTCCATGTCGCATTTACCTTCTCTCAACGACTAAAGTGGTAAATTATGCTTTGTATATTTTGAAAGAGAAGTTTGTTTAGTTAAAACCTAAAACAACTGGATTTGATTTCAGATAAAAACGAGTGCACGGAGGGAACTCATAACTGTGATACCAATGCTGCGTGTACAAATACCGCAGGATCATTCACTTGCGCTTGTAACCCTGGTTATTCAGGAGATGGAGTAACATGTACCGGTACGAGACCATTTTCAATGTTAAGGAATTGATTACTTGAGTTTCGTTATCACTAACTTCATAGTTCCATGTCGCATTTACCTTCTCTCAACGACTAAAGTGGTAAATTATGCTTTGTATATTTTGAAAGAGAAGTTGTTTAGTTAAAACCTAAAACAACTGGATTTGATTTAGATAAAAACGAGTGCACGGAGGGAACTCATAACTGTGATACCAATGCTGCGTGTACAAATACCGCAGGATCATTCACTTGCGCGTGTAATGTTGGTTATTCAGGAGATGGAGTAACATGTACCGGTACGTGACCATTTTCAATGTTATTGAATTGATTACTTGAGTTTCATTATTTCTAACTTCATAGTTCCATGTCGCATTTACCTTCTCTCATTTACGAAACTGGTATTTTATGCTTTGTATATTTTGGAGAGGGAAGTTTGTTCAGTAAAAACCTAAAACAACTGGATTTGATTTCAGATAAAAACGAATGTACGGAGGGAACACATAACTGCCATGCCAATGCTGCGTGTACAAATACCGCAGGATCATTCACTTGCGCTTGTAATGGTTATTCAGGAGATGGAGTAACATGTACCGGTACGCGACCATTTTCAATGTTATTGAATTGATTACTTGAGTTTCATTATTTCTAACTTCATAGTTCCATGTCGCAGATACATTCTCTCATTTACGAAACTGGTATTATGCTTTGTATATTTTCAAGAGGGAAGTTTGTTAGTAAAAACCTAAAACAACTGGATTTGATTTCAGATAAAAACGAATGTACGGAGGGAACACATAACTGCCATGCCAATGCTGCGTGTACAAATACCGCAGGATCATTTACTTGCGCTTGTAATGTTGGTTATTCAGGAGATGGAGTAACATGTACCGGTACGAGACCATTTTCAATGTTAAGGAATTGATTACTTGAGTTTCGTTATCACTAACTTCATAGTTCCATGTCGCATTTACCTTCTCTCAACGACTAAAGTGGTAAATTATGCTTTGTATATTTTGAAAGAGAAGTTTGTTTAGTTAAAACCTAAAAGAACTGGATTTGATTTTAGATAAAAACGAGTGTACGGAGGGAACACATAACTGTCATGCCAATGCTGCGTGTACAAATACCGCAGGATCATTCACTTGCGCTTGTAATGGTTATTCAGGAGATGGAGTAACATGTACCGGTACGAGACCATTTTCAATGTTAAGAATTGATTACTTGAGTTTCGTTAACTAACTTCATAGTTCCATGTCGCATTTACCTTCTCTCAACGACTAAAGTGGTAAATTATGCTTTGTATATTTTGAAAGGAAGTTTGTTTAGTTAAAACCTAAAAGAACTGGATTTGATTTTAGATAAAAACGAGTGTACGGAGGGAACACATAACTGTCATGCCAATGCTGCGTGTACAAATACGCAGGATCATTCACTTGCGCTTGTAATGGTTATTCAGGAGATGGAGTAACATGTACCGGTACGTACCATTTTCAATGTTATTGAATTGATTACTTTGTCATTTTTTCTAACTTCATAGTTCCATGTCGCATTTACCTTCTCTCATTTACGAAACTGATATTTTATGCTTTGTATATTTTGGAGAGGGAAGTTTGTTCAGTAAAACCTAAAACAACTGGATTTGATTTCAGATAAAAACGATGTACGGAGAGGAACACATAACTGCCATGCCAATGCTGCGTGTACAAATACCGCAGGATCATTTCACTTGCGCTTGTATAGTGGTTATTCGGAGATGGAGTAACATGTACCGGTACGAGACCATTTTCATTGTTAAGAATTGATTACTTGAGTTTCTTAAATTGTTACTTCATTATTGATTACTTCATAGTTCCATGTCGCATTTACCTTCTCTCAACGACTAAAGTGGTAAATTATGCTTTGTATATTTTGAAAGAGAAGTTTGTTTAGTTAAAATCTAAAAGAACTGGATTTGATTTTAGATAAAAACGAGTGTACGGAGGGAACACATAACTGCCATGCCAATGCTGCGTGTACAAATACCGCAGGATCATTTACTTGCGCTTGTATATGGTTATTCGGAGATGGAGTAACATGTACCGGTACGAGACCATTTTCTTGTTAAGGAATTGATTACTTGAGTTTCTTGAATTGATTACTTCATTGTTAATTATTACTTCATAGTTCCATGTCGCATTTACCTTCTCTCAACGACTAAAGTGGTAAATTATGCTTTGTATATTTTGAAGAGAAGTTTGTTTAGTTAAAACCTAAAAGAACTGGATTTGATTTTAGATAAAAACGAGTGCACGGAGGAACTCATAACTGTGATACCAATGCTGCGTG